>NQVE01000111.1:907500-1510000 GCA_003260385.1 Cuscuta australis
TACCAATTAATTATAAACCATAAAAATATGATTTTGTACAATAAAAATGATGTTTGTGACAAATAAACATTATGTGATGCATGACGATAAGTTCGGGTGTTAACACTCGAGACTAGGCCGCTATTTGTTATTATGCATTATGACAATTGTTTGATTATTGATTATAATGAATTAATGATGATGAACGTTTTGAATCATGATCATGAATTGTTAAAGTGAAAATAATGAATTAATGAGTCGTATTGTTAAGGATATCTAGAACAACTCTAAGATATACCCACTTGTATATTGATGATGATTATTAAGGATATCTAGAAGAACTCTAAGATATACCTACTTGACCAATTCATATTTCGGGTTAAAACGTACGTACGGGATCCAGACCGGATATCACCCACCCGACAAATCATTGTTCGGTTGGTACGTAATCCACATGACTCATAGGGTGGATTATCGATTATTGTGTTCTGCATTAAACTATTTATAGTTTAAGGGCCTGGTTAGAATTACTGCCTTAGACTAGGAATAGCTAAGAGCTAAATATAAAATGATGTGGCCTTAGATTAAGAATAATTTAAGAGCGTTGTTTGAGATATAGAATATCAAATGACTTGGAATAAAATATTGAGGATAGCATGAATGTTTGAATCATATATTGTGTGCATGATATCAAATGGTTGATTATGAATTGAGATTCAATTTATGTGGATGTTCGACGCTTTAGATATGCTTACTCAGCTTCACCGCTGAGCGTGTAGTGTGTTTTATTTGCTACACGCAGGTAAACAGAAAGATTAATGTGATCCTGGCGGCAGATGGGGCGAGATTGTCGGGATGGATGTGACAAGTTTTGAAATGATTTATGAAATGTCAATATTAAATTCGCTTCCGCAATATTGTTAAATAATCCGTACTGTATATGTTATGAAAAATATTATTGAGATCAATAAAGTGTGTTTGAAAAGTTTTAAATTTTACGATTACCAAGTTAAATACTTTAGTCCGAATGGGGCTGCAAACCTGGACGGATTAGGGTGTTACAATTTGGTATCGGAGCAAATGGTTTTAAACACGATATTCGGATCAATGTTTGATTTTAAAATAAAATATTGTCAATCACATCCACGACTCTCGCATCCCTCTGCTCCAGGAAAGAGGTATGAGAATTTACTTGGTAAATAATGACTCTATTAGAATTCTCATTAAATAACAATTGATTAGTACTGAAACCGTATCGAGCGTAGACTCTAGTTGAACTTTTGTACTCAGTGTAGAGACAAAAGAATAAACGATATGTTTATAATCTCCTGATACGTTATCAACGTACATTTTGCATCGCAAGTGACGAAACTGATCTGCATCGCAAAATTGTACGAAAGTGAGACGACTATGAAGAAACGATAAATGTTGAGAAACATCTGTGAAGCTGATGTCAAAGATCCTCATGTGGACTCAAGACGATCTAATCGTTGATTCAAACACGAACATTTAGAATCAAGAAACTCTGTTATCTAAAGTATCCGATATTATTGTTTGACCCATTAGGACACATTATGCGATTACTTGATGTGAATCAAAATCGTTCGTTAAGCGGCAATTCTTTGTAAAACATCGTTGAAGTCCCATACAAGGAAATCGACATTATCCTTAGTATGCATTAACTGACTGAACGTCGTTGCTGTTGTCAACTTGTGATGAAGAATTCCTCAAGTGAAGACCAATGATGGTAACCTTATAGAGGTGAAAGCAAAGCTGATTTCTAAACCGACCAAGTTCATCTCGAATATATATATGCGAAAACATCTCAAGTGTGAAATCTATTCGTGCGATACCCAAAAAGAAATATCTGAATTGAAGGAACATACCGAAAATATGTAACCTCTCTGATATGAACTTCCTTATGTTTCACCGTTCAAAATTCTGTCAATCTTGATCCTCGAGAGGAACAATATTCGTAAATCTGTATTGAATATGTTTCCGTTTAAAAAAAAACTCAACTATGAAGATTGCCTGACAAGGAATCATCTGATAAAGTGTTTCCTCCTTGGGAGAATGCATGTTCTGATCATATGCGAATAAAGAAGAATCTATGAGACTCTGTATCAACTAGTGTCAGTTGAACAATTCATTATCCTTTACCTCGTATCGATGACTTATTTGATCAGCTTAGAGGATCCATTGTGTTCTCTAAGATTGACTTACGGTCAGGATACTGTTAAATCCTTGTTATGGAAGATGGACAAACTGACAATCAAGAATCGCTACCCTTCATTACGTATAGACGATCTGTTCGAAGAACTTTGTTTGTTAGAAGCTATAGACAGCTCGACCTTGTTGAATAAACTGATTCCTTTCATGAAGCGATTAATGACTTAATTGCTTATCGTCAAAAATGTCGATGTAACCTGATTGAATAAGTGAAGCAAAGTGATGCTAACAAGACAAATCGATTGATTCGTTTGATGTAAAATACAGAACGAGACGTAAAACAGTAACACCAACAGTGAAAGACTGAAGAATGAAGAAAATGTAGCTGCACTGACCATACAGCTTAGAATAATATTTATGACTAACTCGTAATGTTCAAGGACGATATTATTTCAACATGAATGCAACTTAGATTACATGAGGAAAGTTAAAGATGCAATTCTAGGTCTAGTCTCTCTGGATTTGCAAACTCGTCGTAACCGACTCCCGGACCTGGGAAAGCTTTAGCAAACTCTAGTTTGTCTAAAAGCTCGTCAACAAAGAAAGAAGAAATAAAAAGTTTCCTCTGACTAGAAGCCATGAAGTTCTGTCTCACCGCATCGTCTAAGAATTTGAGAAGGTTATTGAAATAACTGTCAATGTTTAAAAGACCAATGGGTCTATTGTGTAACCCTTCAGAAGCCCACGAGATCAAGGTAAACAAACCTTCCAGAGTGTCAACTCCTCCGGGAAGAACAATGAAAGCTTCCACGGCATGATTCATCTCAAAATATTTGTAGTAATTGCTGGAAACTGTGTGCTCTACGCCATATGTAGGTCCCTAGACCCGTCGTGTTGCTATGTACCCAGGAATGAAACCTCTAACGAGACCACCATTGGTAAAGACTGTTGAAGCAACAGCTCCTTGTAGGCCAACGTTGCCTCCTCCATAAGCAAGACTAATTCTTCGCCTTATCAATTCTCTTCCTAAATCTACTGCAGTAGCCATAAACTTTGGATTTCTACCAAGAGAATGACTACCAAGAAGACCAACGAATCTTATGGTGTAAGGAAGTGTTCGAGAAGTTCTTTCCATAATGTGAGAATGTGAGATACTCTCCTCATAATGCATGATAAATCCCATACCCTGAAAATCTTGGACCACGAAAAGCCATTTGATGTTACTTACAAATCATTCTGAACTATATGAATAATGTGAAGATGTCTTGAATGACTTGGATGATTTCGCTAAAACGTATGGATTGAAACAACCTCGGAATCTCCTACTACATCTGTTGTGATTCAAAACTACAAATGCTGCTAAGGGACTTTCAATCAAAGAAAGAATGTTGTTGACTAATGACATACAATCGAGATTTGTGAATAAACAAAATAATGTACAAATATGTCTAGTATGATCCCAAATACGATGTTATACCTTGCAAAGGAACTTAAGTTATGCTTGTTGAATCTGAGCGGGAACCTACGAAATGGATTGTTGGATGTCTTGCCTATTAATCTCTCGGAGAAAGAACGAGTTTGATAACATCGACAGTTTGAGAATACGTATCCGTTTGGACAATGAGGTAAGTATGGTTTAACCAAATGAACATGACACGATCATGATAAAGGTGAGATCACTACGAAATGTTAAAGCATAATCATTGAATTTGATGTTAAAAATATATTTTGATGATCCTAAAATGATCTATGAACCTTGGAGAACATTTCTATATAATTTAATTGAAGTTTGGTGTTTTAAAACCATAATACTCGAAACTGACCCGAGGAAGAAGATGATGAACAGTAGCCGAAAATCGATTATTTACTTACTAAAAATCGATTAGAATTTTATTCAGACCAGTGGTTCGAAGTCAGTACCATTTAATCGATTATTTATGTTGTAACAATCGATTATTATGAATTAATTGATTATTTATATTGTAAAAATCGATTATTATGAATTAATTGATTATTTAAATTGTAAAAATCGATTATTATGAATTAATGGATTATTTAAATTGTAAAAATCGATTTTTTTATGAATTAATCGATTATTTATATTGTAAAAATCGATAAAATTAATTAATTGATTATTTAAATTGTAAAAATCGATTATTATGAATTAATTGATTATTTAAATTGTAAAAATAGATTATTATGAATTAATGGATTATTTAAATTGTAAAAATCGATTAAAATTAATTATTTGATTATTTAAATTGTAAAAATCGATTATAATGAATTAATTGATTATTTAAATTGTAAAAATCGATTATTATGAATTAATGGATTATTTAAAATTATATAAATCAATTTTTATAAATTAAATGATTATTTTAAATTATTTTCCTCAATTCCAGATCCTGTTCTGAAAATATTATTGAAAATATGCTCTAAAATCCTATTTTGTTACCAATTAATTATAAACCATAAAAATATGATTTTGTACAATAAAAATGATGTTTGTGACAAATAAACATTATGTGATGCATGACGGTAAGTTCGGGTGTTAACACTCGAGACTAGGCCGCTATTTGTTATTATGCATTATGACAATTGTTTGATTATTGATTATAATGAATTAATGATGATGAACGTTTTGAATCATGATCATGAATTGTTAAAGTGAAAATAATGAATTAATGAGTCGTATTGTTAAGGATATCTAGAACAACTCTAAGATATACCCACTTGTATATTGATGATGATTATTAAGGATATCTAGAAGAACTCTAAGATATACCTACTTGACCAATTCATATTTCGGGTTAAAACGTACGTACGGGATCCAGACCGGATATCACCCACCCGACAAATCATTGTTCGGTTGGTACGTAATCCACATGACTCATAGGGTGGATTATCGATTATTGTGTTCTGCAGTAAACTATTTATAGTTTAAGGGCCTGGTTAGAATTACTGCCTTAGACTAGGAATAGCTAAGAGCTAAATATAAAATGATGTGGCCTTAGATTAAGAATAATTTAAGAGCGTTGTTTGAGATATAGAATATCAAATGACTTGGAATAAAATATTGAGGATAGCATGAATGTTTGAATCATATATTGTGTGCATGATATCAAATGGTTGATTATGAATTGAGATTCAATTTATGTGGATGTTCGACGCTTTAGATATGCTTACTCAGCTTCACCGCTGAGCGTGTAGTGTGTTTTATTTGCTACACGCAGGTAAACAGAAAGATTAATGTGATCCTGGCGGCAGATGGGGCGAGATTGTCGGGATGGATGTGACAAGTTTTGAAATGATTTATGAAATGTCAATATTAAATTCGCTTCCGCAATATTGTTAAATAATCCGTACTGTATATGTTATGAAAAATATTATTGAGATCAATAAAGTGTGTTTGAAAAGTTTTAAATTTTACGATTACCAAGTTAAATACTTTAGTCCGAATGGGGCTGCAAACCTGGACGGATTAGGGTGTTACAATTTGGTATCGGAGCAAATGGTTTTAAACACGATATTCGGATCAATGTTTGATTTTAAAATAAAATATTGTCAATCACATCCACGACTCTCGCATCCCTCTGCTCCAGGAAAGAGGTATGAGAATTTACTTGGTAAATAATGACTCTATTAGAATTCTCATTAAATAACAATTGATTAGTACTGAAACCGTATCGAGCGTAGACTCTAGTTGAACTTTTGTACTCAGTGTAGAGACAAAAGAATAAACGATATGTTTATAATCTCCTGATACGTTATCAACGTACATTTTGCATCGCAAGTGACGAAACTGATCTGCATCGCAAAATTGTACGAAAGTGAGACGACTATGAAGAAACGATAAATGTTGAGAAACATCTGTGAAGCTGATGTCAAAGATCCTCATGTGGACTCAAGACGATCTAATCGTTGATTCAAACACGAACATTTAGAATCAAGAAACTCTGTTATCTAAAGTATCCGATATTATTGTTTGACCCATTAGGACACATTATGCGATTACTTGATGTGAATCAAAATCGTTCGTTAAGCGGCAATTCTTTGTAAAACATCGTTGAAGTCCCATACAAGGAAATCGACATTATCCTTAGTATGCATTAACTGACTGAACGTCGTTGCTGTTGTCAACTTGTGATGAAGAATTCCTCAAGTGAAGACCAATGATGGTAACCTTATAGAGGTGAAAGCAAAGCTGATTTCTAAACCGACCAAGTTCATCTCGAATATATATATGCGAAAACATCTCAAGTGTGAAATCTATTCGTGCGATACCCAAAAAGAAATATCTGAATTGAAGGAACATACCGAAAATATGTAACCTCTCTGATATGAACTTCCTTATGTTTCACCGTTCAAAATTCTGTCAATCTTGATCCTCGAGAGGAACAATATTCGTAAATCTGTATTGAATATGTTTCCGTTTAAAAAAAAACTCAACTATGAAGATTGCCTGACAAGGAATCATCTGATAAAGTGTTTCCTCCTTGGGAGAATGCATGTTCTGATCATATGCGAATAAAGAAGAATCTATGAGACTCTGTATCAACTAGTGTCAGTTGAACAATTCATTATCCTTTACCTCGTATCGATGACTTATTTGATCAGCTTAGAGGATCCATTGTGTTCTCTAAGATTGACTTACGGTCAGGATACTGTTAAATCCTTGTTATGGAAGATGGACAAACTGACAATCAAGAATCGCTACCCTTCATTACGTATAGACGATCTGTTCGAAGAACTTTGTTTGTTAGAAGCTATAGACAGCTCGACCTTGTTGAATAAACTGATTCCTTTCATGAAGCGATTAATGACTTAATTGCTTATCGTCAAAAATGTCGATGTAACCTGATTGAATAAGTGAAGCAAAGTGATGCTAACAAGACAAATCGATTGATTCGTTTGATGTAAAATACAGAACGAGACGTAAAACAGTAACACCAACAGTGAAAGACTGAAGAATGAAGAAAATGTAGCTGCACTGACCATACAGCTTAGAATAATATTTATGACTAACTCGTAATGTTCAAGGACGATATTATTTCAACATGAATGCAACTTAGATTACATGAGGAAAGTTAAAGATGCAATTCTAGGTCTAGTCTCTCTGGATTTGCAAACTCGTCGTAACCGACTCCCGGACCTGGGAAAGCTTTAGCAAACTCTAGTTTGTCTAAAAGCTCGTCAACAAAGAAAGAAGAAATAAAAAGTTTCCTCTGACTAGAAGCCATGAAGTTCTGTCTCACCGCATCGTCTAAGAATTTGAGAAGGTTATTGAAATAACTGTCAATGTTTAAAAGACCAATGGGTCTATTGTGTAACCCTTCAGAAGCCCACGAGATCAAGGTAAACAAACCTTCCAGAGTGTCAACTCCTCCGGGAAGAACAATGAAAGCTTCCACGGCATGATTCATCTCAAAATATTTGTAGTAATTGCTGGAAACTGTGTGCTCTACGCCATATGTAGGTCCCTAGACCCGTCGTGTTGCTATGTACCCAGGAATGAAACCTCTAACGAGACCACCATTGGTAAAGACTGTTGAAGCAACAGCTCCTTGTAGGCCAACGTTGCCTCCTCCATAAGCAAGACTAATTCTTCGCCTTATCAATTCTCTTCCTAAATCTACTGCAGTAGCCATAAACTTTGGATTTCTACCAAGAGAATGACTACCAAGAAGACCAACGAATCTTATGGTGTAAGGAAGTGTTCGAGAAGTTCTTTCCATAATGTGAGAATGTGAGATACTCTCCTCATAATGCATGATAAATCCCATACCCTGAAAATCTTGGACCACGAAAAGCCATTTGATGTTACTTACAAATCATTCTGAACTATATGAATAATGTGAAGATGTCTTGAATGACTTGGATGATTTCGCTAAAACGTATGGATTGAAACAACCTCGGAATCTCCTACTACATCTGTTGTGATTCAAAACTACAAATGCTGCTAAGGGACTTTCAATCAAAGAAAGAATGTTGTTGACTAATGACATACAATCGAGATTTGTGAATAAACAAAATAATGTACAAATATGTCTAGTATGATCCCAAATACGATGTTATACCTTGCAAAGGAACTTAAGTTATGCTTGTTGAATCTGAGCGGGAACCTACGAAATGGATTGTTGGATGTCTTGCCTATTAATCTCTCGGAGAAAGAACGAGTTTGATAACATCGACAGTTTGAGAATACGTATCCGTTTGGACAATGAGGTAAGTATGGTTTAACCAAATGAACATGACACGATCATGATAAAGGTGAGATCACTACGAAATGTTAAAGCATAATCATTGAATTTGATGTTAAAAATATATTTTGATGATCCTAAAATGATCTATGAACCTTGGAGAACATTTCTATATAATTTAATTGAAGTTTGGTGTTTTAAAACCATAATACTCGAAACTGACCCGAGGAAGAAGATGATGAACAGTAGCCGAAAATCGATTATTTACTTACTAAAAATCGATTAGAATTTTATTCAGACCAGTGGTTCGAAGTCAGTACCATTTAATCGATTATTTATGTTGTAACAATCGATTATTATGAATTAATTGATTATTTATATTGTAAAAATCGATTATTATGAATTAATTGATTATTTAAATTGTAAAAATCGATTATTATGAATTAATGGATTATTTAAATTGTAAAAATCGATTTTTTTATGAATTAATCGATTATTTATATTGTAAAAATCGATAAAATTAATTAATTGATTATTTAAATTGTAAAAATCGATTATTATGAATTAATTGATTATTTAAATTGTAAAAATAGATTATTATGAATTAATGGATTATTTAAATTGTAAAAATCGATTAAAATTAATTATTTGATTATTTAAATTGTAAAAATCGATTATAATGAATTAATTGATTATTTAAATTGTAAAAATCGATTATTATGAATTAATGGATTATTTAAAATTATATAAATCAATTTTTATAAATTAAATGATTATTTTAAATTATTTTCCTCAATTCCAGATCCTGTTCTGAAAATATTATTGAAAATATGCTCTAAAATCCTATTTTGTTACCAATTAATTATAAACCATAAAAATATGATTTTGTACAATAAAAATGATGTTTGTGACAAATAAACATTATGTGATGCATGACGGTAAGTTCGGGTGTTAACACTCGAGACTAGGCCGCTATTTGTTATTATGCATTATGACAATTGTTTGATTATTGATTATAATGAATTAATGATGATGAACGTTTTGAATCATGATCATGAATTGTTAAAGTGAAAATAATGAATTAATGAGTCGTATTGTTAAGGATATCTAGAACAACTCTAAGATATACCCACTTGTATATTGATGATGATTATTAAGGATATCTAGAAGAACTCTAAGATATACCTACTTGACCAATTCATATTTCGGGTTAAAACGTACGTACGGGATCCAGACCGGATATCACCCACCCGACAAATCATTGTTCGGTTGGTACGTAATCCACATGACTCATAGGGTGGATTATCGATTATTGTGTTCTGCATTAAACTATTTATAGTTTAAGGGCCTGGTTAGAATTACTGCCTTAGACTAGGAATAGCTAAGAGCTAAATATAAAATGATGTGGCCTTAGATTAAGAATAATTTAAGAGCGTTGTTTGAGATATAGAATATCAAATGACTTGGAATAAAATATTGAGGATAGCATGAATGTTTGAATCATATATTGTGTGCATGATATCAAATGGTTGATTATGAATTGAGATTCAATTTATGTGGATGTTCGACGCTTTAGATATGCTTACTCAGCTTCACCGCTGAGCGTGTAGTGTGTTTTATTTGCTACACGCAGGTAAACAGAAAGATTAATGTGATCCTGGCGGCAGATGGGGCGAGATTGTCGGGATGGATGTGACAAGTTTTGAAATGATTTATGAAATGTCAATCTTAAATTCGCTTCCGCAATATTCTTAAATACTCCGTACTGTATATGTTATGAAAAATATTATTGAGATTAATAAAGTGTGTTTGAAAAGTTTTAAATTTTACGATTACCAAGTTAAATACTTTAGTCCGAATGGGGCTGCAGACTTGGACGGATTAGGGTGTTACAGATCCCCTCTCCCCTATTCTCTTTATTATTGCAACAGAGGGTCTCTCTAAGGCACTGAAAAGTCAGATGGAGCAAGGAATTATTTCCCATTACAACACTGGCAGGGACAGCCTGGTAAGCCACCTAGCATTTGCTGATGATATCATTTTATTTTGTAATGGAGAGGCTAACAATCTTAAGAAAGTTAAAGACCTTCTGCAGAACTATATGAAAGGGACTGGGCAGAAATTCAACTACTCCAAGAGCAAATTCTATTGTGGCAAAGGTTATAATGCTGAGGCTATTCAGAGAGCACAAAGAATCCTCAACATGAACAAAGACACACTTCCTTTCAAGTATCTGGGTACCCCTATTTGCAGGGGAGTTATCAAGAAGCAAGATTGTGGGGAAATACTTGACCACTTCAACAATTATATTGATAAGTGGTACAATAAGGTTTTGAGTCAAACTGGTAGAATGATTTTAATCAAACATGTGCTTTCTACTATACCACTTCATCATATGGCAGTTCATCAGCTTCCTAAGACAGTTATATCACACCTCAACAAAATGATGGCCAAATTTTTATGGGGGGATAGACATCATTGGGCTACCTGGGACAAGGTTTGCCTACCTAAAGAAGAAGGTGGTTTGGGAATTCGTAACTTGGAGGACATTCAGGAGGCCTTTTCTATGAAGCTTTGGTGGAACTTCAAGTATAATGATAGCTTATGGTCTATTTTCATGAGGGGAAAATATAGTACCACTTGTTTTAGAGAGAAACTCACTTATTCTCCTATCCGTAAAAGAATTTGCAGAATAAACTCTATAGCTAAAGAGCTTTTGGGGGACATTACTCCTGAGCAAGATGATGATGGGTACTCAGAAGTGGTCCAAATTTCTTTCAAGGAAGCCTATAACCACTGCAGACCACACTACTCTATCACTCTCAACGACAAATATAACAGGGACCACCTTCAACCTATCAAAAGCCAGTTGTTCCTTTGGAAAGTTAACTACAAGATTTTGCCTTTCCCTGAGAATATTACCCACATCTATAACTCACTCCCCTCTCAATGCCCTAATTGTCTCAAAGATGATGGGAGTATGGACCATTGCTTGCTACATTGCCCTATGATTCATGGTTTTTGGAAAGAACTTGCTCTCATTCTTGACGGACCAACTCCTACAGAAGGTATCACACTCCAACAACATATTCTTGAGTGGAATATGCGATCTTCTAACTCATTCAAGGGGAAGCTTAGACTTATTGCTTGGTCTATTTGGAAGAACTATGCTAGCAACATATTCGGCAATAAAAAGGAAAGAATCGCGAACATCAAGCATACAATTCAATACAATATTTACTTGTGGTGTTGGAAATTTCGAAGAAAAAAGTGGATGATTAAGGACACCAACCTTACATATGAAGGTCTTCAATACTTTGCACTCACCGGGAACTTCATTTGCAACTACTTCGCTGAGATCGGGGAAGAAGTCGACGTATGATTATAATCTGGAACTGTTTGGGCCTTGTTAGTTTTTATTTGTTACTTTTAGCACTTTGTATCTTCTTTTGCCTCTTTTACCTTCGGGTTTCGGTCTAGTCCCCCCGAACGTGATCTCTCTAGTACTCCCTCCCCCCGTCTTAATAAAATTCGGTAGGAGTTCCCCGGCTCTACCACACCGATTTTGGTGCTTCTCTCCGGGAATATATATATATATATATATATATATATATATATATATATATATATATATATATATATATATATATATATATATATATATATATATATATATATATATATATATATATATATATATATAATATATATATATATATATATATATATATATATATATATATATATATATATAGACACACACACACATATCTCTTATTCGTCCATAGGCAGTTGATCCATTGGCTTCATTAGGCATCATTGGGCATTTGTTCTGGACTGATTGGCATGAGTGTGCAGTGGATCTGGACTGACCTCATAGGGCAAGTTCTCTACTCTAAAATGGTTGGTAGTCGCACCTTTGTTTTCTTGCTTTAAGAATTCCTCACATATGAACTGGATTCCTGACAAGGTAAATAGGACAAGCAAGGTCTGACAGGTCCCATCTTATTCACTACTGACTTGCTTTGTAACTATTGTATTTGTTGTATTGGTACATTATTTTCCAGCTATAGCATTTTCCAGCTCTTTAATCATGGCTTTATTCCATTCAGAAGACTGATCACTGTTAATGGCTTCATTATAAGAGGTAGGATCATTAAACTTTCCAGCATCCATTTCTGCTTCAGTCAGGTAGGTAACATAATCATCAAAGTTAGTTGGCCTTTTAGACCTAGATGACCTCCTGAGCAAATTTTCGGGTTGAGCATTGGCTTGATGGTGATCATTTGAGGTGTCTTCATTTCCAGGTACATTTGGAGTAGGAGGAAGTGCAGTGTCCTGCGGATTGGCATTGAGTACAAGAGGAGTAATTGGAGGTAAATTAATCGGAAAGTTTCTTCCCCCCGCGTCTTATACTTCTAGCAATTCATCATAAGGGTTTTCACTTCTCCCACTGACCTTAAAATCTTCAAGGAAATGAGCATCTTTGGTTTCTACAATGCGAGTGACATGGGAAGGACAATAAAATCTGTAACCCTTTGAGTGAGAAGGATAACCAATGAAGTAGCAAGTTATAGTTTTCATGTCGAGTTTCTTCAAGAAGGGATTATAAAGTTTAGCTTCGGCAAGACAACCCCATACTTTCATATATCTTAGACTCGGTTTCCTTCCTGTCCAGAGTTCATAAGGAGTTTTAGGAACAGCTTTAGAAGGAACCCTATTGAGTATATGAACGGCTGTTTTTAAGGCCTCGGTCCAGAGAAATAGAGGTAAACCTGAGTTGGCTAACATACTGCGTACCATGTCCATTAGGGTCTTATTTCTTCTCTCAGCAACACCATTCTGCTGAGGAGTACCAGGCATAGTATATTGGTTCACGATCCCCTCGCCCTTACAAAACTCATAAAATGGACCAGGAGCTTGACCCACATCAGTATGTCTACCATAATATTCTCCTCCTCTATCTGATCTTACAACTTTTATCTGACGATCAAGTTGTTTTGCAACTTCAGTTTTATAATCTTTAAAAGTTGTAAGTGATTCAGATTTTTCCTTAATGAGATACAAGTACATATAACGAGAATAATCATCAATATAAGTGATAAATGAGTTATGTCCAGTTATGCCAGCAATAGAGTAAGGACCACTAATATCAGTGTGGATGAGCTCTAATAAATTAGAACTCCTAGTGGCACCTTTCTTATTCACTGATGTCATTTTACCTTTAAGGAATTTGACACATGTTCCAAAATCATTGAAATCGAGAGATGGTAACACTTCATTCTTCACGAGTCTAGATAAACGTTCTCGTGAAATGTGGCCTAAGCGTTGATGCCACAACATGGATGAAGTTTCTAAGTCTCGTTTTCGTTTTCTCTTTGTTAGTGTCTGATTGATATTATATGACAACAAAGATTTGGAAAAATCATCATCTAGTTCTAATTTATAGAGACCACCATCCAGAAAACCATGACCAAACACTTGAGAATTGAAACTAATAGTAAGTCTGCCATGACCATGAGAAACATCAAAACCGTCTATGTCTAACTTTGGTCCTGATACTAAATTCCGAGTAATCTCAGGAATATATAAGGTATCATAAAGTTTAATACATAAACCAGTTTTCATTATTAATTCTAAGGTTCCCACGGCTTCGACAGCTAGTTCTGTTCCATTCCCCAGCTTAAGTGTTCTTCGGTTTCTTTCCAGCTTCTGGATTGTAAGGAATCTCTGAAGTGAGTTGGTTACATGAACCATAGAACCAGAGTCAAACCACCATGTATTAGTTGGAACATTTAAATTAAAGGACTCAAGTATCATGTAAAGATGATTACCTTTCTTCGTCAGCCACTCCTTAAAGTCTTGGCAGTCTTTCTATCTATGTCCTTCCTTGCGGCAGAACTTGCAGTAAGACTTCCCTTTGGAGTTCTTAGAGCCGGAAGAAGCACTTGCATCACGTTTCTGGACTTTAGAAACATCCTTCTTATCGACATTGCCCTTCCTCTTCTTTGGGTTAGCAGTCATGAGGTAAGCCACATCCGGTTTGTCCAGCTTCAGACGCTCTTCTTCTTGTACACACATAACAATCAACTCATTCATCGACCACTTGACCTTCTGGGTGTTGTAGCTGACCTTGAAAGCTTCAAAAGATGCAGGAAGAGAAGTCATTATGAAGTGCACCAAAAAACCTTCACTGATCTCCATGTCTAATCCCTTGAGCTTACGGGCCATGTCGTTCATCATCATGATGTGCTCACGAATACCGCTATTCCCATCATATTTTGTAGTCACCATCTTCAAAATGAGGGTACTAGCATGTGCCTTAGAAGTTGCCTTGAATTGTTCCTCCACGGAAGCCAGATATGTTTTAGCATTAGATGAATCTGGAATAGCTCCCCTGATGATTATGCTGATGGAATTTTTAATGAGCATAAGAGCCATTCTGTTGCACCTCTCCCATCTCTCATGTACTATTTTATCTTCAGTAGTACATTTATCAGTGAAGGCAGGAGAGGTAGGCTCTCTCAGTGCATAATCAAAATCCAACATGCCAAGAGTTAGCATCAGTGAATCTTTCCATGAAGAAAAATTCGCACCGTTCAAGGTTTCAATTCCCATATTTGGGGCTGATAGTGGATTCAGATGAGAGAAATAAGACACATAATTAAAGGAGAACTTAAGGGGTAATGAACTAAGGCTGGCGAAGATAAAGACCATTATATAGTAATGAAGCTGTGATAAGAGTCTATTATAACACCAAAAATAATAGACTAAATTTAATTCTACTTAAACAAATGGCTTTCACTTTGGTTATGACCACTTATTTAAGTATTATGAATAATAAAATAATCATGTGCAATTTGAATGTTACACATCACCTTTGGGCAGAAGTGAAACATTTAAATTTTAATGCACATATATATTTAGTTCGCAGTACACAATTATAACACATCATCTTTGGACAGAAGTGAAATATTATGTATTTAAGGCGAGTGTCATGCAAATATCTATTTAAGGATATGCACTAAATGACAATGCTTAATAAGACTTGAAATTTTTTTACAAATGTTACACATCACCTTTGGGCAGAAGTGTATTCTAAGGTATTATTCAAGTCAAGCAAAATAAATCAATTTAACTAATCATAAAATAAATTTTATTTGAGATTAGTCAAATGATTTATAAATTTAATGTTAGTAATTAATTAACCGCAAAAATTAAAGCGGTTGGGGCGGGGCCCATTTAATCAGAAAATCAAAAAACATATAAGGCAAGAGATTTTCCAACAAGTAAAAAAAAGTGTTTTTTTTAATGGTATTTTAGCATATTCCTTACTTAGTTTTTGCTATACTTGGTAAAGTAAATTCATAAATAAGGAAATAGAATATATTATGCAAAAGTGAGATATGCCATACAATTTAAGGAAACACAATTATATTCCAAATCAAATACCAAAATTAAAAGATTTCATCAAAATAAAGATGAAAACTGTGATAATTTATCAGAATTATACTCAATGAAATTTAATTGGAAACAGGGATATTTAAGATTTAATTTCAGAAAACATTGTTCTCGATTATTTATGAGAGAAAAAACCAGTATGCGGAGATTTCAAGAACAAATTGTAAGTTTGTTTTGGGGAGATCAGAACAAATCAGCTAAAGAAAACTTATTCTTGCTATGATATTAATAGCGTACTCCATCATACTTTAAGGAATTGATTTAATGAGCAAATTCAAAGCTTAAAACAAGGTTTATAATCCCTTTTTTTTCCGACAAAGATTCCATTATTTTTTTTTAGAGAAAGCGAATTGATTAACCAACATAATTGCTCTCATACCACATGTTGATCAATTCTTAAACATAAAGTATAAATTAGGGATTTAATCATGTGTACCTGATAATCCTGTAAACGTAGTTAGGGATGAGGCCATGATTTTCACACAGATCGAGTTCCCGTTTAGGGTGTATTATTATGATGACTAAGGTGAGAATGACTCACGAGACTAGAGAGGCAGAGAGGAAGCGTAAGATTGGTGTGTTAATCTCTGCCTAATGACCTCTATATATATACACCCAACGGGAAACCCTAATTAGGTCATAAGGGTAATTACGTCCATCAAATAATTACCAATTAAGTACGTAGAATATTTATTAGGTCAATGATCAATTAATTAGATAAATGATAACTCAGGCCACATAATAAAATCGTGTCCAACATCTATTGCTTTGATAACACATGTTGATCAATTCTTAAACAAAAAGTATAAATTAGGGATTTAATCCAACATATTATATATATATATATATATATTATATATATATATATATATATAATATATATATATATATATATATATATATATATATATATATATATATATATATATATATATATATATATATATATATATATATATATATATATATATATATATATTATATATATATATATATATATATATATATATTGAAACACCCCAACCCGCATGACCCAAACCCGTGAGACAGCGGACCGGTGTGCCACTGAATTGGTATCCGAATTTGCAACATTTTCAAAACAATTTTAAACAAACGTTCTTTCAATACATATAAAAATCCATCGGAGTAATTTAAAATAATGCGGAAGCCTTTTTAAAGTCAAACAACTTGGGATCTTGCCCGAAAACGTAATAAGCATTAAAGTTAATTAAATAAAGCATAATCAACAGATTAAAGAGACAGCCACGCCATCGTACATCTCCTCCTCAATGCCCTCTGGGATCGGCTCTAGGTTCATCTGTCTGTCACCTACAGACAGCAAAAAGGAAAACAACGCTATCCGCTCAGCATTGACGCTGAGTGGCACTCCATTGTAGCACAAGAATAAACATAATAATTCAACAATTAAGATCGTGCATATGTTTATCCTTTTAATAAAAATCAATTCAACTTTACATTCGGTTCTTTAGACGGTTGACCAACAGTCAACTTATTTTCTTTCTTTTCAAAACGATTTAGGTGTTACGGGTTTCTCATGAACTCTTTGACCACCGGTCAAACCAATTGAGACTTTCACCAAAGTCAAACTACTTAACATTTAATGCATATGACGGAGATAGCCTCAATCCGTAATACCGAAGATAGCCTCAATTCGGTGGAGGTAGGATCCCTCGGGCGATGGCCTCAAACCCAAGATCGCAGACCCTCGTGCGCACGTCTTAACCTCACTGACCAGGCCTTGCAGCCGCCCGAGCAATGGCCAGTTTCTATGATCGACACAATAAAACAATTGACCTTAATCACTGATTAGAATTAATTAATTAACTTAACTAATTCATTAAAGTTTTGGATTTAACCATTCGGTCAAACCTACGACAACAGAATATCCAGTCAAAGTCCAAGTCAAAGTCAAACATGTTCAGTCAATTCACAATCCTCAACAATTCAATTCAAACAATCAATTTAATTCAATTCACCAATTAGCCAAATTATAGCATAAACACATATAACGATCCAAACCATTAAATCTATTCTAAATGCTATTAACTTCATACTACGGACCTGGATTTCGCCGAAGTCGAATCGATAGCTCGAATGGAAGACAAATCGACGAAATCAAACGAACGGGTCAAATTGAGTCAAAATACGAAATCGACCAATCAATCCGGCGTGGAGGTTAATCTGCCGGCGATATCAACTCAGGGCAGCGGCTGGATGCGGCGACGGTGACGGACGCCGGCGACAGTGGCGTAGCGGCAGCTCAACGGCGGTGAGCAACGACTGGCGGCGCTGCAATCGACGGCGGCGGACGACCGACGAAGGCGAAACAGTGGCGTTGCACTCGACGGCGAGGATGGCCGCTGTGCTAAGGGTGATGGCGGCGCTCGATTCCGGCGAGGGGGAAACAACGGCGTTTGGCGTGGCGTCGCTGCACCCGTCGGCGATGATGGCGGCGGCTACTGGCGAAGGAAGTAGCGGCGGAAATCTGATGGTATCCAGAACGCAGATCGATCTTCGAGAATACTGTAGCCCCTCTGAGCTGGTCAAACAGGTCGTCGATGCGAGGCAACGGATAACGATTCTTCACTATGGCTTTGTTCAACTGCCTGTAGTCGATGCAAAGTCTCATTGATCCATCTTTCTTTCGAACAAATAACACCGGTGCTCCCCATGGGGAAACGCTAGGTCGGATGAATCCCTTTTCCAGTAGCTCTTGCAACTGAGCCTTCAACTCCTTCATCTCGGCAGGTGCTATACGATACGGTGTAGCAGATATGGGTTCCGTACCCGGAATGAGATTGATCGAGAACTCTACCTCTCTCGGCGGAGGCAAACCAGGTAGGTCTTCGGGAAAGACATCGGGGAAGTCGCAAACCGTACGAATGTCTGGCTGACGTGGCGATTCTTTTCGCATATCCTGAACGTGACACAGGAACATCTCGCACTTCTTGCGAATCAAGCGCCTCGCGCTCAAGGACGATATGAACTCGGGAGTCTTGGGGAACACCTCCCCAGAGAGTGATACGTCGCTACCGTCCTCGGCTCTCAGCCGTACGGTCCGACAACTGCAGTCGACCACTGCTCTATGCTCGGTGAGCCAATCCATACCAAGGATAATGTCAAACTCCTTGTGTGGTAGCTCTATCAAATCTGCAGGGAATTGCTTCCCTTGCCTGGACAACGGACACCTATGATAGATGTGATGAAGACGCATGCTATGTCCTAACGGATTCGATATAACGGTAAGTATCTCAAGGTCACTCCTCACAATCGCAGAATTAGCAGGCATGCCAACACAGATATAGGAGAGCGTAGAACCCGGATCGATCAAGGCATGCATAACCGAATCAAATAGTATGAACATACCCAAGATAACATCGGGACTAGGATCTGTGCGCCCCTGCATGGCGTAGGTACGCGCTGGTGCCCGGCCTGAGTGCTGCGGACGTGCTCTCTGCTGATTATTGGCGGCCGTAGACTGCTGACTCCGTGCTGGATGTGATGCGGCACGCTGATCCGGAGCTCTAGGTAAAACAGGCTCGCTGCTAAAGTTTGTCGGGCAATGCCTCCTGAAATGCCCTGGCTGACCACAACCCAAACATAAGCCTTGGGCGAGCCAACACTCGCCCGGGTGATGCCTACCACACTGTACACACTGCGGGTGGCTCCTCGTTCTGATCGAGCTGCTAGCGGCGGCCGACGGAGACGGCCTCGACTTACTCCTATTAGGCGGCGGCGCACTCGAAGAACCCTTCTCGTACCTCTTTCCCCCGAATCCAAAACTCTTTCCGCTCGGCCCGGTGCTGGCCACGGGTCGCGGGTCTTTCGTCGCTCGATCCTCCTTCTTGGTTGCCTGAAAATCGTCCAAGCTCTTTTCCGTCTTCACAATCAAATCATACGCCGCATTAAAATCTGTCGTCGTGATCAGCGCGGCGTACGGCCTCAAGTCCGGCCGTAGCTTCTTGACGAACTCATTCAAACGATCCTCCGGAGTGGAGACCAGACTCGTCGCATACTGGGACAGGTAGTCGAACTTCTGTCTCAGTTCAGGCAGTGACATCCCCTCCTGCTTAAGCGCAACGAACTCATCGCGCCTCTCCTCGCGGTACCGGGTGGGGACGTACTCCTTTGTAAAGGCTCGATCAAAGCGATCCCAGGTCCAAGGCTTGGGCGTGTGTGCATCCTGGTCAATGCGCTTCCACCAATCATATGCTCCCTTCCGGAACATCTGTGACGCCAACTCCGAGCGATCAGCATCTGAGACTCTCAAATTCTTGAGTACCCGGTCCATCTACTCAAGCCAATCCAATGCAATCTGGGGTTCCCCCATCTTGTCTCCTCGAAATTCTTCCGCTCCATTATCCTTCAACGTCTTGAAGGTACATGCGCGGCTGCGGCTGTGGTGGTGGCGGTGGCTGGAACATGGGCATAAGCTGCGCCATGTGCTGCATATAATGGGCCATCATGGCCGGGAACATCTGCTCGTAGGCCACCGGCGGTAATGCCAACGGTGGCATCACTGGAGGTGGTACGACTGGCGGTGGTACAGCTGGTGGTTGTCCCGCCGGCTCAGGTTGATTCTGTTGTTGCCCTCCGTCACCCGGAGGTGTGAAACTCGAACCCTCGGTGTTCACCGTGTGCACGCTCACGTGCTCCGGCTCCGGAACGTACTGACCGTGGGTCGATTCTTGACTCATTCTAAAATAATAAGGAAATTCCCACGTCAGATCTTAACATATAACAGATAAAGCTATAAATACTTATTACCTTCCCGGGGCAGAGGAGTTACGTGAGATGCAGATGCGGCTGAATTATTCATTGTATTTTTTTTTTTGAAAGGGTTCAAAGACCGATTTTAAAACCAAATGCTCCGATACCAAAATGTAACACCCCAACCCGCATGACCCAAACCCGTGAGACAGCGGACCGGTGTGCCACTGAATTGGTATCCGAATTTGCAACATTTTCAAAACAATTTTAAACAAACGTTCTTTCAATACATATAAAAATCCATCGGAGTAATTTAAAATAATGCGGAAGCCTTTTTAAAGTCAAACAACTTGGGATCCTGCCCGAAAACGTAATAAGCATTAAAGTTATTTAAATAAAGCATAATCAACAGATTAAAGAGACAGTCACGCCATCGTACATCTCCTCCTCAATGCCCTCTGGGATCGGCTCTAGGTTCATCTGTCTGATCACCTACGGACAGCAAAAAGGAAAACAACGCTATCCGCTCAGCATTGACGCTGAGTGGCACTCCATTGTAGCACAAGAATAAACATAATAATTCAACAATTAAGATTGTGCATATGTTTATCCTTTTAATAAAAATCAATTCAACTTTACATTCGGTTCTTTAGACGGTTGACCAACAGTCAACTTATTTTCTTTCTTTTCAAAACGATTTAGGTGTTACGGGTTTCTCATGAACTCTTTGACCACCGGTCAAACCAATTTAGACTTTCACCAAAGTCAAACCACTTAACATTTAATGCCTATGACGGAGATAGCCTCAATCCGTAATACCGAAGATAGCCTCAATTCGGTGGAGGTAGGATCCCTCGGGCGATGGCCTCAAACCCAAGATCGCAGACCCTCGTGCGCACGTCTTAACCTCACTGACCAGGCCCTGCAGCCGCCCGAGCAATGGCCAGTTTCTATGATCGACACAAAAAACCAATTGACCTTAATCACCGATTAGAATTAATTAATTAACTTAACTAATTCATTAAAGTTTTGGATTTAACCATTCGGTCAAACCTACGACAACAGAATATCCAGTCAAAGTCCAAGTCAAAGTCAAACCTATTCAGTCAATTCACAATCCTCAACAATTCAATTCAAACAATCAATTTAATTCAATTCACCAATTAGCCAAATTATAGCATAAACACATATAACGATCCAAACCATTAAATCTATTCTAAATGCTATTAACTTCATAGTACGGACCTGGATTTCGCCGAAATCGAATCGATAGCTCGAACGGAAGACAAATCGACGAAACCAAACGAACGGGTCAAATTGAGTCAAAATACGAAATTGACCAATCAATCCAGCGTGGAGGTTAATCTGCCGGCGATATCAACTCGGGGCAGCGGCTGGATGCGGCGACGGTGACGGACGCCGGCGACAGTGGCGTAGCGGCAGCTCGACGGCGATGAGCAGCGACTGGCGGCGCTGCAATCGACGGCGGCGGACGACCGACGAAGGCGAAACAGCGGCGTTGCACTCGACGGCGAGGATGGCCGCTGTGCTAAGGGAGACGGCGGCGCTCGATTCTGGCGAGGGCGAAATAGCAGCGTTTGGCGTGGCGGCGCTGCACCCGTCGGCGATGATGGCGGCGCTGCACCCGTCAGCGATGATGGCGGCGGCTACTAGCGAAGGAAGTAGCGGCGGCGCTGGAGGCTTGGCGACGGCGGCCGGAGGCTTGGAGACGCTGGGCAGCGACTAGCTGGGGAAGGCGACCGGCGATGAGCGGCGACGCCGGCGGCTGGCTGCTCCAATTGGACGGCGACGAGAAGCGGCAGACTTCCGGCGGCGATCGAAGAAGAAGTCGAAGAAGAAGAAGGACGAAGAAGGACGGGAGAAGAAGATAAGGTAATCGTGTGGAGGATAATAGGTTTAGGTTTATTTAATGGTCCCATTCCAAAAAGGATTGGGCTTTGGACCCAAAATACCTGATTAAATGGTCATAACATGAGCTCCATAACTCCGATTCGCGAGCCGTCTGAACCGACGCGATCACAAAAATATTTCCTACGAGATGACATAAAAGTTGGGCTTAGAATCCAAATTATAATTTTAACCCCTTTTTGGGCCCAATTCGTAATCAATTGCTCTAACAATTTAATTAATTCTTTTGGGCCAGATTTCGGGGCGTTACATATATATATATATATATATATATATATATATATATATATATATATATATATATATATATATATATATATATATATATATATATATATATATATATATATATATATATATATATATATATATATATATATATATATATATATATATATATATATATATATATATATATATATATATAGCCTCTAATGTTATACACTTCAAGTGGTGTGACATCATGCACTACAAGAATGTGTCGGATCTGCCATAGAATATTTTTGTCGCAGTTCCGTAAAAGCCACAACAGATTTGTGATCTGCGTCGGACTTGCGACGTATGACCCACCGTCGAAAATCTGGCAATGCTTCATTCTCTGCAACAGACACTACATTTCCGTCGCGGACGCAACCTCACAAACCAGTAGATATGGTTTCTGGCAGTTTGCAGTTTCTTTATTTTTTTCTCAACTACCTGCAACCTACCATTCATGGGGATGGGGTTTGTAAAAATACATTTTGTAACATAACTAGAAACAAATTTTAATATAAAATTCAATCAAAAACCAGATAACAAATACAAAGTAAGTTAATATTAATGTATTGTAGGCATAAACATTTCCGTCGGATGGTATGCATAAACATTGATAATGTTTTCAATCTGTCTAACAAATGGCTCCTGGTTGCCCTGCTCCCCCGTTTCCACCGTTATCGTCTTGTAGTGGATGGTTCCCACCGTATAACCTTTTCAAGTCTTCTTGCATGGTGGTGAATTTGGAGGTGAGGGCATCAAACTCTTCCTGGAGGCGTTGGTTATGCTCTTTTAAGGCCTCAATTTCTGTCTTGCTACTAGCGGAAGAACTAGAGCGACGACGGATAGATGACAGCTTCAACTTTCTCATTTGACGCTCACAGTCACCGACTTCAGGCGCCCGATTCTTTGCGTTGTGGCCCTGGACTAGCGAGTACCATATTTCTTGGTTGGTGACATTGAGTCCGTTCTTCCTTGCCTCATCACAAAGAGTAACAAACCGAGCCTACAAACACACCACAACAACATCACCCAAGTAATAACAACATCAAAGCAACAACAATAAGATAAAAACAACAACAATTACAACATAATGTCACCGAACTAGTAACAACACAAACAATAATAATACCAATAACAACAACATCAACATCACCTATAGCAGGTACTAACAACATCACGAACAGTACCGTAACAACATCAACAAGACTAAAACCAATAACAACAATATCAATAATGCCAGCCATACTAGGTATTAACAACATCACAAACAATAACATTAGAACATCAACAAGACTAAAAACAATAACAACAACAATACTAAAACCAATATGAACAATGTCACCCATACTAGGTATTAACGACATCATGAAGACTAAAAACAACGACAACATCAACAAGAGTAACAAAAACAATAACAATCACAACAACACTATCAATGATCAACAACATCAATCACAATATCATCATGAACTTCAAGAACACCACCACCAAAAACATCGTAAACTATTAGAATGATACGTACCCAGAGATCAGCATTAGCTGGATCAACCCAAGACTGCCCGTCATGCTTTTTCGTCTTCATATGGACAATGGCATCTTCCAACGAGACAGGCGTTCCTTTCTTGGCAGCCTGCAATATTAAAAGCAGATACACATTAAACGTTAATTATATTCAATATATACTAGTGTGTGATTCTTTATTTTATGCCAAATACTTTACCAGTCGATTCAAATAATCAGAAAATGAGACCGTGCCACCAGTGTAAGTCCCAAGAGCAGTCTCTACCCTTGCCTCTATTCTTCTTCTTTCTCTTGCTTGTATCCTGAAATTTTGGTGCATTCCAACCCTATTGACATTTACATTACACAATTAATATGTGTGTGAAGAAATATAGGGTTTGTATATTGTAACACTTTACCTCCTGCAATGCCTCCAATTCCGCCGGATCCACAGACTTCTTCTTGACTCGACTGTCGGTTCATATGTGTTGTATGTTGTCGTTGTTCATATGTATTCATTACAAGTCAATATTTGAAGTTAAATTATTGAAAATACTTACGTAATATACGGATCAATCTGAGGGCTGTTGAAAATGACGTAATAGTGTGCAACTTTTTGCTCATCCAGAGTTAAGCGCCTAGTACACATTTTTCCTTGTAAACGTCGAGGTGTCTTAAAAATTGTGAAATTGTCCTCACTTAATTCCTCCCCACTAGGCCGCAGCTGAGGGTCATTACGAGGCACATTTCTAGCTCGAGTGTACACATGCTCTTCAAAATAATGGGAGCAAAAATAAGACACCTCTCGTACTAGATATACATTTGCAATTGACCCTTCCACACGAGCCTTATTTTTCACCATTCTTTTGAGCCGATTAAGGTACCTACATTTATGTGAAAGGTTTACCTACATATCCCAAAAGACATAGATAAACAAAAATTATTGTATAAATTACCTCTCAAATGGATACATCTATCGAAATTGAATGGGGCCACCAACCCTCGCCTCGTAGGTTAAGTGAATAGGAAGATGCTCCATACTATTAAAAAATTCAGGTGGAAAAATTGCTTCTAGTTTGTATATAATAATTGGAATATTTGCGTCTAACTTCAAAAGGTCCTCAACGGAGAGAGTCTTGCATGTTAACAACTTGAAGTAGTTGCTGAGTTCAGTAATCACTTCCCATACAACTTTTGGAAGTAATTCTTTAAATTCAATGGGTAGTAGTCTTTGCATGAACACATGGCAGTCATTACTTTTCATGTCAAACATCCTCAGCTTAGTTGGGTTGACACATCTTCCCAAATTTGAGACATACCCATCGGGAAATTTCAATTCCTTCACCCAACCAAGAAATGCCTCTTGTTACACCTTATCTAGAGTGTAGCAAGCTTTTGGGTACTTTCCAGTTTTAGGGTCACGCTCCAACTCTTTTATAGAGCAAAACAACGAAATATCTTCCCTTGCCTTTGCGTTGTCCTTCGTCTTACCCTGCACATCCATAACGGTGTTGAAAATATTCTTAAAAACATTTTTCTCAATATGCATAACATCGAGATTATGACGAATCATATTAGTCTCCCAATAAGACAAATCCAAAAATATGCTTTTTTTTCTCCACCCGCATGAAGTGTGTTTCACAAGGCTAGAGTTAATGGCTTTGCCATCTTTTTCTACTATCTCTTAAGGCCTAGAGACTCTATTTCATGCAAAATATCTTTCCTGCTCTTCCGAATTGGTAGTGATTTTGTCTCGATTTGATTTTTATGAACTTCTTCGTATTCCTTCTAAAAGGATGATCTGTCAGAAGAAAACGTCGATGTGTGTCGAACCACGACTGTTTTCCTCCGTTAGGCAACCTGAACGAGACAACTTGATCCATACAGATGGGACACACCGTCTTTCCTGTTGTGCGCCAACCAGACATCATGGCATACGCGGGGAGATCACGATTGTCAACATGAGTGCAGCACGCATTTTAAAATTTTGTTTGAGTGAAACATCGCATGTCTCCATGCCTTCGCTCCAAAGATTCTTCAACTCTGCGATAAGTGGCTGTAAGTACACATCAATCTTCTATTTTGGATTAGACCTCCCTGGTATAATTAGTGTTAGGAAAATGTGTTCTTCCTTCATGCACATATTGGGCGGAAGATTGTACGGAGTAATCATTACGGGCCAACAAGAATATTGTGACCCAGATTGTCCAAACGGCTGAAACCCATCTGTGCACAATCCAAGACGCACGTTGCGCACCTCCGACGCAAACGTAAGATGTTCGACATCAAACCTTTTCCACACTTCAGAATCGCAAGGGTGACATATTTCATCATCACTTGTGTGTCCATGATCGGCACTGTACGTTTAGACATATACAAGCGTTTCAACCTTGGCGTCAGCAGAAAGTAGAACATTTGTCTATTTGGAATCTTAGACTGCTCATCTTTATAGCGCGGCTTTTTGCATATTTGCAATCAGTCAAACCTTCATCATCTCCCTAATATAACATGCCCCCAAGGATGCAACAATGAATCTTCTGGACGGGGAGACCAAGATCTTCAATTAGCTTTTTGTTTGATAAAATCCTACCACCATCGTGTTGTTCTCGGGTAGTGCATCTTGGAGGAATTGACAGAAGGTGTCATAATACCGCTCAGATAGGTTATGGTCAGGTTATGGTCAGACATGATGTTCAACAAACGCGCAACTGCAGATAACTTAGACATCTTCTTACACCCAGTCCACAGTCTGTATCAGCAGCTTGCAACATTTCAAAGAATTTCTTATCGCTCGGATTTGGCTCCACCTCAAGAATGGAGTGAACATGAGATGGGCCAACAACATCACACACCATGTCTACATATTGTTCTCTACCCGTTTGATCAAACACGTCTGTGGAATTGGCCCGACGAGAAACTTTACGTCGTTGGGGGGGGACCCAGTCGCCGTGCTTCTCCCCGTGACACACCCAATTGTGGTAATTAGGGGTGATTCCAAACCGGAGTATGTGCTCGAACATCTTTGCTGATGATCTAAATGTAATGTTCTTACACTTCTTGCATAGGCACCGCATTTTCTTATTCTCGAGCTTATACACATGTAGACTTGACACACAATACTTTACAAACTCTTCAACGTCATCCTTCCATTCTTGACTAACAACACCTTCTCTCTCGTACTTGTTATACATCAAGTCACAATTTTCAAATTAACAACTCATATTAACAATGCCTAGCAATTGAAAGACGCCAAACAACAAACTTTAACCACAAGAAACAAACAACAATGATGAACCAAAAATATCTATCATTTAAGCACTGTAAAATTTAGCAATGACTTAATCTAATTCAATTGACAAAAGCATTCGATTGCATACAATAACAAGTCTAATTGAATCATACTCAAATTAATTTCACACAATGTGAACTTAATTTCAAACAAATTCAATTTAATTTTCGCTAATGTAAAAGTTAAATTCACCAAAGATGCATTCAAATTCAATCAAATTTCATCTAAAGTCATTATATTGCACCCAATTTCATGTCAATTTCATCTAAAATGTTCCCGATTTCACAAAAACATATTCAATTTTATCCAAATTCAAGTCAATTTCAATCAATAGCATACTAATTATACACGATTTCAATTCAATTGCACCTAAACTTTTCTCAATTTCACATAAACACATTCGATTTCACCAAATTAGACAATAAATTTAAAATGAATAAAAATAAAGAATAAACCTTGAATTTGAGGGTATGTGAAGGATGGGGCAAATCGAGGTGGCGAGAGGCGGCGTGTGGTGGCGAGGGGCGGCGTGTGGTGGCGAGGCCGGCATGGGGTGGCGTGGGCGCGGACGGAGGTTGAGGGGCGGCGGGATGAGGGGCGGCGCGGTTGAGGGGCTAACGGTGAGGAGGCTGACGGCGCAGTTGAGGGGCTAGGTTTTTTGAGAGAGGAGGCTGCCTTTTGGGTGTGTTCGCGTTTCTGACCGAAAAAGGAGAAGAGGACTGTTTTAATTACAATCTGCTACGGAACCATACCTCCGACGCACGTCCGTCGCTGATTCGCGAGACCGGAATAAGCAAATGCTATTTTTTGTAATTTGCGATGCACTCGGATATTCCGTTTCAGTTCTGCGACGACAAAAAGTAGTTCCGTGGCAGAATATATCTCGGACATTAAATTTCAAAAGCGGTCGCAAAGTAATTGCAGATCTGCGACGGAGTGATGTAATTCTGTTGCAGATCCGGCAGATTCTTGCAGTGGTGATACCAGTGCTTTTAGGGCACCTACCTGCTCGGTCGTTCGTAAAATGTGAGTTGATCATGTTATATTCTAAGAAATGCATAACGAAACTAGGTAAAGAATTCAAAAAATTGATTTGTGGATAGTGCAAATTATATTAAATAAATTGAGTAGTTAAGAATTTAGTACAAAATATTGTCGTTCATCTCTCCCTAATTTTATAATTGTCTATTGCGTTTATAATGGGGTTTTTTCCGTTTGTGTATAAAATCGTTTATTTAGTCATTTATTTACTGTTGGATCCACTTACTGTCCTCGCTCTACCTGCACACCGCACTACTCTTCACTCAGGCGGTGGTGGTGCCGGTTATATGAAGATGATGAAGCATGGATTTTCCCACTACCTTTTCTACTTCCTCCAGGTTTTTGGTCATTTCTTCTCTCTTTCTTTTAGCCGTTTTTTTCTTCTCTCTGCAAATCTGAAGAAAAAAATAGAAAAAATTTCCTTCCATGGAATCCTAAATTTCAACTACTTGATGACTGAGAATCGTTCTAATTTCTTTGTTGCATGTTCGTTTCGAATTGGGTTACAGTGAAATAAATTTAGATCTATTCTTGTTCTTTTTTTAAAAATTGAATTGTATTGAAATTCAATACAATTCGAAGGGATAGAGTTTGCTGTTATGATTTTTTAGTCAGAAATCATGGAGTTTGTTCATCTGGTTTTCTTATTGCATGTTAGAAGTTCAATTTTAACCACTCATTTGATTCTAAAGATCAGGATGTTTTAATTTCTTTTTTGCATGTCCATTTCGGAGTGCTTCTGAGGAACATTTTTTTTAGATCTATTGTTCTTAAATATCAAGATGTTCTTATTTTAGATGAGTTCCTATTTTATGTTTCTATTTGATTTTAGTTTGAAAATGAGTTAGATTAGTAATACTTGAGAGCTTCCAAGACAATTTAACATGTTGGCCCAACCTGCAACACATCAATGGCTATTCAAGGCTTTATAATCCCCAAATTATATCATACCCCCTCTGTTATTATGTATCTGTCTACATTGACAAATCACACAGTTTTTATAAATGCATTGTTGTTGTACCAAAAAATCCCTTTTTCAATACAAAAAAATTATCTACTAAATTCATTTAGTATACGGGTAAATGTTGAGAAAAAAATTCTGTCACATTTTATGATGCTGCAGTTCTGAGTTTTGATAGACATTAACACTTAATAAACATATGGAACTTTTTTGAAATTAATTTTTTTTGTTATTGTTTGAAATTAATTTTTTTGCTAACTTCTTTATTGCTTATTTTGTACTTAGATATTTACCGGTGTATACTTCGCATAAGTATGGAATATTGTAAAATCAAAAATATTATTTTATAATGAATTAATTAATTGAAAATTGTAATAATTCATGTTGGCTCTATAGTCGTAATTAGATTTTTTGGGACAATTTTTTTTTAAATATTACTTCAAGTTTTTATTATTCCATTAATAATAATAATAATAATATTAATAATGGTAACAGTAATAATAATAATATGAAAAGTGTGCTTAAATACTTTCTTTTAAATCGTTGTTGAAAGAAAGTAAAAGGACTTAAAAGAAATTGGATAGAAATAAAAATAAAAGTTAAAAATTATAACATATATTGAATGAACTCAAACTTTATTCACTTTTATTACTTATTTTCACTAGTCATTTGATAAAATATTATATTCATGTTGTTTCTACTTTTGTAGAATTTTTTATGTAATTTTAAATACTCCATTCGTCTAAAAAAGTATGTCACAGTTCACTATACAAAATTACCAGAATTTTTTTATTTCTATGTTTGTATTGATTATTTGATAAAATAAAACGTTCTTGTCACTTTTTGTTTTGAAAATAGTTTTTATGTATGTAATTTTTAATTTTTTATTTCAATATCAATCTTTAAATATAATGAATTGAAAAAACTTACGATTTTTCTTTATTTTGTTTAATGTGATAAATATTTTGAGACGGATAGAGTATAAAAAATTAATTTTTAAAAGACTTTTCTCCAATTCTCGATAGCATGTATACACCACAAGCGTCAAGCGGCACTACATGAGTAAATTTCATAATTAGTCCTCTATAACAGGGGGTTTCCATATCTAGTCCTCTATTATCAAATATTACCTCTGTAATCTTTCTTTTATATGTGCCTTTCCAAAAATGATCATTTTTTATCTTCTACTATGTTGGTATTAATTTAAAGGTTAAAAATATAATTTGACATCAACCTAATATCCAGTGACATATTCTCATATTGGTTAGATAAATAACACAAAAATAATGGTTATGGATAACACTTTTAAAGGCAAAAAGTGTAATTTGACATCACCATTAGTTTTGCAGTCTGAGAAAAGACTACATACATATGTAGATTATTATTGTAGTAGGAAGCAATTATAATTCACAAATGACATATCAGGAGCGCCCTTTGAATTGTGTATGATAAGAAATATATATCCTCATTGGGAAATTACAATTTTAGTTATCTGATGGGTATATCCCTATACCCGACCCGGATAACCGAAAGGGACAGGTCAAATATGACCGGTCACTTTTATCAATCACCAAATGAGGTTAACTCTTCGATTGGGACGGGTCAAAAGTTGACCGGTCACTTCCACTAAAAAAGTGACTGGTCACATTTTTGGCGATAGCCAAAATATCACCTAATGTTGTGAAGAATTCAAGAAGACCAAAGAGACGGGTTGAGCTCAAGAAATGACCGGTCAACCTTTGAGAAAAAGGTGACCGGTCATATCATCTTACTTGACAAACATTGGTCCAGTATCTCAGGCATGGTGAACCACGTCAAAGATCGAGGGACCACCCCGCCGTTCGTCCATCACAAGACAAACAGTAAAAGGGATGTTTGTCACTTTGCAGGGCTGATTGGATTGAGAATATCCATCTATAGTCTTTGATTGAACAGTACATGTCTTGGCTTATAGTTGCTAAATTCTATGATTGTACAGTGCTTCCATTATCTACAGTGAACCTTCCCACGAACTTCCTATTTTATCCATGGATGAACAGGGGAGGGTCACAAATCTTCCTCTATAAATATGATGATATTTGATAGAGGAGGGGATCCAATTTTTCTCTCACTAAAGTTCACTCTTGAGATAGAGTAAGAAATATAATTCGGACTGAGGAGATTTACCCGGTCTAGGTCATACTTTGTGTTCTTGTTGTGTGTTTTATATTACGGGTCGAGTGTGTCCATGTCAAACCCGGTTCACCCACCCAGCTATATTTACACCATCATTTTTGGCGCCACCCGTGGGACCGATTTTTAATGTTTTTTCGACCAGGTCAAAACTTTACCCCCACTAAATATCCACAATCATGTCTTCGAGCAACTACAACGCTGTGTCAAGTCAGGCTGCGAGTGAAAGCACTCCTGCCATCCCATTGATGATGTCGAGCATGGGGACGACCTTTGCTCCGATCACCACTGTAGGATCGATTGGCATGATCCCAATCATCTCAACCCCTACTCCTACGCCGACGACAACAATGTTCCCAGGTTCGATAACAACGCCTGGTGGAGCATTCACACCATACCCGTCAGCTTGGGCTCAATTTGCTGCTGACCCGGCAAATGCTCAGGCTCTACAGGGCTATCAACAAGTGATGGCCATGGTGCAACAGGCAGGGGGCTTCATGCCATTTTCCTATCCCGGCATGACGCCACCAATCATGCCACCTCCGGTGTCGACCCCGTCGACATTTGTCCCTAGGATGGTCCCTATACATCCGGTGAATCTGACGGGGACCATGAATGAAGCAGCGCCCTCAAACGTCCATGAAATTGATGAGGCGGAGCAAGAGGCGGCCTGCAGGAGGAAGGGTAAGGCTATAGCCAAACCCAGCAAGACTCGAGATTCGGCGTTCAAACGCCTAGGGGACAATGAGGATGGACCCCGCAAGTCTGCCAAGCTACGTCTTGGTCCTGAGATGGGCCAGACTAGCGCAATGGAAAGACTTGGCGGGAGTCGTCACGCCCAATCTCATCGTTCTAGGGAATCTGAGACGATTCACCGAGACGAGGAGGAAGCAGAAAGCCAGCCGAGGGTGTCGGCATATACCAGGCTCTCGTACGATGAGGATGACCTGGACAAGATAGGGAGCGTAGCAAGGAAACTACGTGCCCTGGAGGAAAAGGTGGAAAAGAAGGAGGGAGCGAAAAAATACACCTTGGCTGAATCTCCCTTTTCGGCCAGGGTACATGCGCAGAGGTTGAGGCGGAAGATTAAGCTGGACGTGGAGAAATTCACAGGAAAGGAGGATCCAAACGTCCACCTTGACACCTTCCACAATGCAGCACAGATGGCCGGGTGCACTGATGCTGAGGAATGCCTACTCTTCTTCTCATCCTTGAGAGGGAAGCCAGTGGAATGGTTTAACGGCCTTCCCCATGGCAGGATCGGGTCCTTTGAGAAACTTGCCGAAGTTTTCCGCAAGAAGTACTAGGACAATTGCATCAAGAGGAAGAAGTTCACCTACCTTAACACGGTAGGGCAGAAGGAGAAGGAGTCCTTGACTCAATTCTTGACCCGTTGGAGGGATGAGGTCGACAAGGTAGAAGAGATGGACGACAAGACGGTCATGTCTTTGCTGATGAATGCCTTCCGGTCGGGTGACCTTTACACCGAATTCTGTAGGAGGCCACCCTCCTCTTACCAAGAAGCCTACAATACGGCATAGGAGTATGCCGACGCGGAGGTCTTGAATAAGAGCAAGCGGGAATTGGAGGAAGGATATACAAAGGTGAAATCCGACAAGCTGAAGAAGGACGACCAGGGAAGGTCTAAGCCAAAGGCCACATATGACGGATCTGTCCATCAAATAAGGGATGAGAAGAAGGGAGAACAACCCAAGAGGCCTTGGAAAGAGAAGTGGTGTACCTACCACCAATCTGACTCCTACAATACGGTGGATTGCTGAAATGTCAAGGCTGTGCTCAAGGAGATGGCCTTGAAAGGAGAGCTTGGGGAAGGTTACGCGACGGGGAATAAGAAGGACCCAAAAGCGAACACCTGGACCCATCCTCAGGGAAAAGACCAGGGAAGGAGAAAATCCGGGAAGGATAACAACAATCCGGATAAAGAATTCATAGAGATGATTGTCGGCGGCCCAGAAGGTGGGGATACTGCCTCCTAGCGGAAGAACTGGGCCAGGAGCTTACACGTAGCGGTGGTTTCCCTGGAAACACAAGGGAAGCACGCAAGGAGGGAACCTATCACTTTCACTGATAAGGATCTTCCCAGGACGGGGGGAGATCATAATGACCCTCTGGTCATTACAATGGATATCAATGGAGCTGATGTGGCCAGGGTCCTGGTTGACACAGGAAGCAGTGTCAATGTTTTATACTTGGATGCTTTCAAGAAATTGAAGCTTGACAGATCCATGTTGAGGCCATTGCAAACTCCATTGTCAGGCTTCACTGGAGCTAGCATAGAAGCGGAAGGTCAGATAACCTTACAGGTTACCTTGAGGTCAGGTAACAGGACAGTGACCAAACAAATGAGATTTGTTGTGGTCGACATCAAATGTGTGCATAATGCCATTCTGGGTAGGCCTAGAATCAACCAGGTCAGGGCTATTATTTCCATGGCAAACTTATGCATGAAGTTTTACACTCCCAATGGAATCGGGGAGGAATGGGGTGATCAAAAAAACTCCCGGTCCTGCTACCTGGTAGCAGTCAAGAAGATGACCCGCCAGTTCGAACAAATTGAACTGGTCTCCCAGCAAGTAGACAAGGGTGAGGAGGAGGCTAGGATTGAGCCGGATGCAAACACGGAGGAGATCCAGATTGATGCCTCCAATCCTGAGAGGAAGGTTAAAATTGGGGCTGATCTTCAGGAAGAGTTAAGGACTGAGATTGTCCAGGTGTTGACCAGGTATAAATCATTATTTGCTTGGAGTGTTGCTGATATGCCCGGAATTGACCGGTCAATCATTTGCCATCGTCTCTCTGTTCTTGAGGGGTCTAGGCCTGTAAGACAGAAGAAAAGATTCTTGGCAAGTGATAGGAGGGATTTTGTGAAAAAGGGGGTTAAGGACCTACTTGAGGTAGGTCATATCAGGGAAGTAAACTACCCCGAATGGCTGGCCAATGTTGTCCTGGCCCCGAAGGGTGATACCTAGAGGATGTGCGTGGACTACACAGACCTCAACAAGGCATCTCCAATGGATTCTTACCCTCTCCCTAGCCCAGACCAAATGGTTGATGAAACTGCCGGGTGTGAGTTGCTTAGCTTCATGGATGCCTTTAAGGGGTATCACCAAATCTTCATGGCGGAGGATGATGAAGAGAAGACGGCCTTCCTCACTCCGGACGTCACATACTGTTACAAGGTGATGGCCTTTGGGTTGAAAAACTCAGGGGCAACTTACCAGAGAATGGTCAACAAATTGTTCAGGCCTTTTCTTGGACGGACCATGGAGGCCTATGTCGATGATATGCTGGTGAAGAGCAGGGCAAGCGGCACACATGCTCAGGACCTGGAAAAATGCTTTGAGATTATGGCTAGGCATAATCTTAGACTTAACCCGAAGAAGTGTGTTTTTGCTGTGAGGACGGGGAAGTTCCTGGGCTTTATGGTGACGAAGAGAGGGATTGAGCCAAATCCTGAGAAGATCAAGGCCATTATGGAGATGTAACCCCCAACATCGGTAAGGGAAGTCCAGCGGTTAACAGGGCGCTTGGCGGCCTTAAACCGATTCTTGTCCAGGTCGGCAGAGAAGGCTTTGCCTTTCTTTAAGGTTTTAAAGAAAGCCAACACCTTCCAGTGGGATGATGAATGTGCCAGGGCATTCGAAGAGTTGAAGACATACCTGACTTCGGATATTGTCTTATCCAAGCCAGAAACAAAGGAGACCCTCTACCTCTACTTAGGGGTTACTCAAATGGCTGTTAGCTCAGTCTTGATGAGGGATGATGGGGTCCAGAGGCCCATCTATTATGTAAGCAAGGCCTTAAATGGGGCAGAAAGTAGGTACACTCCTACGGAGAAGGCAGTGTAACACCCCAACCCACGTAACCCGAACTGACGAGTTAGCGTATCGGGTTGTTACTAATTTGGTATTCACATGCACAATTTTTCTAAAAACATTTAAAATAAAACATTCGATCATATTTATTTAAGAACAAATCATGGTTTAATCGGAGTAAATAATTCAAACGTTGCGGAAGCCTTAAAAAAACAACATTCAACATTCTAGTAATTTAAGTAAACAAATTCAACAACTATATTAAATTTAAATAAAACAGCTTCGGTCATCCACCAGCGTCACGCTTCACTGTCCTCCAGGCTGCTCCTCATCCAAACCTTGATCCCTACCTGTAAAAAATAGGGAGAGTGGAAGTATCTAACGCTAAAACTAACTCATAGTCTAGCACTCATTAATATATAATCAAACAATATCAGATGAATCACCAAATATCATTATCCAATTGTACCACTATTTCCTCTTATAATTCAGTTTAGTTCTTGCGCATACTCACTCCATCTGCCTGCTAGATATAATCCAATTCTTACTTACGGGAGTAATGGAATCCAGGCTCTCGCCCAAACCCACACTCATAACTCCAAAGTTCTCACAATGGAGGGGGTTGAGGCCCCCACTGGCTCTCGCCAGGGGTCAATGACCACCGTGCGCACGTTTTTAACCCTCGAGGCCACCAGGTGTACGCCGTCACCTGCATGACCTTAATTTCTAATCTCAATCATATTTGTGATTTTCAATATACAATTCAACTCAGCTCTGAATTATTTCATAACATATAATTATCACAAGTCCTCAAGTTATCAAATTTAGATTACTTACTAGTCATACCAAATCTTCCTCTAGAGTATCATGAATGGGCCAGATTATAATTAATTTGAAAGCATGGGGCCAAATCCGAATCTTAAACCTAAAACTCTAGTTCCTTAATTGGAAATAGTCAATCCGTTGCCCCTGCGTATCTTCTTCTTTTTTTTATCCCGTAGCATTCCGATCGGCAGAGGCGGCAAAGCTCAGCTACGAACGTCAGCGGCTAAACGACATCCCGGAAGTAGAGCAACGTACAGAGCAAAGGGGAAGCCTCCTGTTCCCAACTCCGGCGACAGGGAAACAGGGCAGCGTAGAATAGAAAGGAGTAGATGGGGTCGAGATAGAAGACGAACATGGTGCAGAGTAAAACAATTTTTTTGCAATTAGATTTAGCATATTCAATATTCAAAATCGCAAATCCAGCGCCAATTGATTGAAAACATATTAACGAATCCTAATCTATGAATTAATTTTAACGGGAGATAAATCACTCACCTCAATGGAATTGATGAAGAAATCACAAATAATTCCCACCTAGATTCCGGCGGAAGCTCCGGCGAAGTTCTCTCTCCCGGCGACGTCTCAGGCAGCTTGATCGACGAACTCCCTTGGTTTCGTCGCCAATGGAGAAGAAGAAGAGTCGTGATGCAGGTTGGAATGCGAGGCGCAGTATATACGGAGTAAATTATATACACAGTTTAATTGGGCGGGGGTTTTTCTCCGTTTTGGAGTACAAATAGGCGTAGGAATAATTTATTATTATTTAATATTATAAAATCTTTATATTCATTTATTGAACTGTAACTTCTATTTTACTCACCACGTTTTATACAAAAGTTTAAATTTAACAAACTATATATCGTTGGTCACCATTTTACGAGATCTACCCAAAAACCTAATTTTTAATTAAAATGGTCAACTTACAAATAATTCATATTTTGAAGTTAATATATAATATATTTATTTTTATTAAACTAACGGCTAACTACTAAGCCGGTTTCCAGGGCGTTACATTTAGGGTATGCACTTTTCATAACAGCGAAGAAACTCACGTCGTACTTCCAGTCCCATCCCATTGTCGTATTGACCGACCTACCATTGGGCACGGTCATGAGGGATTCCACTTCATCGGGAAAGATGATCAAATGGGCCATGATGCTTACCCAATTCAACATTGAATATCGTCCGAGGACGACGATAAAAGGGCAGGCTGTGGCTGACTTTCTTGTGGAGATGACGGGTCACCAGGAAGAAGAATCGGCCAGAGCCATCACCGAACCTTGGTGGTCCATGTCGGTAGATGGAGCCTCTGGACCGAAAGGTTACGGGGGAGGCGTAGTATTCACAACTCCGGAAGGGTTTAAAGTATATCATGCCTTGATTTTTAATTTCAAGCTCACAAACAATGAGGTCGAGTATGAGGCGTTGATAGGGGGCCTGAGATTGGCCAAAACCCTACAAATCACATGCCTCAGGATCAAGTTCGATTCAAGCTTGGTGGTAGGCCACATCAATGGCAACAGGGAGGCCAAAGGAGAGAAAATGTAGAAGTACAGAGACTTGGCAAGGACACTATTGAAGGACCTGACTGAGTATGTGATGGAGCAAATCCCTAGGGGGGAGAACACCGATGCTGACTTACTATCAAAGTTGACGCAAGCAGCCCCGGAGCATGTGTCCAAGCTGGCCAGGATTGAGACGCTGGAGAAAGCCAGCATTAAGGGGTTTTCTGTTAGCGTGATAGAAGAAGATGGACAGGCCAATCCAGATCGAGTGGAGCCAGATGACATTTGGATGGATGATCTGGTCAGGTATTACATGACCGGGCAATTCCCTGAAGATGAGGACAGGGTGAGAAAAGTAAAGTTGAGGGCTCCAAGATTCCAAATGCTCGAGGGAAGGCTATACAAAAGAGCATTCTGTGGTCCATTACTAAGTTGCTTGACCAGGGCAGAGGCGGAAAGAGTGATCGCCAAAGTTCATGAGGGTGTCTGCACCGCCCACCAAATGTCCAGGACGCTCGCGCAAAGGATCATTTTGCTAGGTTATTTCTGGCCTACAATGAACCAAGATTGCGAGAGATATGTCCAGAGGTGCAAGATTTGCCAGGTATTCTACAAGTTTCCGGGAAGGCCTGCAACATACTACCACCCAGTTTCCAATGTTATTCCATTCGCAAGGTTTGGGATGGACATCATTGGGGCCTTCCCTCAAGCTCAAGGGAGAAAGAAGTATGTCATGGTCGCTATCGACTACTTCACAAAATGGGTGGAAGCCGAGGCATATGCAACCATCACAACCAAGCAATGCCAGCGCTTTGTCTGGAAGAACATCATCACTCGGTTCGGGTCACCCCGAAACATCGTGACGGATAACGGGCCTCAATTTCGGAATCCAGGGTTCACCAAATACTTGGACGACTTCGGGATTACTCACAACAAGGCTTCCGTGGCCTACCCGCAAGGGAATGGCCAGGTGGAGAATGCGAACCGCACAATAGTCGATGGGATCAAAAAGCGATTGGGTGACGCAGGAACGAATTGGTTAGAGGAGTTGCCACATATCATCTGGGCTTACCGGGTCACTTCAAGAAGGGCCACAGGGGAGACACCCTTCGTCCTTACATATGGGTGTGAGGCCAGACTACCCATCGAAGCTAAAATAATGACCTTTCGGGAGAAGGTCTATGAAGAGAAAGGGAATGAGGAAAACCATTTGGCAGAGCTAAACTTGTTGGAAGAAAGGCGGATGGTCGCTGAGGCTAAAATGACGGAATACCAGCAAGCAGCCAAGGCCTACCATGATAACAAGGTAGGGCCTCATTATTTCCAAGTGGGTGATGAGGTCCTGAGACGAAGGGAGGCTAGCAAACCCGGAGACGGGGGAAAACTTGTAAAGAAATGGGAAGGCCCATATAGGGTCACAACAATATTACGCCCTGGCACATACAAGTTAGAAACAATGGAAGGTCGAGAGTTGGAAAGGTGCTGAAATTCCCACCACCTTAGAAAATTCTACCGATAGGCCAAATTGGCAGGGCATGTATTTGTAATACCCCTTCGATGATAAATAATAGCTTTATTCGATACTTGTGTTGCTGGGTCAGTAATACTAAAATAATATGTCTTGATGTAAGAGGCAAGGTCAAAAAAAAAAAGATAAACCCTTGAGATAGGGGCCTTGATGTTAAGGTATGGCCTTGAGATAGGCTGGGTCTGGAAGAGGACTCGCGTCCATACTTACATGGATCCCTACCAAATTTTCGTTTGGATAGGGGCAAAAAGATGCCAAAGTAAAAAAAATACCGTCTTGCATGAGCCATCCTTTGCGGATTGAAGGATCTAGGGAAGACTAGAATTCACTTCAAACGCATAATATATGGACATGTAGGATTGGATGAGGGCTGGTTCTCACCGGCATACCCCCACGTGGGAAGATTGGGTTGGCTAGGTCAACCTAATGATTAGAGAAAGGCACATTAAAAAACTTAAAACCTGGAAGAGGGGCCCTGGAAGAAGGGTGTTGCCTGGAAGAGGGCTGAACCTTGGAGAGGGTTCGCGATCATATGACATGGTTAAAATCTCCGAAGAAAGTTCGGGTCTTGATGTTGAGACTTGATGATTCCAAAACCGATTCGGATTATTCGTTCGAAATTTGAGCAAGGTTACTGTTAGGCATGACATCCAGGCCAAAGGGGTAAAGGAAAGTGGCATGGTCAAAAGTGACCGGTCACTTTTTGATGTTTTGGATTGGCAAGAAAATGCAAATGGGAAAAAATTAAAATTTGACTGGTCAACTTTAAGAAAAGTGACCGGTCACTTTTTTCGTTGGCGGATTTGATGAAATCAGACAAGTCTGGAGAACTTTCATTTTGACCGGTCATATTTTTGACCCGGCACCTAGACCGGAAATTTGACGTTATGCTGATTACATATTGCAACCAAGCCATTGGAAGTTGGTCAGGAAGAATTCAACCTAGACGAGTGTCATATTCCAACCTGGAAGTTGACTAAGTGAGAAGACAAGCCGGGAAGAAACTGACCTGGAAGTTTTCAAGCCTTGCATCTAAAATGCTCCTCAAGATTTTCAACCTAGCCTACTGACCTGACATTTATAGCAGCTCTACCTAGACATAAGCCGGTCCAGAAAACTAGTCAGACGTGAGGTGCCCTGGACCTAGACGTTTTCAAGATTACAAGACCTGGACATTTTCGAGAGATGAATTTGACCAGGACTTTATAAGATCTAGACATTTTTCAACCAAACCTTGATGTTTTAAAGACCAGGACATGAGATGACCTGGACATTCTTTGAGCGATTCCTAAGGTATATGGCCGGTTATTATTAATGACTTGGAAGTTCAACCCAGCATGAGAAAGTAAAGGCAAGCCTGACCATGCAATTTCGAGTAAGGACCAAGAAAGTAAAACAACCAGGACAACCATATAAGAAAAGAGGTTCAACCGTGCATATTGAAGTAAATAGACCGGTAAACGTAAAAGGCATGCAAGAAAATTAAAGTTTCATACAAGTCAAAAGTAGGCCGGACATCCCCCAGGCCTTGGGAAAATTTAATGTTTTTGAATCCAAACCCTAACCTACTCTAGGGGAAAGGGGGGAGCTGGCTCTTCTTTGTATAGAGCCGGGAGTTTCATCTTGGCTGGGTCAAAGGATGGATCCCTCTTTTGGAGCCTGGCATAGAGAAGGGACCTCTCTTCCTTTTGGCCGCATTGGAACCCATAGGAACCGATCTCAGTTATCATCCTCCTCCCTTCCGGTTCTTTATACATGGTCTTGAAGAAGTCCATGGTTTCCTCCGGCGTGGTGAGAATAGACCGGGCAACTTCCAAGTGATGGCACGCAGTCCAGCCAGCAGCTTCAGTAGGGAATGCCTCCTCCTTTGACCGGGCAGCCTCTTCAGCCTAGCCCAATGCATCCTTGAGCTCGGCCACCTTTCTTTTCCCTTCCTCCTCCAAAAGGGCAAACCTGGCCCTTTCTTCCATCAACTCTTCCTCCAACCTCTTCTCCCTTTCTGCCCGGTCATTAATCTCTAACTTGGCAGAATCAAAGAGAAGGGTGAGTTGGGAGATCTGGTCTTTTGGCTCCAAAAGACTTTGGCCAATCTCTTCTGAAATGACCCCGGCCTGCAAAAAAAAGGTGTATCAATAAAAGCAAAGGAAATATTCTAACCGGGAGGAAAACCAAAGATGAAGTACCTTGCTGAGTTTTTTGGCCAGGGATAGGAAGGCTTCTTCGATGGACTCCCCCTCCCTATCTGATAACCTGACCTTCTTCTTCTTGTCCCCCTTGGAGCTCTTTTGGGACCCTTTCCTTTTCTGGCCCTTAGCACGGGAAGAAGAATGGCCGGCCTCCTTGGACTTGGATTCAACCTGGGCCCGGAGAATATAAACCCGGTCGCCTTCGGAGAAATGGAGGGCTGAGGGTGACTTCACCTGCTTATCTCGAATGAGATCGTCAAAGGAAGAGCACCGGGCAGTTGAAGCCCCTTCAACTCCAGGGTTTTGAGGAGGGGAGGGAGGGTTGTGATTGGGAGACCGGTTGGAGTTGAGGACTTCGACATCATCGTCATCATCTTCGAAAAGAGTGGACATCCTAGTGAAGTTCATGTCTGCCAAAAAGAACAAAGTGACCGGTTAGATTTTACACCTTATCAAAAGGTTGAGGAAAATTAACCAACCTAGATGAGGAGAGCCGGCCTCAGCGTGACCATCCGGGGAATCAGCCCGGTTATCCTCAACGTCATGGGTCGCAGACGCACCCCCATCCGGGTTAGGTAGCCGGAATACCCAGCCCCCATAGGCATAAGGTTTCCCGGTCACAGGATCACCCTTGAGAAGTTTCTCGCAGGCGTCCTCAAGATCTTTAGTGGGCTCCGGATGAACCCTTTCAAGTTTTATAACCCGGTCAGCCCACTCAGGGTTTGGGAAAGGAAATTGGTCAGGGGGGAATTCAACAAAAACAAATCTTTTCTTCCATCTTTTGTGACTAGGGGGAAGACCGGTCACAAAAGATCTCTTATTACGAGAATGAAAATAGACGAAGCCCGAGCAGTTACTAGTCCCGGGCAAGACTTCGTACATGTGGAGGAAAAGCTCAAGGGAAGGGTTGATTTTCATATTTTCACAGATATTAACAAAACAATTTAAGAACCGATGAGCGTTTGGAGTAAGTTGACCGGGCAAAACATGAAACTTCTTACAGATTTCAATAAGGAGGGGGCGAAGAGGAAAAATGATACCTCCCTCTAGAGAAGCAACATGAAAACCCAACCGGGTTCCCTGGTGGGGTTCAATGATGTTGGGCCAGGTGGTTTTGGAAAGGACTTTGTAGCTCGGTGGGAGGATGGTACAGACTTCTGCCAAAACCTTTTTGGTAACCCTAGAAGACTCTTTGAATACCGGTCTAACATCAAGGGCGAGGAAGCCCAAAGATCCCAGTCGTTCTTCCCATTGCTCCCAGCTGAGGACCTTGGGATTGAATCGACCGGGCAGTTGATTCAAAGGGACAGGCTCCTGGGCAATTATTTCCCGGGCCTGAGTTAGACTGTTGGGAGGGGCGACGGATCAAAGGAGTAGGAGGAGGAGAAGAAGATTCAGAGTGGGAAGAGGAGGAGGGCTGAGAGCCAGATCCATAGGATTGGCCAGATGTGTTTTGGCTATCAGAAGACATGACCTAGGCCTACCGGTCAAAAATGGAAAGATGGAAAAATTAAAAGACTAGGAGGACTGGAGGACTTACTTGGCAAAGAGATAGAGTAAGAAATATAATTCGGACTGAGGAGATTTACCCGGTCTAGGTCATACTTTGTGTTCTTGTTGTGTGTTTTATATTACGGGTCGAGTGTGTCCAGGTCAAACCCGGTTAACCCACCCAGCTACATTTACACCATCAATGTTTTTGATTTATTTTGTTTAATTTGTATTATGATTTTTAAATTTGTTAATTTGATTATCCAATATGAAATATTTTTTATTTTTAGTTTCAATTTCTATTTTTATATTAAAAAAAAGTTTTTTCTATGAAAGTAATAGAAATACGTAGTATTTGTATGTTAAAAGAGATGAGAAAACTAATTTTTATTAGTTAATTACATCCAAAAAAATTTTAAAAATAAAAAAGTAATGACTTGCCATTGTAGGACTTGCCTCTCCACTCACTTGCCACTCTATGACTGGACCTGTTTCAATTGGTTGAAATATGTCATGTCATTGTGTGGCATTCTAAATCTTTACTTGCCATTGTTTGTGCTCTTATATACACATTCATCCTAAACAAATAGGGTCGGCCCAATAGGGGGACAAAGTGTCCATCCAGGCCGGGCCCAAGAATTTAAGGGGCACTAAAAAGAATTTTTTAAGTATTTTATATATATATAGAAGCGGCGATTTTCTTTCCCGTCGATCAAATCATCATCGCCATTTTAGTCACAAGGACATTGGTTTTATCAACCTCCAACGCTCCCAGCGACCCATTGCCAACAGGCGGAACATCTGTTAGGAAAAGTGAACCTCACAATCGAAGAAGCTGATGGCCATTCTGCGACCCAGATCTAGAGGATAAGAAAGATTCTTGCGTCTTCAGTGGCTCTAGGTTAGTCATCAACAGTTTTGAAGCTCCATCCTACCAACTCAAAGCTAGCAGAAACCAGTGGCGGAGCCAGGGGCGGACCTTTGAGGGGGCACAATAGTACACTACGGGGTTGGAGGATAGCGTCATATTTTTTTAAAATGAAATTACAAACAAATGTTATTCGAATTATGCCAAAAAATAACCAAAAATGATAGCTCACAAAACGAAGTAAGATTTAAAAATTTTTCAATTTATTTTATTTAAAGATCGATACGTAAATAAAAATCAAAATAACATGTTCAAAAACTACGGAGTACGTCAAATCTTTTACAACATGAGTGGTTACAAAAATATTTTATTTTATCAAATAATCAATGAAAACATACAAATAAACAAAAATTTCTGTGATTTCAGAATAGTTAAGAAAGAAGATAATTTTGGGAAAAAGAGAGTATTATTTAATTTATTATTGCATATGCTAATTTAATTTTTTTCAAAATCTTGACTTTAAAAAATTAAACCCGAATTTCAATTTAACAGATAACAAGTTAGTTTTATAGTAATAAGCATCAAGTATCATAATCTGATACTTAAATACTCGGTAGTAAAAAGTATCCCATAATCATCACCAAATATGGATTAGCAAACAAAGCTTTGGATAACACCTAAAAATTAGTCAACAAATATTTTGGTAGACGGTGAGTCAACAAAAAGAAAAGAAACCAATAAGGGTTTATATTCCTAATCAATATGGCGTCGTTTTGTTTCAGTTTTTTAAAATATAAAGATTCCAAAATATAACACATTAAATCCTGGAAAGTAGCAAACCCTTGCAGGCCGTCGTCTTCGTTGTGGGGGCACTTTCATCACCAGAGACTTCAACACGTGATCATCCTCTCTTCACCGGAAGTTCATTGGGGGGAACTTGCCCCGGCGGCCCCTCCCCTGGCTCCACCCCTGGCAGAAACCTCATATTCAAACTCAAGACACAATATAAGGTTTTTGAGTTTTTTAACTCGTTTTACAATAAATACTTATGTGTCTCTGATTATAAAAAGGGAAGGGGATGCACACCCTTGACAAGAAAAAGGAAAGAAAAGCAAAAGCTGAAAGTGACATAATGTTAAGTTGACAAAAGAGGAAGATGGGATGTATATCCCATGGTCTAAAGACATAATGATTTACATACAAAAACTTATGGACAAAATAGACATTACAATACAAAAAATTAAATGAAAAGAATAAAGTAAAAGAATTATACTGCGTTGCATTCGCCTGATCTGATCTTATTTTTTGAAGTTCTGATCTGATTGAATCTTATGTGATCTGATTATATCTAGTCTCATCTGATTTGATTGGATATAATAATTTTAAAATTATTATTATAATAGCTATAATAATAATAGAAATAATAATTATTATAAAAACAAAAATATTTATAATAATAGTAATAACAATAATAATAGTTATAATAAAATTATTAGTATAGTAATAATAATAATAATAGAAATGATAATAATAATAATGTAAATATTAATAATAATATACTAGTAAGAGTAATAGAAATAGTAATAATAACAATAGTAACAATAATTACAATCATATTATTATTAATATTAGTAGTAATAATATTAATAATAATAGTAAAAATAATATTTTTAATATTAATAATATTAATTATGATATTAATAATAATATTAATAGTAATAATAATAGTAGTAGTAATAATAATAATAATTGTAATCATAGTAATAGTAATAAATAATAATAATACAACAATACTAATATTAATAATATTAGATCTGATCTAATCTAATCTGATTTTAATAAAATGAATACGGAGTAATAAGTAAAAAATAAGTGGAACGGATTGCTGGTCAAGCAAATAGGGGCTGTGTTCCCTCTCCCTCAGGCCACCCAGATGGACGCATTTTCGGTGGATGAGGGCTCACAATGGCCATTTCAGCTTTTGTACGACTCTTTTTGCAAAAGACCAGTTCCTAAAACATTGGCAACAAGATGTTTGCTAATGCTAGAAATCCCAGAATCCATTCTCAAAGATCGAAGGACATGTGAATTTGGGCTCAGGGGTAAGTTTTTCTTCTTGTTAAAATTACCATTATTTCACACATATTAGTTATGATTGACTGAAATGTATTACTCCTCTGTTGTAATGATTTTTAGATACAAACCTTTGAAGACAAGAAATTTGTATGACTATATGATTTCTTATATTTCAACAAATTTGATACCAGAGCTTCCCTTTTCTTATTGCTAGCAGAAATATCTAGCAAAATTGACTTTAAAAAAAATTCTATAGCAGAGATACAAGAAGGGAAATTAGCACTCTACCCCACACTGTTTGAGTATAGGGCCTGTCTGTTTGGGCAAGAAGGGATCAATTCTGACCCAAACAAGTGAGAAGATTGATGCGAGAAGGATTGACCAGAGGACAACAATGGTAGGAGTCCTGTTCTGTCTTCCCATAAGCCCCTTGAGGAATGGGTAGAGATGAACAATGACCCAAAAGGCGAAGAAGAGCTTTCCAAAGAGCGGACCCCACGATCCGTAGCCGTTGTTGATGGCACCCGAGACACCAGCCACAACACCGACTATGTTCAATATTATGAGAGTGGTTGGTGGGATGAGAAGAGTGGTCCACTTGAAGAGGTAGAGCTCCCCAAACTCGGCGTCATCGGCAGCCTTTGCTGTCACTGTGAAGTTTGTGTCTACACCGGCAAGCACTTTGAGAAGGCCTTGGAAGACTGCAAAGAGATGTGCTGAGACACCACCGATCACCCAGAACTGCTCGTTTCTCCACCAGTCCTCTATGCTCACTCCGCTCCACCGTAGTTCAAGAACACCTGTCACTATGATGGACATGAATAGTGCCAAGAACCATATGCTAGCGAAGCTGTTCAACTGTAAAATCAAAAACAAGCAAGAGGTAGAGAAATTATTTTGTATTTTAGTGTTTTAGCCGATGTCAATGCCTTGTTGACCAAAAAAATAGCATTCCGTGTAATACTTACGGTTGGGACAATGAATTTTCCAGTGAGAAGGCAGACAGCTGGAAGAGTGCAGTAAGCCAGGAGAGCAATGGAAGTGAAAGGGTAAACAATGGTGTTAATGTAAGCAAGCCTTTCTAGTAGTTTCAATTTGCCACCCCAGGCATACCACAGCGGGCAATGTCGACTAAGGAAGATCTCAACGGAACCAAGAGCCCATCTCAGGACTTGGTGCAGCCTATCTGATAGATTTATAGGAGCTGATCCCTTAAAAGCTGCCCTCTTCGGGCAGCAGTACACTGACCTCCACCCTCTGCAGTGCATCTTAAACCCTGTTAATATATCTTCTGTCACCGAACCATAAATCCATCCAATCTGCAGAAAAAAAAAAGAAAGAAAGAGGATTAAATGGTTAGCAGCAGTTGAATTTTGGAGTGTAAGGATCAATGCTGCACTTATATTGAACATTATATAGTCTTGCCTCTTTGCCCCACTCAGTCTTCTCTTCGTACCCGCAACTGATGACATGAATGGCTTCTTTGATTAGTGTTGTTGGGTTCATCCCTTTAGGAAGGCCACCATCTTCCATCAGTGTGGAAGTGATGAAAACCGGAGACTGTCCGAACCTTTTCTCAAAGTTCTTTTGGGACATAAGGGATGATTTTTCGAGCTCGTCATACCCCTCTAGACCCTCCTCAATTTCCTCAAGATCAAACAACTGTCCAGATGATTTCTTATTGTAGTTCTTTCCCCTGATTTTCTGGCTCTTACTAAACATCTTTCCAAGTCCTAACAAAGCCTTGAGCCCTTTTTTCTTAGACTTGGTTTTTCTTGAACCACCACAACAGCAGCAGCACCATTTGGGAAAACAGTCACATGTCATCTTAGGCCGCTTCTCAGAAGCAGGTGGATCATAACCGTACAAAGCCTGCCTGTTGAAAACACAACCAGTCCCAACATATACAGGTCCCTGAATTCCATCTAATCCTTTCATATTGATCTGTCACCACCCCAAGATATATAGTTAAGGTTACATTATCTTAGGTTACCAAAAAAAAGTTACATTTTACATCTTAAATTTTCTATGCATCTGTTATAGAATGGACTGGGTAGTTTCTTACATCAAAGAAGACAACATTGCGGTTAGCATATCGATCATGGCGATCGATGCCATCAAACCTCTGAGGGAACTGCACATAGCAGAGCTTCTTTCCTAACTGGGGGTCCATTAAGAAGCACATTGCTTCTCTAATGGCCTTGCTGTTATTGATGTAATGATCACAATCCAGATTCAACATAAAGGGTGCATTGGTTAGAACTGCTGATACACGAACCTGAATTTCAGATTATGCGAGAAAACTTATAAGTTAGTGCAACTGATAGGGATGAATGAAATAGGGAGTATGATATTTCAATTTTGAAATTGTAATTAGTGGAAAAAGTACTTTAAGTCATTCTGCATCAGACAAATTATAAAATTTACAAACTAGCATGTAAGACATTGGGCAATCTTCCTATTATGTTGGCCTATGAAGGAATCAATCCCAAGTCTTAATACTTACCAGAGCATTCATGGCACCAGCTTTTTTGTGATGCTGATATCCAGGTCGCTTTTCACGTGAAACGTACACAAGTCTTGGAAGCTCCTTCCCTTCCACATCAAGAGCACCCTCATTTCCGAGATAAACCTGAATCATTCCAGGATGGTCCCTAGTGTTGTTCCCAGGCCATGGAGTTCCATCTTGCATAACCCACCCCTCATCTGGCTTCTTCTGTGCCTTTGCCACTAATGCATTTATTCTTACTTTGTATTCTTCGTACTCTCTCTGTCACATATGGTTATACTTTCAATGTTGATCTTCACTTGATAGCCACATTAGATCTAACATTTTAAGAATAAGGCTGGGCATGCATTCATATGTATGATCTAACTTAACATGTAGAGAGATATCAAGAGATGATAAGATATTTGCTTATTCATATTTAGATTTTAGATGATTTGAGACACCCTCCAACATAAATGGAAAACTAAGCATGTATTTAAGAATCTTAGTTACCTTCATTGCTCGGCGCTCCTTGACAAAGGTCGGCTGAACTTTATCTCTCAAGTAGTCAATTTTCAGATTGAAGTAGAATTCTGGAGCTCTTGGCTCGATGCTATACTTCTTACAGAACGGTACCCATCTCCTTGCAAACTCAGCAGTTTCTGCTAAGGTATCGAAAAGAAGCATTGAAGCACCATCATCTGATACATAGCAGCTGACCTTTTCCACAGGATAATCAACAGCCAATATGGACAGAACAGTATTGGCAGTGATGATGGGAGGTTCCTTAAGTGGGTCAACTGTACTGACATAAACATCCACCGGTGCTAGTGCAGTGTTTGGTTCGCCCTCGCGTTCGAACCTCAATGACAGGCGATCCAGGTAAGTTTCGCGGTTTATAGGGAACCATTTTGGGAACTGGTCAAGAATCCACGATAACCCAAACCAAATCTCACATATCACTGAGATGATCCATAAAGGGAAGGCATCATAGGCTGGGGTCGAAATGCGGAAGTGGAAGAAGAAACAGAGAATGATTAGCCTGAGCACAATGACAATCCTGTATGGACTGATCAGGCTAGATGAAATTGGGATTTTTCTCCACAGTGGCTGCCTAGCTTCTGCCATGCTGGTCATCAAGAGATCAAATTATTCAAATATCATGTGAATGTATGATTTCATGATGACTAAACCTTAGATTGGAGAATGGGAAATCTTACAGAAAGTCGTCTCCATCTTCATCGTCTTTATCATCACCAAACCTGATGATCTGCAGGCCCTTCTTTTCTTGCTTCGTCTTCCATTTCTCAATTCTGTCTCTCCATTCGTCATTAGTGAAAACCTCCTGATGATGATCGTCTTCCAAATCTTTGCCAGCCACTGCATAAGTGCATAGTGCATACATATATGCATACATTTTAAAGTTATCAATTTATTTCCAATGAAGTTGTAACTGGTTGTGGTGCAGTGGGTCTTAAAGATCAATTGATGACAGGGTACATATGCATTCCTCAGAATCTGAAACCTTTAGAAGATAAAAATAATTAAGCTTTACCACTTCCTGCAATGAGTTGAAAAGCGCCGCCATTGTGATGCAGCTGATTATTATGGTAGTCTCCATTCTCCTGCCAATATGAAATCTTAGGTTCGTCAGATCAGTTAGGACCCCAAGACACATGATGCAGTGATGATCAAATATAAATACATGTATGTTAGTGGATGAAATAGAAGTGTATGTGTTGAGAGCAACCGAGTGAGGATGATTCTTCGCCGTCTGAAATTCTTGGTCGAATTCTTCCCCCTCAAAATGATCTTCATCGTCCCCCACAACTCTAGGACAACCTGTAACATATGCACCTCAAATTTATTAACTCCTTAATTGCATTCGTATACGTATAATATATGCATCAACGCTGAATCTCATCTTTCCTTTTTCAGAAGAGGTTTTGTACTTGAAAAGTATTGTTTTTCTCTCCCCTTTCAAGGAGAAGAGGGAAAATAGTACTCCACACTTATGTACCTTTGTGGCGTTTATAACGAGTGTTGCAACGGGGGCAACACTGGTTGCCTTCGCTTCTCTCGTACTCGTAACATGGCTTACACACAGGGAAACGGCACTCATTGCACGCCACAAAGACTTGTCCATTGTCCATCACACCTATCTCGTCTTCACATGCCCGGCATATCTTATCCCCTCCACTTCTCTCTTCACGCCGTGGCTGTTATTGCACATTAAAAAAAACCTTGTGTTTAATTGTACCTGATGGTGTAATTAGGCAGGGGGTTTGGGGAGCAATTTAAAGCAGGTCACCTGTTGGTCATTGTTGTCTGTGGCATGCAAATGAGGGCCGGTGAAGAAAGCAGCTGCCATGACGACAAGAACCCGGAGTGTCCGATGGTTAGTGATGCAATGTGAAGCTATTTATTGTATATTATTGGGTTGTTAAGAAAATAAGCTGACCAAGGAGATTTTCATTTGTTTGTTTATTTATTGTTTTGTAGTTGTTGTGGAGAGTGAAATGTGCATGTCAATGCAGGGTTGAAGCAAAAGGGAGAGTGAATATAGATTATGATGATGGCGCCACCAACTAGTACATTATGGTTGTTAAAGGGTCCTCATATAGGTTTGATTGGAAGGGAAGCAAGCAAGAATAGGTGAGAAACATGAAAGATCACAGAGCAAGCTAAGGAACGTGTGTTTTTTTTTTTGTACATACAATAATTTTAGGTGAAAGGTTTATTCTGTTTGAGACACTCATAATGTCAACCTTAATATCATTATGTCCGGGATTAATAAAATTTGATGCATTACGGAGTATGTAACAATTAAATTTAAAAAAATAATGTGAGATTATAAACGTTTTTGTGAAATTTGTTCTCTTTAGTAAAGATTGGTTCTAATATGTTTTGCAATATCTCTTCAAATATAGTTTCACTATCAACTAAAAAACAAAGAATCAACCTTGAGTTTCAAACATGTGACCTCCTATTTGGATAATTATAGTAATGCTGTTGGGCTAAAAAGTATTTGCCGAGTGATTCTAGTATTTAAAATTAATGCTGAATCGTATTTCAATGAATACTTATATGTCAGAGAATTATTTTCAAGTGACAAGTGTTTTGTTGAAATAAATCTAACAAATTTAGTACCATAACAAGCTGATGTGTCATTCTGGCAAAGAGGGTAAAACTACCCCTTACCTTTTGGTACCAAATTCAATCGGTAAACTAGACTATTGTTTTTCCGATCATCTAATAGTAATATTATTGTTCCCAACTAATAAATACAAGTTTTATATCCATTTAATTATTTAAATCAAATCACACCCGTTTTTTGAACCTTGTTTTAAACTCATTTAATTATTAAAATCATGCCTATTTTCTTAATTTACTCCGCCTTTTTTTCTAATACTGTTGTGTTTAAGTTTTTTCTATTTTGGATTGGTATTTTCTTCTATGTGGTATTGTTGTTTTTAAGTTTTTTGTTAAATTATTTTGCGGTTGGTATTCTCTTTTATGTAATATTGTTGTTTCGTTTAAATCAATGAAATCTTATCGTGATATTTAGATAAAAGTATTAATTTGATTTATATTATTTGTTGAAGTTAAATATTAAAAAAATGGTAGTGTTTGTCTAAGTTTTTTAAAAGATATTTTAAAATATTTTTGGAAGGAAATATATTATTAAATCATAGTATCAAAATGCGTTACATTTTGATAAAGATATTTCAAATTTAACATATAAATTTTCTAAAGTTAATTATTAAAAAATTATTTTAAAATTAATTTATACTAATATTTATACTATTAATTAAAGTCAAATATTTAAAAAAATACTCCGTAGTTGTAGTAAATTGACGTATGTATACTCGCAGTTGTAGTAAGAAAAGTATGAAATAAGTGGAATCTGATGTAGAGCAGAGAGAGGATGCAGTAAAAAAAAGTATGGAAGGTATATATACCTTCCACCCTTAAGGGTATTGTTATATCCGAATTAAATAAACAATTTTGGTGCAAAACAAATTGTAATTAAAAGTGGACTTGCATCAAAATTTTCTCTTTTGTATTTTTGAGGTTAAAATTATCAGTTTAGCATGAATGAAGTGAATATAGTCTAAATGAGAGTGGATATAGCAACGCCCATTTCTTAATTTGTCCTTAAAGTTTTATGATAATACTCCGTAATTCGTCGTAATAAAAGGTTTCGCCTTTGACTTGAGAGGAGATTAAGGAAAAATAAAATTATGTGTTTGAATGTGATGTAAAAGAAAGAAATTATAATGACCACAAATATATTTTGAAATGGAAAGTCAATTGTTTTAGAGGTATGAAAAAAATGGGGAACAATTTTTGGGAAATAAGGAGAAACTCTTAGATAACTAGAGATGGCAATCAGGTCAATTGGATCGGTTCCGGATTGGATTGTTTCGGTTCGAATATCTTTCGGATATATGTTATAATATGTTCGGTTTGGTTTGGACCGGTATAATTTCAGTTCAGATTTGATTCGGTTCTATACATTTTTTGTTTTGGTTCGGTTCTATACATTATCAATATTTGGATGAATGTTTTTAGCTTAAGGATCTCAGACGAGTTTCTTATTTTTTGGGTATTAAATGTGCCCGCTCTTCCTCTGGTATGGTTCTCAATCAGCGTAAATATACCCTTGATATTTTTCAGGAGCATAATCTGTCAGGTTGCAAGCCTGTTGAGACTTCATTACCGAGTGCCCATAACCTTGCACGCTCCATCAGTGTTGAGCTCCAGGATCCTGCCAAACATCATCGTCTTGTTGGGCATCTATTGTACTTGACTATTACACGACCTGATATACGCTATGGTGTTCATGCTTTGTCTCAGTTTATGCAGGTACCAAGGTTGGACCATTGGAATGCCACCCTACGTGTCATTTGTTATCTTAAGGGGCATCGTGGTCAAGGTATTTTATTGAGAAGTGATAGTGATCTGGCCTTAACAGCGTTCTCCGATTCGGATTAGGCGAGTTTCCCCATCACCCGACGGTCCGTGATAGGTTATTTTGCCCTTCTTATTGGTTCCCCTATCTCTTGGAGAACCAAAAAGCAGACTACAGTTTCTCAATCGTCAGCAGAGGCTGAATACTGCGCCATGGCCAATGCATGCGCCGAAATACGGTGGCTTAGAGGTTTACTCACTGCTCTATCCGTTCCCTGTGTCGCAACTCCGAAGTTATACTGCGACAATAAGTCTGCACTCTTCATTGCGGCTAACCCAGTATTTCATGAGCGCTCCAAACACATCGACATTAAATATCATATTGTCCGCGAGTGTCTTCAACGTGCTCATATTGTAACCGCCTATGTTCCCACGAGGCTATAGACCGCAGACATCTTCACAAAGGCGCTTCTGGCTCCGCTTTTTTGTTCTCTTCTATCCAAGTTGGGCATTTTTATCTTCATGCTCCAACTTGAGGGGGAGTGTTAGCATATTGAATATATTGTATATTTGTATTGGGCTAGTCATATTGGGCCCGTAATTTGTATGCTTGTATAAATACTTTCCCGTGTTAATGAAATCACCAACGAGTTCAGTTCACAAATTCTACCATTATCGAAGATCTCAGACATTTTTGGCCCGGCGGGGGTGTCTCCGATGATGAACCACGCATTCACCACCTGAGGGACGACAGCCTTCCCAGTGGTTTAGTTTTGTGATTCGACCGTACTCGCAGCTTTGCAGACACGTACGAGAATGCCCCATCGCCGGCGCTGGTGAGGCACGACACATCTTCATGATCGATTGGTTTTCACTTTTCGGGTGTAGAATATGTATCAGAGGATTTTCATTTGGGAAGGATTAAAAAAACTAAGGCAAATTCTTCTCTCCTCATTTTATGGATTCATTTTATGGATCTTAGTGCATTTGTAGAATTAAAAAAGTTGGCATATTACAAAAAAGAAAGTATCAACATGCAGGTTCATGAAAAATGTGAGAATAAGCATCACTCTAAAACTAAAACATAAATTACATATCAAACTCTATGTTTATCCTCAAAATCAAAGTTTACATTGTAATAATGTAACGGTGCGTATGAATATTTTACAATACCTTGTTTGTAATGTATATGGTCATTAATGGCACTGTATGTATATTTAAGCTCCTATTTCGAGAATAAAAACAAAAAACTTCTATTTTAGTTTAATGTTTTATTCTTATTTTAGTCTTTTTTTTTCTTAATTTATATCTGATATTTATTAATCCGTATCACCCAAAGATTTTTGTTAACCCTCCAATAGTTGCATAGTTTTCTTTTTATTTATTTGACCAAGCGGGCATTTATTTGAATAAAAGAAAAAAAAGATTAAAAATAAAGATAGACTTATAATTGACAATCACCAATTCACCACCGACTAAGAGCCAAGCTTTAATCAGAGTGAAGATGGTTTTGCAAGCAAAGCCTGAGCCCTCTTCTCATACTTGAACCCCTTGGATTTGGACTCATCGGCACACCAAACAAATATGCCCCCAAGTTTCCCCTCACTCTTCAGCTTCTTGCAAGCCGCAAAGAACCCTTTCTCCGGCGACAGCCCGCCGCCCCCGCCGCTGAGGAAGCTCGCCAGCACTCTGCCCCCTCTGTACCTCTCCCTCTGCTCATCAAAATGGCGCAAGAACTGCGACACCGTCGTCCCCTTGTCGTAGGCGTAGAACTGGAAGTTCACATAGTCTATAACATGACCGTACCGCTTCCACAGCGCCGTGTAGTGTTTCTGGACCCCGGGGTCGTCGAACGGGGCAATGGAGGCGAAGGAGATCACTCTGTTCTCCTTCAGGACGGTGATTAGCCTCCCGATGCACTCCGCGAACGTCTCCGGGTCTGAATTGAAGTGCTCGTAGTCGATGTCGATCCCATCCAGATGGTAGTGCCTGATAATTATAGGAAATACAATATTATTATGGAAATTTACTTTTCGCAATGTAGTAGTACTGTTCAATATCCACGGGTCATTATTGTTCAAATAAATGTTCACCGTCATTGGACATTGTTCAAACCAAATGTACACCATCACTGGACATTGTTCCCGCTACTAGACATTATTCACGTACTATTTAAAAAATTAAAAAGTTTAATTGTTAGATTGAGAAAAGACATGTTTTAGTGTGTTGGGAAATATCCCTCCTACATGGAGGAAGTGTCCAATTTTTAATTGGACAACACTTTAAATATCTCTTTTATATTTGGACTTATTTTTGTGTGTAAAGTTTTAGCCCAATTGTTTTTTTTAGTGGCCCATTCTCTTATGTTGTGTGTGGCTACTAACTAAAGAAAAAAAAGAAAAGAGATAAGGGAGAATGAAGAGAGAAGCAACGGTGTGGTAGTAGCTAAACGCAGGGAAAAGGAAGAAATAGAAGATTTTCCGCCACTCTCTACAGCAGCAACTTTTCACCCCGGATCGAAGGCCAAACGAAGTCGGATCGTGCCCAAATTTTAGTATGTTGTTCCTCACATACTCCTCTTCAAATCCAACGGTCAGATTTTCATTTTGATGCCCGGAAGGTTGTTTTCTAGCTGCGTTTTCAGACCTGCGTTTTTGGAAGTTTTTACTCCATTTTATGGTGAATTGTTGATTGTTGTTGTTCCAAGGTTGCTCCTTGATGATTGTGTATGCCTCTAGTGTTTACTAGAGAGGAGAACTTGTTGTACCCACTTGATTCTTGGTGATTAGTGGAAGTTTGGGAGCCGTTGTTGAGCGGCCGTGGTTTTCTCCCCGATTTGGGGTTTCCACGTAAATCGTGTGTCATCTACTTTATTATCGCTGCCATTTATTTGTGTGTGTGCTGCTGATTTTTTCAGAGTTTATTGTGCTTGTTATTCATCTCATTAATTTGGGGAAAAGATTTTATACGCTTCTGTTGTGTTTTGTTCCGTGCTTCCCCAACATAGTGTTATAATTTAGTGCAAATTTCACATATTATTCAATAAGACTGATTATTATTAATTTGTATCACCTGGAAAGGCGTGTGAGGGATGTTACTGCATTTGAGACCCAAGAGGTGATCGATGTGGGGGCGAAGCGGGCCGGGTTTCCTTTCCCCACGGTGTCGCCGCCAAGGCTCACAGCGACCTTGACGTTGCGGTGTTTGGACTTGACGGCGGAGACGCGGGAGGGGGAGAGATTTTCGGAGTCCCAGAAGACGTTGAATTTGCCGTTGGTGGGAGAGGGGGAGGAGGAGGAGGTGGTGTAGTCGATGGCGAAGGAGAGGATGAAGTGGAAGTGATCGACGTTCGGGTTTACGGGCACGTCGGAGAGCTTGACGTTCTTGAACTCGGCGCCGATGTATTCCCGGAACAGAGAGTGGGACGACGACTTATTGTGAGATGCAGCGGCTGTTATTGGTGCTGCAAATAGGAGGAGGAGAAGGAGGAGGAGGATGGGGAGAGGGGTATTATGGTAAGAAAAGTTCATCATTCTTGATTTGCTCGCTGGTGGGTTTTTGTTGTTTTGTGTTGGGTGTGGACTGTGGAGAGCAAACCACGTTCTAAGTGTGCAGTCTATATATAGAGAGAGCTTATCCGAGGAGAGCATCATAGAGCAAATGGATCACACTGTACATCCATTCCACATGCTTTTTACCAAAAAGATCACACTATACATCCGTTCCATTACTAGCTAATTTTAATTTAAGGTGTTTAAAAAAGTTATTACCGAGTAAAAAGTAAAAAAATGTGTGGTTAGAATTTAAGCAAATTTATTTAAATAACACTAAAAATAATGACTTTATCTAAATAGCGTCACATTTTTTTTCCAATGTAGCACTTTTAATCATTATCCATTAGTCATTATTCCAGTAAATGTTTGCCATCACTGGACATTATTAAGTGCTATTTAGAGAATAAAATAGTTTAAGTAGTATTTAGGGAAATGACTTAAGTTTTAGTGCTATTTTTTCCCGAATTTATTGGTAGCCACATACTCCCTTTATTCTACTCCATTTGTACATGAAAACTTTTCTCCTTTCTTTTTTTCATCCGACCCAAAAAACACTTCTTTACTTTTACCCATTACTTTTTCATACACTACCTATTACATCATACCTTTAATTTTTTACTAATAACATACCCATCAAATCCTACTTTTACTCATCACATCAAAGGATATTTTGGAAATTCAATACCAAAATAGACTTCTCCTAAATCTCTTAAAAACCAATAACTCATATGTTTTTAGGACCGGAGAAAGTATAAAAAGATGGGTTAAATATATTTTTATTTCTTATAAAATAAAAAATTTCTATTTGTGGCTTCTACAAAAAACGGTTAAGTCGTCTTTACAAAAAAAAATTATTTTGAAAATGGACCTTAAAATTATTTGTGCTTCTAATCTGTTGTTGATAAAACACACTTATTTCATACTCTACTAAACATTCTAGTCTTGTATTTTTACTACCTCCAACACAATTCTCATGCATTAAATTGTGTCTTTATTCATATAACATCACCGATTCTCAAATATTTTAGAAATCTAATATAACATCATTTAGAAATTGGAGATATAATTTGATGAAGAACACGATCAATGACATGAGAATTATGTCTGAGATAATTTAAAATTCATGATTAGAATGTTGAGTACAAATTAAAATAAATATGTTCTGTCAACAAATTAGAAGTGCTAACTACATTTAACGACCATTTTCAATATAAAATTTTTTTAAGGATGAGTTAACAAATTCTTTTTACGGGACCAAAAACAAAAACTAACTATTTTACAAGGATTAAAAGCATATTTAACCCTAAAAAGATTTTACGTTTTCTTTTTCATTCATCCCAAAGAGATCTTCCGCTTCTATAAATGATTTGTGGTCTTTATCATTTATTTCAATTCTCATATGCATCACTTTCAACTACAAAATTTTATTTTTCTCATTCTTCGTGTCAAGTCAAAGGTGGAAGCTTGTTATAGGAGGGAGGGAGTATGCATTACAAAAAAGAAAATAAAGTAAGTGTAAGGTATTATATTTTGGGACATTCAAAAAAAGAAAGTATAAAAAAATTTATAGGACGAAAAGAGTAAGTTTTTATACTTCCTCTGCTACTTCCCTAAATAATATTTTATCCCTTTGATTTTACACATAGCTTATGAAATGTGAAATAATTTATATAGATTTGAAATTATGATTTAATTAGTGATATTTGAGTGGTCGAAAACAACTAAACAAGATTACAAGGGTAGATGGTGGTGACACTAGTTGCTGGTAGCGAGAAGTAGTCGATGGTTGAGTGAGATGTCAAAATTTAACCCCTAATATTAAAAGGTTTGTGATATCTAGAGATATCTAATTTGATATCAAAATTTTTACCGAACACTGAAAAAAGTTCATATATAAAAAAATCAAAACTCATAAGTTTTACGCTTAAAGGCCAAAAGAGGACCAAAACTACTCCAACTCACCACAATGTATAATTAAATCATTAAAAACCTATAAAAAAATATTTTAAAATTTGAATCAATATGCATCTTTAATTAGAAAAAATCATATTGGAAAGCACTTCATTATAAATGATCATTTTAAGAACTTATTCTAAACTTAGCTAATAAAAAATACTACCTCCGTCCCATTTCATAGCGCCTATTTCGGTTTACGATGTTTGACTGAAATTATTTGTAAACCATTTTATATGAAAATGGTATAGAATTAAAAAATAAAAATTACATATTAAAAAACTAAATCAAAAGATCTACAAAACTAGTAGTGACAATAATATTTTATTTTATCAAATTGCTAACGAAAATAGAGAAAGAAAGTGAATGAAGTTTGACCCTGTGAATAGTAAACAGGCATTATAATTTGGGACGGAGGGAGTACTAAAATATCCTTCAGTTCAACATCAAGTGAGAAACATTATTTACAAAGGACTATCTAGTAGAATAAATCTCAATTCTAGAGGACCACATAAGTAATTAAAACTTATTAATGACTGATCTGAGAAAACACCTTATTAGAGAAGACCATTTTTAGAAATTATTCTTGTTAGTAGAAAGCATCATTAGGTTATTCGGTTGGGTTTTTATTTTTGATCTTACTAGCAGAATCAATCAAAAATGGAATTGAGACAACTGAAGTAGACGAATCCGAATTGATGATAAATATCCTACAAATTACTCCCCCGTCCCATAAAGATAGGGACGGTTTGACTAAAGTTGTAAAATAAGGAGGGATAATTTTTTGTTGACTTTTCAAAAATACTCCCTTGATGTGATGGGTAAAAGTAGGGTGTGATGTGTAGATTATTAGAAAAAAATGTATGATGTGATAGGTAGAGTATGAAAAAGTAAGAGGTAAAAATGTTTTTTTAATAGAAATGGGAATGACTTTAACAGACGCAATTTTTTTAAAACGGAAATGAATTTATGGGACGAAGGGAGTAGAATATAAGGAGGGGTGAATGGGAACGTGGGACTCCCTCTTTCATATTTGTATGTCATCTATCTTATGTTTCATGCCTTATTTGCATGTTAGGGGTCTCCGGCGATGTCATTCCCTTCACTTGTGGCATTCAAGCTTGTGGAATCCATAAAGATGGAAAACCAATTATCAATAAATATTCAAGATTTTACTTGCAAAACACTTTCAAAATATTATTCGCATTTCATTCTAATAATATACGGAGTACTATATAATTTTGATGAATTTATCTAAATATTACTAAAACATAATGACTTTTTCAACATATGATCATATGTTTTTATTTCCCAATGTAATAATATTGGTCATTATCCATTAGTTATTATTCAAATAAATGTCCCCCATCACCGAACATTATTCCTCCCACTAGACATCTAAGTTCTATTTAGAAAAAAAAAATCAAGTCTTACATTAGGAAATAATTTATGTTTTAATCTTATTTAGTGCAAATTTTACTATAATTTTTACATTTGCTCATTTGAACACCAACTTTATGGTCCAAATGTGTTATAGTATTTCAAATTGTTAACAAAAATAACAACTAAATTTAATTTTTTTTACATTCCAATGAATATATATTAACTAAATCACGGTATAATATTAGCTAGTGTGGTCCTTCGAAAGACTATAATGTATCTGGTGCATTCCCACACTACCTCAACGAGAAACCTACCTTGACACTTTGTACTTAACATTCTTTCCTCAAGGTCATATAAGCTACCCAGGCGGGAAAGCGGAGAAATACTAGTAGCATAGAAGAATGTAGAATTTTAGAGGGTGTATTCAATTAGGATTCTGGTGGATTTTTTTGAATTTTGAAAATTCGTAGGTATTTAATTCGTAATTTAAAAAGTCATTTAAAATCTGTGTGTATTCAATTCAAACTTTAAATAATATTTCTAAATATGATGGTATTATTGGTATTAAAAAATTGATAGATTTTTAAAGATTTTTTAAAAAAAGTAGATTTTGATGAATTCTCATGTCTTAGATATAAACTAGTATTTTGACCCGTGCGATGCACAGGGTCGAACGAAACTGTTGTCGATTTTGAAATTTTTCAATCAAATATTTATTTCAAAATCAAGTAAATATATTTCTGTCACAAATCAATGGAAAACAATGACAAAGTAAAATATAATATTTGAGAAATTGAAAGTGTACCCGAAAAAATCTTTTTTAATTCCAAATTTTTTGAAAGACTTTAGTGTACACAACATTTTTTGTATCATTGTAAGCGTTTTTATTTTCATCTAGAACCAATATTTTTAATCATGTCTTTTTCTTTACTCGTGAAACAGTAACATAAAGCTAACCATGAGTAAATCCCGAATTGATTAAAAATAATATAGCAAAGGACAATGTTTGACATTGACTTTTGTTTATAGTCATAGCAAAACATAAGACTATTATATTGAGAATTCTATCAGATGATACCAAATTTTATTCAGGGTATGTAAACCTTTTTCTCCAACGCGATTTCTCGAAACATCAATTACGTTGATAATGTTCTTTCACATCTCTTTAATGATTAATCTTTTACCATTACACAATCCATATATTTGGTCAATGTTCTTCAATAACATAATCGGTACCCCCTTTTAAAAACTATTTTATGGTTTGAATTCTCTATCATTTGATTTCATTAAGAAGAATTGAACTGTTATCTAATCGTCTTCAACAACTACATCTAAATATGTTTGGCATAAAGAATGAGAACGTAAGTACTCTTTTTTACCTCTTAGAATAAGGGATATGACAAATTCATTTCTCATTTAACAAATTCGATTGTGGGTGCTAATAATGCACTATCCTCAAAAAAGAATAATTTTTCATGTTCTCTAATAGGTTTAGATAAGTAAAGTCCACTATACTCTTGAGGGGGTAACTTGTGTCAAGCATCAAGAATTCAAGCGGGATTTCAAAGTCAGCAGTTTCATCGATCACTTGTCCAAGTTTTCCATCTTTGACTTTGCTTATCAATACAGAAAAAGATTATGTGCCCCTATCAGTGCAAGAGCGTGTAGATAAATGCAATCTCATATTCTTAGCTAACCTATAAACTTTACATTACAATCACATTTGTGAGAATTGCTGGTAGCACCCACAATTTCCTCTCTCTACGCTATGAGTAGACCTGAAAGAACTTGGATAAAATCACCTCCGAGTATAGCTGTTTTCCCTCCGAATGGTTCATTTACGAAGTTATTATTAAAAAATCTCATTACATCTCTCATTTTTCCGAAAAACATTAGTGGGTGACTCATGGTACTTGTCACTAATAATGTGACGAACAACTTTTTCAGCAGATTCCCACATCTTGACTTAAGAACCTCTTTCATACCTTCAATAAATTCTTTATTATCGGTTAATAACCTCAATGCTTCATTTTATTCCTTGAATGCATTATATAGAACATTGTTAACTGTCCTTAAGCGCTTATAATTTTTACATTCTTGTTGGACATTTAATACTTCTCAAGTAGTATAACTCTCTAGTTTCTATAAGCACGTATTGTAGTCTGCCTATTGACGGTCGTTGTTGCCTTTGAACTATTTCCACACTTTGTGGTTGTACATAAAATATTCTCGAAACTCTTTGCATACGTCAAATTTTATCCCGCATTAAATTTTGTATTGAAAATCATCCAAGCTTCAAACATTGAGGCTTTATCAATAATTTCTTCGACAACATCTTTTAGTTTTTGTTGGTGTCTAAAGGTTACGAATTTTAGCCTTGGGTTATAAAAATTCAATCTCAGTACTGATCACCTTTGTTGTATATCAAAAGAGAGGATTATCCAAGAGGCTTCACATGCAGATACGTAATGACAATCAGAATACTTATTTGTTTCATAATACACCATAATATCAACAATGCCAAAGTTAGATTGGGTAACTGCAACAGTTACTTTATCTAGATCTTTATTTACATATTTAAAGAGATATTTGATTGAATTAGATTTATTTCAATGTTCAATGTTGTTTGATCTTGAAACCTCATCAAGAGTTGTGGGTTGCATGTCACAACAATTCGATTATCCAACTCGATATTCTTTTTCATTATATTGTGGTGACCTCTAAGGTTCTTCTTTTGTATATCAGGTAGTTATTCCCATCAAACGATGTCTTATCAATAAATTTTTTAGGAAAATGTTTCATAAATTTATCATTCTCCATATATATCTAGGATCATTTATGCTACATGGATCATGCATCAATAATCGAGTTACGAACTCATAAAATCTAGGATATTTATCTTTATTATGAATCTCTACACATGTCACACGATCAATTGACTCAAGCGATTGAAGTTTATCAGTCTAGTGTAACCATATTAAGATATGTGCATGAAGCAAGCTTCTCATTTGAAATTCAAAAGAGTACAAACATGCACAAAATCATTACATTCAAATGACAATATTTTAAATTGAATGTCCATTTAAATTGTTTTTTATTATACAATATCAAATATTTAAACAACTTAATTTTTTTATGTTATATACCATTTAAGTTTCACACACACACATACACACACACACATAAAATCTAGGTTTACTAAATTATTACAAATATATAATTCTTCTCACCCCCTGAATTCAAAAAATATACGACAAAAACATTGGTGATTTTATTATTCTTCTCCCCTGCATTTATTTAACAAACTTAGATTTCCGATCTTGTAATTTTAATATAAAAAAATCATGATTCTTCTCCGCCAGATTAATTTACATTAACGGAAATATATGATTTTAATTTCTATGATGCATTAATGTGATTCTTTCTCTCCGTGGCCCTTTGCACTAACTAAAAATTGACTCTTTTTTCTTGTATTATTAAAAGTGTGAAAAAACATAAATTAACAATCATATGATAAGAAATATAAATTTTACAATACATTAAAAATATAATGATTATTCTCCCTCGTATTATTTCAAAAATTATGTGAATGCAAAAAAAAATTAGTGATTCTATGATTTTAATGAAATTTTACACAAACTATTTCACAATTTTTATTCATTTTTTTGCTTTCTTTTTTAAATATTTAATCATTTAAGTGTGTGAAAGTATTTTGGTCAATACATAATGTTTTATAAAATACAAAGAGTTACAATTTAAAAATTATATTTCTCTTTGATGTTGTAGTTTAACCTAAATCTTATTCACTTCTGCACATAAGATATTTTTCGTACTTGTCCTTAAAATACTGATTATTCTTGCATCTAAATTTTAATTGTCACAGATCTTCAAGCGTTTCTCGACCTCCAAATCTTAATTTTCCTTATAGAAATATTTTTGTGAAAGTCCATGTTATATCGCTTCATCTCTAAAAATATCATTTTTTTTAAATTTCTTTGTATGATTGCGAAAATGAAGAAAAGAGAATCGAGCCATACTTCATCCATCTTTTTTATTTTCATGCATCAATATAGTGAATTATTACCAAATATAAATTTATAAATCTTAAGTTACATATTAAATATGGTAAGTTACAGTGCAAACCTTCTTTGATTAAAATAATAGGTCAAATTAGAAAGATAAAGTACAAAAGTCAAATTAAATAATCCTGCTAAGTAATACTCCGTATGGTTTAAACACTTAATATATATAATTTTAATATATGGATTAAGAAGTATTTGTTATTTTACATCACTATTTAAATAAATGGAATAAAGCTAACTTCTCTTAATCATAACATAAAGAAATATGAAATATTTTTAAAGATAAAGAGAGTAGTTTATATATTCATCGAAACTATTATTATAAATGAAATGAAAAAAAACTAAAAGAAATAAATATCTCTCTTTCTTAATTAAATGTACTGAATGATAATAAAATCATAAATAATGTTAGTGTAATATAATAAGTCCAACGATATATTTTGTTTTAATCATTTGTCTTTTATAATATAATAAAAATAGGTTTAAATATTCTTTTATACCCTATAAAATAAGAAATTTTTTCGTCTCAGTAAAATATTTTTTGATAAAGTCATCCCTACAAAATATTTTAATTTGAAAATAGTCCTTAACCTAATTAGAACTTCTAATTAGATGAGATAGTACATTTATTTCATACTCAACATATTAGCCATGTATTTCTAATTACATCCGATGCAATTTCTAAACCCTAAATTGTGTACTTATTCATATTACATATATTTGATTCTCAAATTTCTTACGAATATAATATAATCAAAAGTTGAGAATTGGAAATGCAATTTGATAAAAGACACAATTGTTGACATCAAAATTGTGTCTGAAGTAATTGCAAATCTAAAACCAAGCTATTGAGTACAAAATAAATATGTTATCTCAACAACTTAAAAGTCTAATATATTTAACGTGCTTTAACAATTTATTTTCTAATCTTCTCATTTTTATAAAGTTTCATTGTAGTTTTAAAATAAGTTTTTTTAATCTTCTCATATTTTAATAAATATAATCAAACTGACTGCTTCGATTTAAATATATCGTAAAAATATGAAATTTATTTAGAAGTGAAGAAATATCTAATTAATTGCTTAGGGCCAATTTGGTGAATTTTGGAGATATTATAAGATGTGGGTTATGAAAACTCAGAGAAATGATATGGACTTTGTAATCTGAAATGATTTTATTTGGAGAGATTTAAATTCAGGATTTAATTAGTGGTAAGAAAAGGTGACTGGCAACGGGAGTGGTTGGCAGTGATAATGGTAGCGAGTGACGAAGAATGATCGATACTTGAGAGAGATATCAAACCCGCATATTGATATCTCCCAAATTCGAGAGATACTGAGACCATCAATTTTAAAGATTTATGATATGTGCAGATATTAAATTTGATAACTCTTTTAGCTTCACCAAATACCAGAAAAGGATAAAGATATTTGGAGTTTTCAAAATTCAAAACTCATATTTTTTTTGCTCACCAAACAAACTTTTAGAAGTTTTGTAATAATTGAATAGAAAATTATACATAATTAGAAAATACTCCCTCCGTCTATGTATGATCTTCCCATTACGCGTTACGAGGCTTGACCGACTTTATTTTCAATTCAATTTAATTGATTATAGGAATAAAATTTTAAAATAAAATTTATATAGTAATAAACTACATGAAAAGTTCTACAAAACTAGAGGCGACAACACTATATTATTTTATGAAATGACTAGTAAAATTGAGCAAACAAAGTGAGTAAAGTTGGACCCTGTGAATAGTATATGGGAAGATCTATGGTGGACAGAGGGAGTAATTATTATAAAAATGAATAGCTATATTCTCTTCCATAATTAATTATACCGAAGGACTTCATACAATAGTATTAACTTCTTACTTTCTATAATATATTTTACGTGTTAGAAATGTCTCTTAAACAATATCACATCTCTGCTTCTTAAAGATTAAAATATCAATTTTATAAATAAAGGATCAATTATAAACATATTTGTTCCTTTTCTCTAAGAATACTCTTAAATGAGAATATATCATTATCAAATTTTTTTTTTTGTGTATGCACTTAGTTAAAAATTTGATTCATAAAAAATGCTAGTCTTGAAATGGTAAGTGATAATACCAATTTTATATTTTCACTAATTGTTTGCTACATCATAATAATTTTTATCACAAAATTATATTTTATATAATTGTTTTCCTTTAAAAATTTTATTTCGGACAATACTACATTTATCTTTCACAAATTTGATTTTATAACATAATTACTTTTATCACATCATAACAAATAAATAGATGAATTGGTTTTTAAAAATAAAAATATAAATACTCAATTAATGTCACGAAGTAGTGAATTCTTTATTTCTACTAAATCTTTTAACATAAAAGTTTTCCAAAATTTAAAATCATTATTAAATTTCTATTTTAAAATAAAAAGAAAGGTCAATTCATTATTAATAAAATTTGCCACATAAGCAACCAATAAAGACTTGCCATCTCACCTTAATATAGCCCACATAAGCTTGTTTTTTGACGACTTTTTAGTAAACGGAGTCTCAAATATTATATTAAAGGATTATATTTTTTATAACTAAAAAGAAATTTTTATACAATCCTTTTTTAATTATGAAACATTAAAAAAGCTTAAGTGAGATTGTAACAAAAAGCACCCTAGCTTGGATGGTTAGCAACTCAACTAAATGACCAAGAGATCTTTGTTTCAAACCTCATGGTGGTATGCTTTTGGAAAAAAATTGCAAAATAAGAACTGGTCTAACCGGTCAAACCGATCGGTTTGTCTAAAAGAGTGACATATTAGCTCGCCACATGTCGCGCTTTAACTTTGTCAAATGTCACCACATCAGCTCGCCACATGTCGTGCTTTAGCTCTGCCAAATGTCACGTTCTTATAGCTCCGTCTCTGCTTTATATATATAAAGGATACATCCAAATCCTATAAGCCCTGGATTTTGCCTACTCCTATTCCCTTTTTACGCAGGAAGTCGTTCTTTTCATGTTCTCCATCTTCTTCCCTTCATCTTCAAGGTAAGGGCCTTCTCTATCGTTTTACAACTTGTTTTTCTCTCCAGTTATCAGTAATTTGTTCAAATTAAGGTAAATTCTAACATGATTTTGGAGTTTTTTTACTGAATTTCTCTATGAATTTCAAACCCTAATTTCCGAATGTTTCTCCTTTCACTGAATTTATTTATTTTCGACCTAGAGCATCCAAAGTGGAGAGTTTTTTCTTGGATTTTGTTTTCCCAATCTGTTCGCACTTGGTTTATTTTATTTGTTAAACTAGGGGAAGCACAACAACTTTTAACATCTTTGGTTTTGTGATGCAGTCCTTAGCTATATTTTCTATTTCTATTTTTGTTTAAGTATGCTATTATCCTATGTGTAACCTTGTGGGGCAACTCTATAAATAGTGGTTCAACATCTGGAATAATAAGAAGAGATATTTTTCATCCTAATCCACTTTCCACCAAAGAATTCTCTTTCTCTCTCCTTTCTGTTATTAGCTACGAGATTTCCTTCTTCCCTACGAAATCTCCTCGCCGGTAACATTGGTATCAGAGCGGTTCTTTCCGGCTGAGAGCTGGCGATTACGAGACGCAAAGCAGCACAGATGGCAACAATAGAGGAGGCCTTGAAAGCTTTGGTGGATCAGCAAAAGGTGTTTGCAATCCAGATGGAACAACAAAATCGCAAGATCGAGGATCAACAGGCGATGTTTGGACAGATAATGGAGCAAATCAAGTCTATCGCCCAGGGGGAATCAACTTCTACGCCTGGAAGCAACCGGAATCAGGAGAGGAGATCAGAATCAGACAATCCGAGGCAATTACATTTCAATCCCAAGGTAGAGTTTCCTTAGTAGAAGTGGCATAAATGTTCAGGCAGGGGCACACAACTATTCTTAGTAGAAGTGGATACTGTTGCTGAAGGGGGAGAAGAGATTGAGCCATGGGACCCAGAACCTCAAATGGAAGAAGAGAGACCTCTGATTGCAGTAAGTGCCATAAGTGGCAATCAAGGGTTCCAAACCATGAGGGTGACTGGACATTATGGGCAAAAGCCATTGCACATCCTCATTGATTCTGGCAGTACACATAATTTTCTGGACATAAACCTAGCCAAAAAGCTGGGGTGCAGATTGGAAGCCATAATGGCCAAATCTGTGATAGTAGCTGATGGCAACCAACTCAAGTGTGAATTCATGTGCAAGGGGTTTGAATGGAAACTACACAGAAGCCTTTTCCAATCTGACATACTTCTCATTCAGTTGGGAGGATGTGATGTAGTCTTGGGGGTACAGTGGTTAAGCACCTTGGGACAAGTCAAGTGGGATTTCAGCAAATTGGAAATGGAATATGTGTACAATGGTAGTAGGCATCTTCTAAGAGGAATTAAACAACAAGTGGTAGAAGTAAAGGCTAACAACTTAGTCAAGCTTTTAAATGCATCTAGCCAACTCTGTCTGTTACAGATCAAGGCCACAAGGAGTGAGGAGGTCAAGCATGATCAATCTGAAATAGCAATGGAAACTCCTAAGCAACTTCAGAAGTTATTGGAAGAATACCATGACTTGTTCCAGGAACCTAAAGGGTTACCCCCACCCAGAGGGATATTTGATCATGCAATACCATTGCAACCAAACACTAATCCTATGAACATCAGACCTTACAGATACCCTGTCAGACAAAAGGATATAATTGAACAGATTGTGGAGGAAATGAAGCAAAGTGGCATAGTCCAAGATAGTGGCAGTCCTTATGCCTCACCGGTAGTGTTGGTTGGGAAGAAGGATGGTAGTTGGAGACTCTGCGTGGACTATAGGGAATTAAACAAACAGACTGTGAAGCATAAATTTCCTATTCCAATTGTGGAAGAATTGATTGACGAGTTAGCAGGGGCAACAGTGTTCAGCAAGATTGATTTGAGAGCTGGTTATCACCAAATAAGGGTGTTAGAGAAGGATGTTTATAAAACAGCATTTAGAACTCACCATGGCCATTATGAGTTCTTAGTAATGCCGTTTGGTCTTACTAATGCTCCTGCTACTTTCCAAGGCCTGATGAATGCTGTGTTCAAGAACCAACTCAGGAAGTTTGTATTAGTGTTCTTTGATGACATACTCATTTATAGTCCAACTTGGGAACTTCACTACATCCATCTCAGGGAAGTGTTCAACACTATGAGGCAAAATCAATTATTGGCAAAAAGGAGTAAGTGTGCTTTTGGAGTGCTGAAAGTGGAATATTTGGGACACTATATATCTGCCCAAGGAGTGTCTACTGATCCCAACAAAGTAACAGTTGTCAAAAATTGGAAGGTCCCTAACAATGTCAAGGAGTTGAGGAACTTCCTAGGACTGGCGGGATATTATAGGAAATTTGTCAAAAACTATGCAAGTATCAGCAAACCTCTCACAGAATTATTGGAGAAAGGAGCTTTCCAGTGGTCTGACGAAGCGGGCAGGTCATTCCAGAAATTGAAGGAAGCACTCTGTTGTGCCCCTATATTGGCTCTACCTAACTTTTCAAGCCCTTTTGTTGTATAAACTGATGCATCACAAGAGGGAATTGGGGTTGTCTTGATGCAGAATCAACATCCCATAGCCTATATTAGCAGATCATTGGGACCCAGGTGGCAGGCACTATCAGTCTATGAAAAGGAGTTGTTAGCTGTGGTGTTTGCTGTACAAAAATGGGAACAGTACCTAATTCACCAGCCTTTCACTATTAAGACTGACCAGAAAAGTCTTAAGTGGCTATTAGAAAGTAAAATCTCCACTCCGTTTCAACAGTTCTGGTTATCTCAACTCATGGGCTATAGCTATGACATCCAATATAAAAAGGGAAAGGAGAATCTAGCTGCTGACGCTCTTTCCAGGCAATCAGGGGCGGAAATTTTATGTTTGGCACTATCTTCCATTGACACTACACTATTACAGGACATTAAAAATAGTTAGGCACTTGATTCCACAATTATGAGCTGTCTTCAATCCTTGCAACAAAATCAATTTGTGGAACACTATTCATTGGTGGGGGACCTGTTGAGGCGAAAAAGAAAGTTGGTGGTAGGTCCTAGTGATACTCTCAGGGACAAACTGCTGAAATGGAGCCATTCCTCACCTGTAGCAGGTCATTCAGGAAGAGAAGCCACCCTGAAGAGGCTTAAAGCCATGTTTTACTAGAAGGGAATGAATAAAGATGTCTCGCAATTTGTGAGAAGGTGTCTAACTTGCCAAGCGTGTAAGTATGATAACTCAGCATATCCAGGATTTTTGCAGCCTCTGCAATTCCCACAGAAGTATGGAAAGATGTGTCCATGGATTTTATTGAAGGATTACCAAAGTCCATGGGCAAGGATGTTATCTTTGTTGTGGTGGACAGGATGAGTAAGTATGCCCATTTTATGGTCTTATCTCACCCCTATACTGCATTGGAAGTTGCTCAGAGTTATTTGGACAATGTGTTCAAGCTACATGGAATGCCAAACACCATAGTGAGTGACAGAGATACTGTCTTTTTTGAGCCAATTCTGGCAGGCTTTATTCACCATCCATGGAGTTGACTTTTTGATGTCTACTGCCTATCATCCCCAAACAGATGGGCAAACTGAAGTGGTTAACAGATGCTTGGAAACTTATCTAAGGTGTATGTGCTCCCACAATCCAGGAGAATGGTGCAAGTGGATTCCTCTAGCTGTATAGTGGTACAACACTACCTTTCACTCTTCGATACAGATGACTCCTTATGAAGCTGTGTACTGTCAGCCCCCACCTATCCATTTGCCCTATTTACCTGGAGAAATAGCCGTGGAAGTAGTGGACAGATCCTTACAGAAGAGGGAAGCCATGATCAAGCAACTACAACACCAACTACAGAGGGCACAGAACAGGATGCAACAGTTAGCCAATAAGCACAGGTCTAAGAGGGTTTTCAACCTAGGAGATTGGGTATGGTTGAAGCTCCAGCCCTACAGGCAAAGCAGTGTTCAACAGAGATCTAACGAGAAGCTGAGTCCTAAATACTTTGGACCCTTCCAAATCTTGTCCAAAGTAGGCAAGGTGGCCTACAAATTAGAGCTGCCCACTGATGCCAAGGTGCATCCAGTATTTCATGTCTACCAGCTCAAACAATTCAGGGGAGATATACCAGCTGTACCACATATTCCCTACTGGTTCCACAATACTAATAACCATAGTTACCCCACACCAGAGGCCATTCTGTCCAGGAGAATTCAAAAAAAGGCAAATAGGGCTGGGGTGCAATTCTTGGTCAAATGGCTTGGAGTACCAGAAACTGAAGCTACTTGGGAGTGGTCCGAGTCCTTCCAGCAGCGATTTCCGGACTTCCAGCTTTGAGGACAAAGCTCTAGTCAAGGGGGAGGAAATGATGCAGTCCTTAGCTATATTTTCTATTTCTATTTTTGTTTAAGTATGCTATTATCCTATGTGTAACCTTGTGGAGCAACTCTATAAATAGTGGTTCAACATCTGGAATAATAAGAAGAGATATTTTTCATCCTAATCCACTTTCCACCAAAGAATTCTCTTTCTCTCCTTTCTGTTATTAGCTACGAGATTTCCTTCTTCCCTACGAAATCTCCTCGCCGGTAACATTTTGTTGGGATTTTGTTGACACAGTAACTTTTGACATTTTGGGGCATATTTGGGGAGTAATATGTTTATGGTTTTGTTGGGTTCTCCAAAATTTTTTGCAATCAGAGATGAAGATCCTTTTTTTCAGTTTACTCGCTGGAAGAAATAAGAACAATAGAAATCATCCTAAATAGGACTAAAAATAGAGAAAAGTACCAAAATAGGACATTCATATTTTTTTTCCCGGAATAGGACTTTGCACTGTGGTAATGTGACTTTGCATTGTGGTAATGTGGCAGTATACATGTGCAAATTACTATACTTTTTTGGTAATGTATATGATCATGTTTGGTAATGTAAGTCCTATCTCGGGAATAAAAACATGGAAGTCCTATTTTGGTATATTTTCAATGTTTTAGTCCTACTTTGATCTTTTTCCCTAAAACAATACTTTGTTCTAATCATCATCCCATCAGAACCTAGCAAATTCGTAGCGTGTTTATAGGATTATTGTTTTGTTTATCAGTCCAAAAAAAAACTACTGTTGAAACCAGAGGAAAGAACAGAGTTACTTTTTTTTATTAATCATTTGATTATAAGATACACTCATTGTTTGAAAGAGTGGTTTGGAATTATTATTGTTTGATTTTAAATCTAGGTTGACTTAAAATGTTGAGAGTATTTAGTTAAAATTTACAATTGTTTGATTTTGTTGACACAATAACTTTTGACATCTTGGGGCATATTTGGGGAGTAATATGTTTATGGTTTTGTTGGGTTCTCCAAAAATTTTTGTTAACAGCACTAAAATCTCATCTCTGTTGTTTCTTTTTTCATCCAAAAAGGAATAACATGAATCTAGATCTTTGGGCAGCAGCTTAATTAATCTCTCCTATTTTTGAATTGGTTGGTTCTTGAATTTGGTTGGGATTATTTCGATTGATTACATCTTGTGTTCATACGACCCGTTTTTTTGTATCTCTTTAGCTTCTTGTTTTGCTTTATGATTTCTTTCTCTTTATGATTTTTTTTGTCATCTTATTATTTCTCTTTATGATTTGTTTTGTAATCGTCCTATTTCATAAATATCAAATAGTGTTGTTCTTTGTAACATATTGTTTACTATTGTTAAAAAATAGAAATATCATCATGGGTGATCAACAACAAAATATCAAAAGAAAAGGAGGGTATGAGCAATGGACAACCCAAGAGAGTGATGTACTATTAGAGCTCATGGTAGATGCCGCCTCTCGGGGATGGCGTGATAATAGTGGCATTTTTCTAAGCAAACCGTGGAACAAAAGATACTTCCTGATGGTGTAAATATAACTGGGTGGGTTGACCGGGTTTGACCTGAACATACTCGACCCGTAGTAAAATACACACAACAAGAACACAAAGTATAACCTAGACCGGTTAATCTCCTCAGTCCGAATTATATTTCTTACTCTATCTCAAGAGTGAACTTTTAGTGAGAGAAAAAATGGATCCCCTCCTCTATCCGCAATCATCATATTTATAGAGGATGATTTGTGACCTTCCCTGTTCATCCATGGACAAAATAGGAAACACGGAGGAAGGTCACTATACATAATCTAATCATTGTTCAATCATAGAGTTGTTATTAATACAACCAAGAAGCATTGTTCAATCAATGACTATAAGATGGATATTCTCAATCCAATCAACCCTGCAAGATGACAAACATCCCTTTCACTGTATGCCTCGTGATGGATGAACGACGGGGTGGTCCCCTGGTCTCTGATGCTGATTGCCATGCTTGAGAGACTGGACCAATGTTAGCCAAGTAAAGTAATATGATCGGTCACCTTTTCTCGAAGGGTACTCGGTCATTTCTTGAGCTCAACCCGTCCCTTTGGCCTTCTGGAATATCCTTCGTAACATTAGATGACATTTTGGCTATCGCCCAAAATGTGACCGGTCACTTTTTGAGGAAAGTGACGGTCAACTTTTGACCTGTCTCAATGGAAAAGTTGTCCTCATTTGCTGATCAAAGAAAGTGATCGGTCATATTTTGACATGTCCCTTTCGGTTATTCGAGCTGGGTATAAGGATATACCCATCAAAAAGTCCTCCACTTACTGCCTTTGTGAGGAAATCATCAAGGGCGGGAAGTATATTTATGTTGACCTATCACTTTTGAAATCATCAAGTCTTTCCCATGACCTGTCCCTCTTGGAAATTATCAAGTCATTCTCATGCCCTGTCCCTCTTGGAAATCATCAAGTCTTTCCCATGACTTATCCTTCTTTGAAATCACCATGTCTTTCCCACGACCTGTTCTTCTTTGAAGTCATCAAGTCTTTATATCAGACCTGTCCATTTTGAATCATCAAGTCATTCCCTTGACCTGTCTTTTTTTGGATTCGCCAAGTCTTCATATCAAATCTGACCTTTTTAATTTGCCAGGTCTGGATTTTCAATTTTCGATTTCCCCCCCAAAACCCTTCACCTTCCACATTCAAAATTCAAATCCCCCCCCTCATAATTACCCTTTCCACGTGTCACGCCCTCAACCTCCTACCTGTCGCCTCGAACTCCAACCCTCCTCTCTCTCTCTCTCTCTTATAAATACCTCTTCAACCCACTCCATTCCCTCACTTCTCTTCTTCGCTTCTCCAATTTCGACCGGTCCACTCTCTCTTTCTAGCCTTCTGCCAAGTAAGTCCTCGAGTCCTCCTAGTCTTTTATTCTTTCATCTTTCTATTTTCAACTGGTATTGTCATGTCGTCCTCTGACAGTCAAAATGTGTCCGGTCAGTCTTATGGGTCGGGTTCTCAGCCCTCTTCTTCTACCCGTTCTGAATCATCTTCTCCCCCTGCCACTCCTCTAATCCGTCGCTCTTCCCAAAAGCCCAGTACTCAGGCCCGGGAAATAATTGCCTAGGAGCCTGTCCCCTTGAACCAACTGCCCGGTCGGTTTAATTCCAAAGTCCTCAGTTGGGATGAATGGGAAGAACGATTGGGATCAATGGGCTTCCTAGCCCTTGATGTCAGACCGGTGTTTAAGAAGCCTTCTAAGGTCACCAAGAAAGTTTTGGCTGACGTCCGTTCTGTCTTCCCACCGGGTTATATTCTCCTTTCTAAAACCACATGGCCCAATGTTATAGAGCCCCACCAAGGAACCCGGTTGGGTTTTCACGTTGCTTCTCTGGAGGGAGGCATTATTTTTCCTCTTCGCCCCCTCCTTGTAGAAATCTGTAACAAGTTTCATGTTCTGCCCGGTCATCTTACTCCCAATGCCCACCGGTTTTTAAACTGTTTTGTCAATATCTGTGATTCTTTGAAAATCAAGCCCTCCCTCTAACTTTTCCTTCATATGTTCGAGGTCTTGCCCGGGACTAATAATTGCCCAGGCTTTGTTTACTTCCATTCCCGTAATAAAAGGGGATTTGTGACCGGTCTCCCCCCCAGTCATAAAAAATGGAAACAAAGATTCGTTTTCATTGAATTCCTCCTGACCAATTTCCCTTCTCCAATCCTGAATGGGCTGATCGGGTTATAAAACCTGAAAGGGTTCATCCGGAACCCACGCCTGAACTTGAGGACGCCTGCGAGAAACTTCTCAAGGGTGATCCTTTAACCGGGAAGCCTTACGCCTACGGAGGCTGGGTGTACCGGTTACCAAACCCGGATAATCATGCTCAAGTTCAAGGGTGATCCCTTCTCCAATCCTGAATGTACCATTTCTTCCGACTCTTACACTTTTGAAGAAATGCAAGAAGCACTTCATGAACTTTATGATGAATTTGTTAGAGCTTCTAAAATCAACAAATCGTTAAAGAAACGCCTCTCCACTCTTGAAAATGATTTTGAAAATCTGGAAAATGATAATGAGAAATTAAAACAAGAAAATAAATTTTATAGCAAAAGAAGTGCCGACAAACCGGAAAGTTCATCAAACGAATGTGAATTTTGTAAAGCTTTAAAGGAACAAGTCACAAAACTTGAGAGTACGGTTAAGAAAATTTAATACTCCGCACAAAGATCTTAATTACTCCTTGACACCACGCATTTTTCTAAAGAAGGAATAGGCTTTAATGGAGCTAAGGATGAAGAAAGCGTTGAGCAACCACCTAGACAACCACCTAAGGCTCAACGTAAGAAACTTAAAAATCAGAATAATAGAAAACCTAGTCAACCTAAGGACACTAGACAACCTAGACTAAAACCTAGGAATGAAAATGTTCATGGTAGACAACCTAAGAAAAATGATTTTGTGCATAAAACCGATTTTTCTCAAAATAGAAGAAATAATGTTAGAGCACCTAGAAAAGGCCAATTTCAAAACTTTCAAAGACCATCTTTTTTCACAAAATAGAAACAATATGGTTAGACCCTCTAACTATTATGAACCTAGGCACATGCACAATCCCAACGTAGTTTGCCATTATTGTAATAGGATAGGCCTTATAGCTCCCGTGTGTTTTACCAGACATAGGCACTCCACCTATAATGAAACACACAACATCTTTGGTGCTAACGAAAAGAAATCCTTTAGAAAAGGATATTCGTATCATAGGCAATCTCCACAGGAAAACGCACAAAAGAAACCGTATTATTTCTTCTACTTTGACGAAAAGAAGAAAGTCCACATTCCGTTACCGGAACCAACACAGACCACATCGAGATATCGGCACTCCGTTCAGGTAGACTGGAACCCGCCAACCACGAGACGACGGGTTGGCCAAGGTAATTCCTAAATGATCATCTAATTTTGTGTGTGTGTGTGTGCGCACATAAGGAAACAAATTTTGGGTGTGTGTGTGTGGGCAATAAAGGTCAACTAACCCCCAAGGACCCATAGACATACTTTGGGTACCAAAGTGTTGTTCTTTTTTGCAGGTACCCCGTTCATAAAATCAGGGGGAACCATACAAACAGCGCTGTAAGAAGGACAACATCGCTATTCATACAGCGCTGTCCAGGAGACCAACAACACTGTTGAAGGAAACACCGTCAACCAACTTGGACAACAGCGCTGTACAATACATCACCAGCGATGTCTCAGGGAGCCCTCTTACCTTTTGTTTTCCAGAATCTTTTCAAACAGCGCTGTAGTGCTTTTCAACATCGCTGTTTCTTTAGAACCCCATGTTTTCAATCAAAACCAGAAAGTTTTACAACAGCGATGTACATGATAAAAACATCGCTGTCCATTTTTACAAACTTTTTCCCTATCGTAAAACAGCGATGTAGGGAGACCCAACAACGCTGTTCTAATGGGTTCAAACCCTTACACATTTCCAGAAAGTTTTGGAACACCGCTGTAGGGAGCCCAACATCGCTGTCCTTTTGACACCTGTTTTTAAAACTTAATTCACAACAGTGCTGTACAGAGGCACAACAGCACTGTCGCAACAGCGATGTCGCCCTTGGAACATCGCTGTTCAAGCAGATTTTTTTCAAAAAAATATCCGTTGGGCACTGAATTAAATGCTTCAACAGCCATATTTTCAAAATTTTGAACGTTGGGAACCCCTCTTTTCTATATATTTGGACCCACTCTCCTCACTTTTATACACACAAACACAATTCTCTTCCTTCCCCTTGCATATCTCATCTTCTCTACAATTTTATTTGAGAACTCTTCATCATCATGGGCAAAGATAAGAACAGGGCAGGAACCTCCGGGAAATCAAAGTCCAAATCTCGGGCACCGGCAACCAACTCTGAGGAGCGCCTCTACTATGGCGACGGGTCGTACCTGTTGGTCTTATGGGGGACCATCGATCACCCTTAGGGATTTGCTACTGTGCTTGTCACGGTATCGGGTATTGACAGCCCAACCTGACGAGGTACATGAGTCGTGTATCTTGCGAAGCCCCTCCTGTCCATCCACCGCTCAGTAGTGAGGCTCCGCACTGCCGTAGTGAACTTTAGGGGGTGCCCTATAGGAATCTACCTCGGCTTGGGCTACAGAGAGATGTGGTTAAATATAAAGTGTCCACCTTCCTATCACCAATTGGTTTTAGGAAGCATTTGGCACCTTTTTAACTTCAAAAACTCTGTAGTTAAGCGTGCTGGAACGGGAGTAGTCCTAGGATGGGTGACCCACTGGGAAGTTCCAGAAAAGCAATCCTACAAGTGGTATAGAAGCGAGGAAGCAGTCTCGAATCCCTCGGGTGTTGTTGGGGGGAGATTGTTGGTCTTATGGGGGACCATCGATCACCCTTAGAGATTTGCTACTGTGCTTGTCACGGTATCGGGTATTGACAGCCCAACCTGACGAGGTACATGAGTCGTGTATCTTGCAAAGCCCCTCCTGTCCATCCACCGCTCAGTAGTGGGGCTCCGCACTGCCGTAGTGAACTATAGGGGGTGCCCTATAGGAATCTACCTCGGCTTGGGGCTACAGAGAGATGTGGTTAAATATAAAGTGTCAACATTCCTATCACCAATTGGTTTTAGGAAGCATTTGACACCTCTTTAACTTCAAAAACTCTGTAGTTAAGCGTTTTGGAACGGGAGTAGTCCCAGGATGGGTGACCCACTGGGAAGTTCCAGAAAAACGATCCTACAGTACCTCTGGTTCGATTCCAAGGAGGAGCACACCCATTTTCTCACCTTCTTCTCTAAATGGGTTGTGGCTCCCCCACGGATCGTCCCGGAGCACCTACCGGAGTTGCCGGGCTACGACGACCTCGACGCGTAGCTTCACCAAACCAGAAGATCAGCCCGGCGCTGATTCGGGTGTTCTACTCCAACCTCCGGCGTGAGGACGACGTGCTCTACTCCCTTGTCAAGAGCATGCCGATCGAGCTCACCATTGAGCAACTTGGGCGCATCGCCGGCCTCCCCTACCAAGGCGACGACATCTCCAACTATGGTGGAGAGGATTGGGTTCTCAACAACAAAGGCCTTGTCCTCAACGAGCTTGGCATCACCGAGCTCATCCGCCACGTCACGAGCCGCCCCACCATCCAGTCCGCGACCCCCGAGAGCCGCCTCTTCCTCTACATCGTGTCCTGGATTCTCAAGCCCCGGAAGCACGGGCACACGATCATGTCCGGCAAGGACCTCAAGCTCCTCCATGCCATGCACTCGGCACTAATCAATTGGGCCAAGTTCATCATGATTTACATGACGGGCGCCACGTCTACCGCCCACGATCATCTCCTCCCCTACCCTTTCTTGGTGATGGACATCCTTGAACGGTTCAAGGTGACCACCACCGTTGGCCCGCTCACCAAGGCCACGAAGACTTGGACGATCAGCTTTCAAACCTTCAAGAAGCGATCGGACAATGCCAGACCTGCCACTGCCGCACCACGCCGCACTTCCCCTGCCGAACCCCAGGCCCGGGCCAACCTAGCCTCCATCGCCGATTCCCTCAACCGGCTACACTTCAAAGTTGACGGGATGAATGGCTACCTTGAGCGGCTCGACGAGGCTGTTCAACGCCAAGGGCACGCCATGAACGCGTACTTCCAACGCGTCAACTGCGTTCCCCCACCGTACCAAGGCACGTTCCTTGGGCAAGTGTATGGTGAAGAGGACGAAGACGATGGCTCCTATGCCCTGTCAAGCTCCCTAGACGAGGATGAGTTCGACGACGCCATTGATGGTGATGAGATGGACGTGGGCGACGAGGAGGAGGAAGACGAAGACTAGGCCGCCCCTAGAATTTATATCTCTTTCTTATTGTCATGTTTTTTTTCTTGCTTCCGTTGTACTCCGCTATTTCCCATTTCAATAAATAAAAATTATCGTTTATCTTTTTGTTAATGTCAAAAGGGGGAAGAAAAGGGGTATGCATACACTAAGGGGGAACGTCTCTAAAAACGGGATCGTTTGATTTTAACATGACTACTTGCTTTCAAGCACAAATTAAAGGGGAACTCTTTCACAATTTTTTTTGAAAATCAAATATCCCTTAGTATGCATATCCCTGTCTTGTTTGTCATTATCAAAAAGGGGAAAATTGTTGGAACACGGGTTTACGCCTATATCGTATTAAGCTGTGTTCGTTTTATGACAGGTTTTGATAATGCCAAACCGCTGCGACAATAACAAGGAGAAACTGAGCAAAACCAAGGCGAAGGAACATGGCATGATAAACTGAGAATCAAGAGCCAAGAACCAAGAACGAAGACTTAGAATTTATTGAGTCGGTCTTATTGTAATCAAGACCGGCACAAACTTCCAAAACTTGGCTCTCTAGGCTTATTCCATTAAAATACTCTTTTGCATTTTCAAAAATGTTTTTCATAAGTTTTAATCAAGCCTAAAACACTTAGTGTTCGCCCAAACAAAAAAACAAGCCATCCGGCGTTCGGATTTCAGAAACCGGCGTTCGGCATTCGGTTATCGGCGTTGGTTTTTGGCGCCCGAACCAACCAAGTGGTTTTCAACATATTATGATTTATTTTTTTTCTTCTGGGCATATTTAAATAGTTCTTCAACAAAAACGCTTCAAAAACCACCCTTCGTTTTTGGTCGTTTAGTAAAAATCATGTAAAACGGCGTAAACTTGGCTAGCCGTGGTTTTTAATCTAAATGACGTGGTTTTCAAGATGTTTCACTTGTTTTATGAGCAAAATGCATTAAAAAAAGGTTTTCAATACTTGGTTTTTACTTTGGAGAACTTATATGTTTTGACATCGGCTAACGGCATGACTAAACTATGGGCCTGGCTAAACCAGCCCAACAGCGATGTTGGCGTACCCAACAACGCTGTCTGGCATGGGTAGCTGAAAACCATGGTTTGGCGTTAAGTCTTCCAACAACGATGTTGGTTTTTAGACATCACTGTTGAGCCAAGGTTGGGTTTCCAGAAACATCTGGAACAGCGATGTAGACCTCCCTACATCGCTGTCCAACTTGAGCCAAAAATAAATGCCTTGGCAGAAAGTTTTTGGACAGCGCTGTTGACCCAGCAACAGCGATGTCATGCCAATTCCTCAACCTTTAAAGTCAGGCCTGAACAGCGATGTTCAAGTAATGAACATCGATGTAGACACCTGACCGTTGGAAGGAATTTGTGGCTAAATCTTTCCTTGTTTGGAAGTCAACAGCTAAAACAATGATGTAGGGGTTTTGGACATCGCTGTTGGCTTGACTGTTGCTTCCAAATTTTCAAAAACTAAGCTTAGAACAGCGATGTCCAAGTCATGGACAGCACTGTCGGGATGATTTTCAGCAGATCCAATTTTAATCAAATCCCACAAGTCAAGCCAATCACCCCTTAAATGTTTTGATCCGTTGGAGCCTATTTTGGCACTATAAAATGTGGTGTTTGGGTCTATTTTATGTATCACATTACTTCACAATTCTTATTCTTCATTGCATTACATTCACACATTATTCATAGCTTCTCGAGAGCCATTTTTGTGAAGTTCGTGTTGTGATCTTGAGCGTATTACTTTACTCATATTAACTCTTTTGAGAGAGCCTTGTTCTTGAGTTTTCTTAGTGTTTATAGACGTTAAGGAAAGTTTGTTTCCCTTGGTTGTACGAAGGAAAGGTGTTTTTCCTTTGGGTTGAAGTCTTGAAGCGTGGTATCTCTGAGCAAGTGTTGTTCAGGCTTGTGGGACTCGAGTTCTCAAGTTGTAACGGTTTGTTAAGCACCCGTAAGCTTAAAGGAAGTAGTGTAGCTCGAGAGAGTCTCTCGGGAGACTGGATTAGCCACACATTGTGGTGAACCATTATAAATCTTGGTGTGCTCCCTTTACTTTTTTTTACGCTCTTTACTTTTCACGTTCTTAATTTTTTATTCCTGCGATTTCTACGATCAAACGCTATTCACCCCCCTCTAGCGTTGGTCACTTATTCTAACAATCAGCTCCATTAATGTCCATTGTAATGACCAAAGGATCATTATGGTCTCCCCCGTCCTGGGCATATCTCTATCAGTGAAAGTGATAGGCTCTCTCCTTGTTTGCTTTCCTTGTGGTTCCAGGGAAACCACCGATATATGTAAACTCCTGGCCCAGTTATTCCACTGGGAGGCAGTATCCTCGCCTTCCGGGCCGCCAACAATCGTCTCGATGAACTCTTTATCCGGCTTGTTGTTATCCCTGCCTTTCCTCCTTCCTTGATCTTTGTCCTGAGGATGGGTCCAGGTGTTAGCTTTCGGGTCTTTCTTGTGTCCCGTCGCTTAACCTTCCCCAAGTTCCCTCTTCAAGGCCATCTCCTTGAGCACAGCCTTGACATTTCGACAATCCGCCCTATTGTGGGAGTCAGATTGGTGGTAGGTACGTCACTTCTCCGTCCAAGGCTGCTTGGGTTTTTCTCCTTTCTTCTCATCCCTAATTTGATGGACCGTTCCATCATATGTGGCCCTTGGCTTGGACCCTCCCATCTGATCGTCTTTCTTCGGCTTATCGATTTTTGCCATTGTATAGCCTTCCTCCAGTTCCTTCTTACTCTTGTTCAAGACCTCCGCCTCGGCATACTCCCATGCCGTATTGTAGGCTTCCTGATAAGAGGAGGGTGGCCTTCTACAAAATTCAGTGTAGAGGTCACCCGACCGGAAGGCATTCATCAGCAAAGACATGGCCGTCTTGTCGTCCATCTCTTCTACTTTGTCAACCTCGTCCCTCCAGCGAGTTAAGAACTGAGTCAAGGACTCCTTTTCCCTCTGCCCTACCGTATTAAGGTAGGTAAACTTCTTCCTCTTGATGCAATTATCCTGGTACTTCTTGCGGAAAACTTCAGTAAGTTTCTTAAAGGACCCGATCTTACCATGGGGAAGGCTATTAAACCATTCCATTGGCCTCCCTCTCAAGGATGAGAAGAAGAGTAGGCACTCCTCAGCATCAGTGCACCCGGTCATTTGTGCTGCATTGTAGAAAGTGTCGAGGTGGACGTTTGGATCCTCCTTTCCAGTGAATTTCTCTACGTCCAACTTGACCTTCCGCCTCAGTTTTTGTGCATGTACCCTAGCCGAAAAGGGTGATTTTGTCAGGGTGTGCTTCTTTGCTCCTGCCTTCTCTTCTACTTTTTCCTCCAGGGCGCATAGCTTTCTTGCTACGCTCCCTATCTTGTCTAGTTCATCCTCATCATATGAGAGCCTAGTGTATGCCGATGCTCTGGGCTGACTTTCGGCCTCCTCCTCGTCTAGGTGAATCGTCTCAGATTCCCTAGAACAACGTGATTGGGCGGGATGACTCCCGCCAAGTCTTTCCATTGCGCTAGTCCGGCCCATCTCAGGACCAAAACGTAGCTTGGCAGACTTGCGGGGTCCATCCTCTTTGTCCCCCAGGCATTTAAAAGCAGAATCTCGGGATTTGCTGGGCTTGGCTATAGCTTTACCCTTCCTTCTGCGGGCCGCCTCTTGCTCCGCCTCGTCGGTTTCATGGAAATTTGAGGGGGTTGCTTTGTTCATGGTCCCTATCAAATTCACCGGGCGTATAGGGACCATCCTAGGGACGAATGTCGATGGGGTCGACACCGGGGGTGGCATTTGATTCATAATTGGTGGCATCATGCTAGGATAGGCAAATGGCATGAAGCCCCCCGCCTGTTGCATCATGGCCATCACCTGTTGATAGCCCTGTAGAGCTTGAACATTTGCCGGGTCAGCGGCAAATTGAGCCAAGCTTGACGAGTATGGCGTGAATGCCCCACCAGGTGTTGTTATCGAGCCTGGGAACATTGTCGTCGTAGGCATCGGAGTAGGGGTTGACATGATAGGGATCATCCCTAGCGATCCCATCGTGGTGATCGGGGCGAAGGTTGACCCCATGCTCGTCATCATCAATGGGATGGCAGGAGTGCTTTCACTCGCAGCCTGGCCTGAGACAACGGTATGGTTGCTTGAAGACATGATCGTGGATATTTCGTGGGGACAAAGTTTTGACCTGGTCGAAAAACTTTACAAATCGGGCCCCACGGGTGGCACCAAAAATGATGGTGTAAATATAACCGCGTGGGTTGACCAGGTTTGACCTGGACACACTCGACCCGTAGTAAAATACGCACAACAAGAACATAAAGTATGACCTAGACTGAGTAAATCTCCTCAGTCCGAATTATATTTCTTACTCTATCTCAAGAGTGAACTTTTAGTGAGAGAAAAATTGGATCCCCTCTATCCACAATCATCATATTTATAGAGGAGGATTTGTGACCTTCCCATGTTCATCCATGGACAAAATAGGAAACCCGGATGAAGGTCACTGTACATAATCTAATCACTGTTCAATCATAGACTTGTTATTAATACAACCAAGAAGCACTGTTCAATCAATGACTATAAGATGGATATTCTCAATCCAATCACCCCTGCAAGATGACAAGCATCCCTTTCACTGTATGCCTCGTGATGGATGAATGGCGGGGTGGTCCCCTGGTCTCTGATGCTGATTGCCATGCCTGAGAGACTGGACCAGTGTTAGCCAAGTAAAGTGATATGACTGGTCACCTTTTCTCGAAGGTTACCCGGTCATTTCTTGAGCTCAACCCGTCCCTTTGGCCTTCAGGAATATCCTTCGTAACATTTTGAGAAAATGTGACCGGTCACTTTTTGAGAAAAGTGACCGGTCAACTTTTGACCCGTCTCAATCGAAGAGTTGTTCTCATTAGGTGATCAAAGAAAGTGATCGGTCATATTTTGACCTGTCCCTTTTCGTTATTCGGGCCGTGTATAAGGATATACCCATCACTTCCTATTCTTAACATAAAACTTGGGTGTCAAAGAACTATCTCAATTGCCAAAGCCGATTGAAGTGGTTTAAAAATAAATGGAGCTTTTATTCAGAACTCATGCGTTTTAGCTCTGGTTTTGGGTTTGATTCTACTACAAAGAGGTTCACTGCAACTGATGAAATATGGGATGATTATTTTTAGGTAAGCTTCTTTTGTACCATATGACAAATTGTTCTAATAAATGAATCTCTTCTAATAATTTTTTAATATGCTCACCCAAAGGATAGCACCGAATTACGTTATGGAACATTTCGGGATTATGAGGACTTGGAAATTGCAATTGGGAACGGTGTAGCTGTTGGAAAAAACTCAATCGGGTTGGGCAGTACTACCGATGCAAGAACATTTGGTGTTGGAGAAGGCAGAGATGTGCACATAGAAGACCTTGATTTGATTTGGAAAATCATGAATTCATAAACCAAACTCAAAGTGATCCACCTATTCCCTCATCACCGCTCCAATCTCCTGGAACTCATGAGGTTCCCATGCAAAAAGCAACCCAAACCAAAAGAAATAGAAGTGCTTATGAAGAAAATGGTGTTATAGAAAGGCTAAACGAAATATCTACGAGTTTTCAAGGAATCTATAACATGTTAGAGAAAAGAGAAAGAGAGAGAGAATATACAATATGAGATGCCATCAAGGACACACCAAGCTTAGATGAAGATGCTCAATTTAAGGCAGTTGAATTTCTTGACACCAAAGGAAAAAAAGACGTGTTCTTCACCTGAAAAACGACTAAGTTGGATACGCCATAAAATGAGAGGATAAAATGAAAAGGTATTCTAGGATGAATGAGAGAGTTGTGTGACTTTATTTTGAATGTGTTAGTTGACTTTATTTTGGTTGAGAGTTTAGAATACTTCTGGTTTAATAAGTTGTTTTAAAATATGTTTGTTTTAAATTGTTGTTAATTATATGCTAGTGTTGAGCTTAATAATAATAATAATAATAATAATAATAATGTTTTAAAAATAATTTATTTTATTTTATTATTTTTAGAGTTTTTGGTCAATTTCATAAGTAATAATTAATGTTAGGACAATGTATAGATTTTTAAAATAATTCAAATGTATATATAAATAATTCATTGATGATAAACAATCTATCACAATCTTATAAAATCCTGCTAACAAAATACATTGAAATCTATCTAACTCTGCATAGATTTTAAACAATCCACTGACTTTACAGAATCCATGAATTCAAAATAATCTTTGAGAATCTTTAAAAATATGGATTGAATACACCTCCCTTGGAAAAAAACTTCTCAGGGTTTCATTATGCACAAGATCAATATATATACCATTTGTATAGGCCATAAGCCTAATAGAAACTATGGGCTAAAACAACTTAATACCAAAAAATAAGAAATACTCCAATAAAGAATAAAGTTGGTCTTCCACTTCAAAAACTTTTAGAAAAAAATTAACCATATGTTTCGTGTCAAAAGACATGGATTGGCGTCGCTGGGGAGTGTTTTGTGTCATGGAAGGGATATTTTATGTGAGTAGGGTAGACCTAGCAAAACAAATATAGAATTGTATAAATCAAAGTTTCAAATAAATCGAAACCGAACTTAAAATGACTAGAAAACTAATTTGATCTAGATTATGTTATCAAATGTAGAAAAGTAGAATTAAAATTTAATAAAACATCTTATATAGGAGTAAAACATGTGTTATATCCTCAAAGTAAGAGTTCAAACTTAAAATCCTTTAGATAAGAGTAATTCGTACATTTCAATTCAATTTCACATCCCTTCCACTTCCTGGTTAGTAAAATACCATAGCCATCATGGCACCGCCGCCCCCCTTTGGCCATTACCGTTGCTTCCTTCCGCCATCACTCCATTTCATCTTTTTGCTTTACTTTTTCGATACATTTGCATATTTCCTTCCGCCATCACTCCATTTCATCGTGTTGCTCTACTTTTTTGATAAATTTGCATATCTCTTTTGGTTTATTTAGGAGATTTTTTCATGGTTTGTATTTAGATCGAATGATTTTTTATTTGATCTATGATTAGATTTCTTGGGCTTGTAAGTTTTCATTGGAATTTTTTATGTGTTGAGTGTATTCTTAATGTAAAAATTAATTCTTTTTTGGATTTCCATGTTGATTTTGCTAAACTTTTTTTCCATTTTTCATTGCATATCTTTGTTTGGATTTCTTGTGTGTACTCTTTGTGCATATTTTGGCTATAATGTTAGCAAATCAGAAAATCCAAAAATATATACTTTTGATATTATCACGCTCTTCTAATTTTTTTACATGCAGATAGATAGAAAATATTGTTGTTTGTACGTGTGATTGGGGATATTGAAATAAAAAATTAATTGGCACGGTTGGTTTAGAACATACATGAAGTTTGAATTGAATTATTATGTCTTTGGTAAAGTGTATAGTTTCTTGACATTTCTCTTTTTAACATTCTGTATTATCATTTAATACATTATATGCTAACATGTTTGTCATTATACATTGTCATATATGACGTTATGCATTACCATGTTTGGCATTATGCCTTTGATTGACATTAGGCAGGATTTAGGGCTTCTCGAACTGACTGAGGATATGACCCTAGATAGGAACCTTTGGAAAACTAGGATTAGAGTAGCTGGATAGGAGCTCGGTGTTGTAGATGTTGTTTTGTAGTGGGTTGTATTTGTTTGGAATCTTCTGCTATTGCTTGTACTTGTTGCTTGTACTTGGTACTTTATCTGTATTATACTGTGTTCTCTTCCATATTTTTGTGCAGGTGGAGCCGGGGGTCTCTTGGAAACAGCCTCCCTACTTCCGAGTAGGGGCAAGGTCTGCGTACACACACCATCCCCAGACCCTACTGTTGTGGGATTCACCTGGATTGTTGTTGTTGTTGTATATTTGACTTAATACATTAACATGATTTTCATTTGACATTATACATTCACATATATGCATGCCTTAATACATTAGCATGATTGTCATTATGCAATTTTGTGTGGCAGTATATGTTGTCATCTTTGGCAATATGTCCTTAATTAACATATGGATGGTTAATGTGGCATGAGTAGAATTCCCCGATAATCCTCCGCCAGCCACTGTCACCTTGCTCGCGAATGGCCCCCATCAACGAAGATTTAGAAAACGCAAGATATAGGAAATACAGAGGTATTGGTGTTAATCACAATTATGAATGCAATCCGTTTGATTTAAGAACTAAATTTTAAACACTATTAAAAATAAGCTAAATAAAATAGTATATATATGAATGTGTGTATAAGGGATAATCTGATAGTGGCTTTAGATTATAATAAAAGTAATTACTAGTTAAGTAGACAAGTTCATTACAAAATCTTTACTTAATATATATGTAGATAGCTGGTGGCAATTGAACTCACAATATGTGTAAAGGCTGCATTATGTTGCTACTGGATTGCCAAGTTAATTAGTCAGCATTAAAGGTAAACTAAGGCTCTCATTCTCTTGAATTGATTTAGGATTTTATGCTTCGGTGGGTAAACTCTAGCTTTCATTTTGGGTGAGTGAGCAACTCTTATTTTGGAGGTATTATCTTTCAACTCCTATTTTGGAATTTTATTAATGTTTTACTCCTATATTGCTCCTTTACCCTTAAAATTTTTCATGAAAACATGTACTCTCCAACCAAATGCACTCTTAGGTTCAGAATTTATTTCGCTACCCTTATTCTCTTTGTTTCCTGAATTGATTAGTTTTGATAAAAAAAACTTGAAGGTTTGGTCTCATTTTACTCTATTGTAGTGTAATTTAATTTGTTGTTAACTTTTCCTTTTGAACAATGTGTGAAATCTTTTCTCTTTTAAACTTATCTAATATATAAATTGATATAAAAATAAAAGTACAAAAACATATTTCAAAAGTTTATCAAATGTTCTACTCCTTCCGTCCTTAACATATCTTCCAATTCACTATTCATTGTGTGTAACTTTATCTACATTTTTAGCTTATTTCTATTACTTATTTGATAAAAATATATTTTAATGTCACTTCTAGTTTCGTTGATCATTTGATGTAATTTTTAATCATATAATTTTTTTAAATATCCACACCGATTTTTCAATAAATTGAACTGAAAATAGTTTAAGCCAAACATTATAAAACGCAACAGGAAGTGAGTTTTAGGACGCAGAAAGTATAAAACAAGACTTGACAAATTTTTTTTTTTTAATTAAAGAATTGTGCTTCAATGGTCATAAGGTTCACATGTGAAACATAGACATTCAATTCAATTCTCACACTTTTAATGGGCCTTTATAGAGACATTTTATTTTTTTCAAAGAGCTCAATTCATCCATAAAATTTATATATTAAAGTTTATAAATTGAGTGTGAACCTAAGGACCACCAAAAAATTTGCCTTTATTAAATTATACTTCCTCCATCCTAAAAAATGTATATTTCCTTTGGGAAAAAACTAAAGTAGGATTAAAACTTTCAAAAATAAACCAAATGGCACTACAAAAAAATCGCGCATTAGGCACGGATAGTGCCGTGCCTTTACCGATGGAGAATAAAGGCCACATGGCGCAATGCTGTGCAAGGCCGAATTTGGCACTACCTTGTGCGTGCCTACGGTCCGTGCCAAAATCACAACCTTTACGTCGTTTCATTTCCGTCGGACAACGTTAATTTTTAAAAACTCGCCGGGACGAAGATGTGCCAAATGTCGTGCCTAATTCCAGCCACGGATATGCCGTGCCAATTGCCATGCCTATTGAATGCCAATAATTGTTTTCACTTTTGTAAACAATCATGCCTACAATGTATGCCAAAAAACTGCTTCTGAAATCCCTATATAAGAACATCAGCCTTGATGGTGTAAATTACTTGATCGGTCAAACTATACTTGTAATACCCTGCGACTGTGACGGGCCAAAAGAGCTTAGCTCACCTAGCGGGGAAGATCTATGGGTTCAAAAAAAAGGATGCAACGAGGACGTTGCATTCTTAAGTGGGGGTGAATGTAGTACCCCGTAGCAAGACGGGAATGGGAAAAGCTCAAAAAGATTGATAGTACTACTCAAACCAACAAGGTGCATCTTCTTTTCGAGAGCTCATCACCTAGAAACTCCAAGGTTAAGCGTGCTTGACCTAGAACAATTCTAGGATGGGTGACCCCCTGAGAAGTTTTCCTTGGGCGCGCACGAGTGAGGACAAAGTGTGCGGGAAAGACTTGTGTTGGTTTGTGGGGACAGTCTACAATCCTATGAGCGAACACTTACTGCCAGGGTGGGGCCCCAGGGTGTTACAATACTAGACCAGGTCTAGGATAGTTTGCTTGATTTGGTAAAGTAAGAAAGGTAAAAACACGCAAATTGACCGGTAGGACTTTAGGTGGAACACCTGTAGCCCAATTTATATTATAACGGAGAATGCATAGGTGCTTTTACAAGGGAGTTTAGAGAGAATGAATTCGGATCCCCTTCCTCGAGGGTTACAAGAGGTATATATACTAAGCTGGGGGGACAGGACCACGTGCGCCCACGTGGGGGCATGCTGCTTATGTGGTGCGAGATGACTGTCCCTGAGCCGCCTTGTCATCTTGCGAGGGGGATTACCCCCTTGTGGCGTTCTGGCTTGGAAATATTCCTCCAGCATCTCCACTGAGTTCCAAGCAATGCCAACCACTACAGTCCAAGTCCTTTTGGATTCTTCCTGCCGACACTTCCCAATCATTAAAAACTGCACCAGTTGGTTCTTGAGGGTGGGATCTGCCAACTTCAAAGGATGAATTAGACCCCGGCATAGTTAGACCGGTATACTATTCGAAGTATACCTGTCAACCTTTTTGGTCAACCCTTTACCCTTCCATGAACGATTCATCTCTCTCCTAAGTTTGACCTGTTTGACCGGTCAACTTATATGGGTCTGACCCTTGACCGGTCATGGGTGAAATACACCCATCAATAAGCCCTCCACTTCTCGGTTATGCAATTTGTCATAAGCGGGAAGTAAAAAAAATCTGAAACAAGACTTTTAATTTCGAATTTCAGCTTTTCCCGCCTAAGAATTTCAAAATTTGAATTTCAAACTTTGAATCCAGACACGTGTCGCGCCTCAACTATTTGTTCTGAACCGCTGTCAGCCCGTCCGTTCGTCTCCCCATGCGCCATCATCGTGCCGCCTGACACGGCGCGCCCTCGAGTGGCCACGTCGCCCGTTCCCTTCCTTCCTTGCCTTTATAAAGAGCTCCACCCAATTCATTTCTTCACTTCTTCTCGCGCGTCTCCTGAGTTTCACCGGTCAAGCTCCTCTCTCTTGTCTTCCCAGCCCTCCGAGCCAAGTAAGCTCCTTTCTCTTCTTTATTAACTCTTAGTTTTCGTTCCCGATCAATGTCTTCTTCTGATAGTCAGGGTATTTCTTCCTCGGATGCCTACGCATCCGAGGAATCCTCAACCTCCTCCTCTTCGACCAGGTCTTCTCTGTCCGGTTTTGAAACCCGGTCGGGCCCCAACACCACCGTCCCTGAACCGCAGCCTGTTAACCAAATGCCCGGTCAGGTTTTTCAGGAGAGGGATGAACCGGTTGACGATGAGCCGGCTCCCTATGACCCTGATAACGAGTCATATGAGGGATGGGTGAACCGGCTGGAAGTGGCCGGTTACTTTCCCCTCCCCACTAGCTACCCCTCAGACATTTTCCCCCATGTTTCCAAAATTGCCCAAAACAAGGTTAATAGGAATCTCCCGGAGGGGTATGTCCTTGGATTCGACCCCAGCTGGACGAACATTATCAAGCCTCACCGGGATGATAGAATAGGCTTCCACATCACTTCTTTGGAGAGTGGCACCGTCTTCCCCCTCCGTCCCCTCCTTGTCGAGTTGTGCTATTGTTTTAAAATCCTTCCCGGGCAAATTATGCCCAACGCCCACCGTTTCCTCAACGCCTTTCTAAATATCTGCGTTGAACTTAAGAGCGACCCTTCCCTTCGCCTGTTTTTCTTCTTGTTTGAAGTCCTTCCCGGTAAGTTGGGATGCGACGGTTATGTCTATTTCAAGGGCCGTAACGGCCGTCAATTTATCTCCGATCTTCCACAAAGCAACCGGCAGTGGAAGGAAAAATTTGTTTTTATAAAATTTCCTTCCATTTCTCCTCTGGCTGGCATAAAGTGGAACGATCACCTCCTGAAACTGCAATACACTGAGCCGGCTAGCGCTCCACACTTGGAAGAAAGTTTGGAGAAACTTTTACAAGGGGACCCGTTCACCGAGCAAATGTTCCATTACAGGGCTTGGATTTGGAGAATCTCACCAAGTGGCACGGGTACCCCCAGGGCTGATGAAGCAGCGGGGCACGGGGTACCTGCTCGGGCAACACTGCGGAGGCTGGGGGCTCCAGTCACCCAGGTATCCTTTCCTATTCTTTCCTCATTCTCTGATTACACCGGTCAGGGTTCAAACATTTATATTTTCGCTTGTTTTGCAGAGATGAATTTCAAAGCGTTCAACATTCCGACGAAGAAGACCGGTGGCTCCTCCTCTGCTGCCCCCAAAACTGTACCGGTCCAACAGGAACCGGTAGAGATCCATTCTGAGGAGGAAACTCCTTCGACCGGGAGGACCGGTCAGGTTGGGAAGATCACGGTAAACCCTCCCCTAGACAAGGGGAAGGGGAAGGTTCAAACCAAGCACGCCGCCACCACCCATCCCTCGGCGAAGAGGAGGGGAGAAAACGTCCCGGCCACAGAGTCGTTAGAGGAGCTCTGGGTCAAGATGGGGCGAAATCTGAAAGAGGTAACATTTGCCCGGTACATTTTCTCGAATTTGCTACTTGTCTGTCGCATTAACTGGTACGTTTCGTTTTGCAGATGGGCGAGGTTGGGCCTGAGACCTTGGAGAGGCTTGCCGGGGACTCCCCTTCCGGGTCACTCCAGCTGGAGGAAAAACTGAAGAGGCTTGAAGCTCAGAACCGGGAGCTTCAAGACCTGACAACCCGGCAATTCGACGAGATGGCCAACCTCTCGGCGGTTGCCGGTAGGGCGAACGCGGAGGTCCTCCAGCTGAAAGAGGAGTACACGCTGTTGATGGGGGAGGTCTCCCACCTAAAGGAGGAGGCATGGGTGAAGGAGCAAGAGCTGCCCGGTCGGGCCAGACAGGGGATGGAGGAGAACCTGGTAGAGGCCGCCCGGGTGCTTACTTCCTCTGAGGAGAGGACAATGGAGGGCTTCAAGCTTCTGTACCGGGAGGACCATGGGAAGGAGATGATCACCCAAATCGGCTCCTATGGTTTCATGTCGGGCCAAAAAAAAAATCGGGAGGCCACCCATGCGATCCTTGCTGACCGGGACTCGGACTTCGACGCTGATTCATACGGCCTGGCCCCCATCCTGGACGAAGAACCTGCACCTCCTTTTCCTCTCAAGTAATCTTCCCGGCTGCGACCGGTTGAATCGTTCTGTAAAACTTCAAACTCATTTCCCCAGGAATGCCCGGTGTAGCTGTAAAACACTTAACTTTCTCTTTTTTTATTGAATGCAATGTCTGATTTCCATACCGGTTGATCTTGCTTCTTGATCGATATTTTCATTTTGCTCCTTAGAATGTCTTCGTAAAAATTCTGACCGGTTACACTTTCCTATAATCGAAATAGACCGGTTGAACTCCAACTTTTACTTTTGAATGTCTTCATCTTTGATGGTCAACTTGAAAAAGTTTGACCGGCTAAACTTTACTTTGGCTTTTGGATACCTTCACGAATTCTTCGACAAAGTTCAGTTTGACCGGTGGATTCCCACTCCATGGTTCGACCGGTCAACTGCTTTGTGGTAGAACTTTTGAATTTCCGGGGTATTCCTTTTTTTTTAACCGGTAGGTTGTAGATGGAAACACCTGTAACCTAGTAATTCTTGAATTATCCTTAACCGGTAAGAATACTGGAGATTTAACCATGTCGAATGGTTTCGAACCCTCTCCAAGGTTTAAATGCACCCTTCATCCAGGGCCCCTCTTCCGGGTGATTAAGTCTTTTAATGGCCCTTTAATTTCTACTCTCCCGGTGAGGCCTTAGCTCACCCCCCCGTTCAAGTCTTCCCTGAGAAGGGGGAAACAGGATGCGCCACGGTGGATGATCCCCTTCTATTTCTTTTATTGGGCATCTTTTAATCCCCAATCAATTTGACGGTACCGGCTGATTCCCCGATACCGGTCAAACCTCATGGGCCCGTGTAAGTACGGTTCGAACCTTCTTCCAGGTCCAACCTTCTTGCAGGCATACCCTCTTCCGGGCCCCTCTTCCGGGTTTTAATATTTTTTCTATTATACTGAGCTAGACCGGTGTAGTAACCAGCGTGCCAGGTCCGGGCCTGTGTCTCAGTTGGCTTATCTAAGTCGATTCGATCCACCCGGGAATGCCCTCCTAGGATAGGTTCGACCTATCAATTCCGCCGCTACCAAGTAGAGTATTGAACATCACTTTGATTGATAATGTAGTTGGGCCCCGCCTAGTATTACAATCATTTGTAGAACTTGCGAAGATGGTGGGAATTCCAAGTTCTTTCTATCGATACACCATCTAAAGTTTCTAACCGGTAGGTTCTTGGGCGAATGATGGCTCTAACCCTGTATGGGCCTTCCCAGTTTTTTGCCAGCTTTCCTCCATCACCGGGTCTACTTGCTTCTCTTCTTCGCAAGACTTCATCTCCAACTTGGAAGTATCGCGGCCCAACCTTGTTGTCATGGTACTTCTTCACAAGTTGTTTGTATGTACTCATTTTAACCTCCGCGGCCATTCTTCATTCTTCGACCAAGTTGAGCTCGGCCAAGTGATCTTCTTCATTTTGCTGGGGTTGATAATTTGATTCCCAGAACGTTGGGAATTCAGCTTCGATGGGCAGCCTCGCTTCACACCCATAGGTTAGGGAGAATGGGGTTTCCCCATGAGCCCTCCTGGGTGTTACTCTGAATGCCCATATGATGTGCGGGAGCTCCTTTAGCCACTTGTTTCCTGCTTCTCCCAGTCGTTTCTTTAGACCATCCACGATCGTTCGGTTGGCGTTTTCAACTTGGCCATTTCCTTGGGGGTACGCCACCGAAGAGCGATTGTGCTTGATCCTGAAGCCCTCCAAGTATTCGGTGAATCTTGGATTTCGGAATTGTGGGCCGTTGTCGGTGATGAGGTTCATGGGCGCTCCAAACCTCGTGATGATGTTCTTCCAAATGAATTTCTTGCATTGCTGCGTGGTGATGTTGGCCAAGGCTTCGGCCTCGATCCATTTGGTGAAGTAATCGATGGCTACGATTACGAACTTCTTCCCTCCTTGGGCGACTGGGAAGACTCCAATGATATCAACCCCGAATCTAGCGAATGGGATGACATTCGATACGGGGTGATAGTAGGTCGCCGGTCTACCGGGATACTTGTAGAACATTTGGCATGTTCTGCATTTCTGAACATACCTTTCACAATCCTCGACAATTGTTGGCCAGTAATACCCCAATAAGATGATGCGCTGGGAAAGCATACGGGACATTTGGTGCGCCGCACATACGCCTTCGTGGACCTCCACTATGACTCTCTCAGCCTCCTGGTTAGTTAGACATCTCAGGAGTGGCCCCCCAAATGCCCGTTTATACAGCTTTCCATCAAGAACCTGGAATCGGGGTGCCCTGAACTTCACTTTTCTTGCCCGGTCATCCTATTCTGGCAAGTTCCCATGCATCAAATATTCCATCAGATCATACATCCAATGGTCGTCCGCCCCGACCAGGTTTGACCGGTCAGATTGGCTTCCGGCTGTTATAGCGGTGACTTCCAATTTTTCAATGCTGGCTCGATCTTGGATTACCACCCGGGCAAGTTTTGAAACATGCTCGGGAGCATACTGCATCAACTTGGAGAGAAGGTCTGCATCCGCGTTCTCCGCCCGGGGAATTTGGGCGATCTTGAATTCCTCGAAGCCTTTCAACAGGGCAAGCACGAGCTCCTTGTATTGTGCCATGCGTCCTTCCCTTGCTTCCATGTTACCGGTCACTTGCCCAACAATCAGGCTAGAGTCAAATTTGATACTGACTCGGCTGATTTTCAGGGCTTGGGCAAGTCTGAGCCCTCCAGCCAGAGCTTCATATACTGCCTCATTGTTCGTCAGCTTGAAGTTGAAGATGATTGCATGGTAAATCTTGAACCCTTCTGGGTGGTGAACACGATACCACCCCTGTATCCTCTAGGACCGGATGCCCCATCAACTGCCATCTCCCACCATTGCTCAGTGGACTTGTTGACCGGTAGGTCTGGGGTTAGACCGGTCATTTCTACCAGGAAGTCAGCAAGGGCTTGTCCCTTGATTGCTGACCTTGGCCGGTACTCAATGTTGAATTGAGTTAACATCATCGCCCACTTCACCATCCTCCCGGAGGATGTTGAATTTCGCAACACTGCACCCAGCGGTTGCTCAGTCAAGACTTCCACCGGGAGAGCTTGGAAGTAGGATGTTAACTTTTTTGCAGAGATGAAAAGCGCATAGGCAGTCTTCTCCATTGCCGTATATCTACTCTCAGCCCCGCTTAGTGCTTTGCTCACATAATAAATGGGCCTCTGTGCCCCATCATCTCTTATTAAAACGGAGCTTATAGCATTTGGGGAAATTCCCAGGTATAGATACAGAGTTTCACCCGGTTCGGGTTTAGACAATACAATATCCGACTCTAGGTACTCTTTCAGCTCCTCAAATGCCCTCTGGCATTCTTTGTCCCATGCAAATGTGTTGGCCTTCTTCAGAACTTTGAAGAAGGGCGGGGATCTCTCAGCTGACCGGGAAAGGAACCGGCTGAGGACCGCTAGACGACCGGTCAACTTTTGGACATCCCTAACGGAGGTAGGGGCTTGCATTTGAGTGATGGCCCGGATTTTTTCCGGGTTGGGCTCTATTCCTCTCTTGGTCACCAAGAATCCCAGGAACTTCCCGGTGCGAACCGCGAAGACGCACTTCTTGGGATTTAACCGGAGGTTGTACCTTGCCATGATATCGAATGTGGCTCGCATATCAGCCGGGTGGTTGAGAGATATCTGGCTTTTGATCAGCATGTCGTCGACGTATGCTTCCATGGTCTTTCCTAGTAGTGGCTTGAAGAGTTTTTCACCATGCGCTGGTAGGTTGCCCCCGAGTTCTTCAAGCCAAACGCCATTACCCGGTAGCAGTAGGTTCCTTCGGGTGTGAGGAATGACGTCTTTTCTTCATCTTCCTTGGCCATGTAGATTTGGTGATAACCCTTGAAGGCATCCATGAAACTTAGGAGTTCGCACTTCGCAGTTTCGTCCACCATTTGATTTGGATTGGGAAGGGGGTATGAATCCATCTGACAAGCCTTGTTCAAGTTCGTATAATCCACACACATTTTCCACGTGTCTGCCTTGGGAGCAAGGACAACGTTGGCCAGCCAATCCGGCTATTTGACTTCCCGGATGTGGCCAACACTGAGGAGGTCCTTCACTTCCTTCTTGACGAAGTCTCGCCGGTCACTGGCCAGGTACCGCTTCTTCTGACGTACCGGTCGACTTCCTTCCCTCACGGCCAACCGGTGGCAGATAACAGAGCAATCTATTCCGGGCATATCCGCCACGCTCCATGCGAATATGCCCGCGTATTCTTGGAGGACCCGTGTAATCTCTGCCTTGAGATCCTTGGGGAGATTTGCTCCAATTCTGACCATCCTCGAAGAATCACTCGGGTGAAGTTCGATTTCCACCGTCTCGGCCTCGGGCTCCAATTTTTCCCGGGTCTCTCCCTTTGCGACATCTTGGGAGATGACATTGACCCCCTTGGTCATCTTCTTGACTGCCCGGGCATAGCATTCTCGGGCATTCCTCTGGTCACCCTTCACCTCACCCACACCACCTGGAGTGTGGAACTTCATGCATAGATGAGACATGGAAATCACCGCCCCGACTCTATTGATGCCTGGCCTTCCAAGAATTGCGTTGTGGACGCATTTGATGTCCACAACTATGAACCGCATCTTCTTCCATACGGTTTTTTCGCCTGATCCTAGTTCGACCGGTAGAACTATGGACCCTTCACCTTCAATGGTGTCTCCCGTGAAGCCTGAGAGAGGGGTTTTGAGGGGTTCAAGTTGTGTCCGACACAACCTGAGTTTTTGGAAAGTCTCCAGGTATAAGATGTTGACACTGCTTCCAGTGTCAACAAGTACCCGGGCGACATCCACCCCATTAATGTCCATGGTGATGACCAATGGATCATTGTGATCTTCACCGGTAGGGGGGAGATCCCGGTCAGTAAAGACAATCGGCTCCCTTCTAGTATGCTTACGCCTGGGTGGTTCAGCGCTTACTTCACCAACGTAAATGCTCCGGACCCAGTTCTTCCGCTGCGCGGCTGAATCTCCACCTTCAGGTCCACCGAAGATCATGCCGATGTGCTCTTTTTCGGGAGCAGGTTGCCGCTCCCTTGGCCGGCTATTCCTCCACCGGTCATTATCCCGGTCATCTCCCGGGGCAGCTGGCCTAACCCATTGATGACTCTTCTCCTGGGCTTTCTGCAAGTAATCATTGCCCAGCTCTCCACTGTCTATCATATGCTGGATGACCCCCTTACCACTTTTGCATTCGGAGGTGTTATGGGAATCTGACCTGTGGTACGAACAATAGGTGCCCGACCACTGCTGCCCTGTTTGACCGGTAGGATTTTCCGAAGGAATGACCGGTGCTTTCCGGATTTCTGGGCATTCTTTCGTATTGACCATACGGACGACCGGGTCATAGTGGTGTCTTGGCCAGCTAGGTCCCGGTGCTTCTTTCTTCTTGACTTGCACCGGCTTGGGCTTGTAACCATGCTCGACTTCTTTCTTCGCCCGGAGTTGAGTTTCAGCCTCAGCAAACTCCCATGTAGTATGGTAGGTCTCTTGGTACGTGGCCGGGGGTTTCCGACAGAACTCCTTGTATAGTTCCCCGGAACGTAAGCCATTCAAGAGGAGGGATAAGACGGTCTTGTCATCCATCTCTTCCACCTTGTCTACCTCTTCCTTCCACCAGGTAAGGAACTGAGTAAGGTTCTCAGACTCCCTCTTCCCGGCTGTACTAAGGTAGGTGAATTTCTTCCTCTTGGTACAATTCTCCTGGAACTTGGCCTTGAACTTCGAGGCCAAATCACTGAACGAATCAATGCTTCCTGGGTGAAGCTTATTGAACCATTCAGTGGCTCGGTTCCGCAAGGTCTGGAAGAAAAGAAGGCACTTTTCTTCATCGGTGCAACCATTCATGGTCGCACTCTAGTTGAAGGAGTCCAGATGGATTTCCGAATCTTCCTTCCCGGTGAATCTAGGAGCGTCGATCTTGACCTTTCGCGGGAAAGGTGTCAGATGGACCCTTGTGGTGAACGAGGACCCCGCCAAGGGTTTGTCTTGGTCATTCTTCTCCCCGACCTTCTTTTCCAGCCTTTCTAGTTTTGCCTCCATCTGCTGGACGCGGTCATTTGGGATGGTCAACCGGTTCGCCACCGGTAACCTGGGCTGGCTCTCTGCTTCTTCTTCCTGACGAGAGGCCCTCGTCCTCGCTGGCTCCTGCCGGTTTGACCGGGAGCGCCGGGTGCGGGCAGGCTCGGCCTCCCGCACCTCGCCGAGCCGAGCGAACGCGCTTACATGGGCAACGCTCTGCCCCAGCCTTTGCTTGGCTGACTTCCTCTGGCCTTCCTCCCTATCCCCCAGCCTTTCGAAGGCGGAGTTTCGGGAGGTCGCTGGTGTTAGACAAATGTGCAACTCTAGAGGGGGGTGAATAGAGTTGTTTTCAAGAATGTGCGTTTTTCGCGTGTGTAAAATAATAAAACCGCAGGAATAAATAAAGAGAGTAAGGGAGAGAAGAACACCGAGATTTATACTGGTTCACCACCTCGTGGCCAGTCCAGTCCTCCGAGAGACTCTCTCGAAAGTCCTACTAATCTTCAAGCTTCAACGGGTGCTTGAAAAACCGGTACAACTTGAGAACTTGAATCACACAAGCCTCACTTTCTTACAACAACAAGACTTGAGTCACACAAGTCTTAAGAACAACACTCAAATGAGATTGAGTTTACAACACAAGAATGAAAGCTCACACAATTGAGCAAAGTAGTGTTGAAGAATTAAAGCTCTATGGATGACAACTTCTTAAGCACTCAAAGAAAATATTTCTAACTCTCAAAAAATAATATTTTGATGAGGAAGATGAAGCAAAGGATGAATATAGCTCAAAGAATATTTTGGAGTGCAAGAGATGTGTTAGAAATGAAGGAGAATGAGGGATTAAATAGGCTGAGGAAAATAAAGCCGTTGGAGCACGCCAGAACATGCACCAGATAAAAATAATCGATTAAAGTGAAACTATTAATCGATTAAGGCACACAGAGGCGAAAAAGCCCGGAAATTTGGTAAGGTATTAATCGATTAAACTGAAGAAAATAATCGATTAGGTGAATCTATGCTAACAAATCGATTAAATGAAGAACATTAATCGATTATTGGGCGATCCTGGGAATCCAACTAGAAGTCTATTAATCGATTTAAAAGGAAGAGAAAATCGATTAATTTCAAAATGATGTGCAAACATAAAGGGCCCAAGCCTATTTGCGATTGAAGCCTTTGGCTTCATACGATTGTTTGAGACAATGGGAATCAATGAACGCTCATTGATAACCCTTATTCAATGAATTTGAATAGGGGAGAGAAAGTGAGTTCAAAAAATTATTTTGTGTGTCAAAAGATGTACACGAAAAATATTTAAAGTATATTTTTCTTACCAAAAAAATTGTGTAATCTTTAAAAAATATTTTAAAGAAATTTTGACACACTTATTTTGAAACTGACTCAGTAAAATATTTTTGGATAGAGAAAAAATAATTTTTCAACTGAATCAAGAAATAATAATTTTTATCCCTCAGAAATTAATTTGTTTATGCAAAAGTTATTGTCATCCTTACAGGAATCCTAGACTGAATAAAAAATAAAAAAGTCTTCGGAGTCTTCACTTCACTTCAAAAAAAATCTGCGTGGGGGGATCGTCGATTTTTTTATCGTCGTAAACTTCTAGATACCCTTCTTTGCTTTTCTCGATACGAAAATAAATTTTCGATCAGCTTAAAATTAATCATCCTGTTTGTCATTCATCAAAACAAAAAATATTCCAGAAGAAATAGTAAAGGGGTTTGAACTCATGTCCAACAATTTCCCCCTTTTTGATAATGACAAACATAGTTGTGAAAGAGCAAAAGTAAGAGTTTAGAAATTACTTCCTTTTCAGAAAAATTTCCCCTGCAAGGTTAGAGAAGTGCAGTAAAAATAATAATCGGAGTAATAAGCGGAAAAAATTGCTCAACTATCCTTCCTTCCCCATTTTGGCATTATCAACCGATAACCTTCCCCCTTAAACAATGCCGGGATATTGAAGGAAGAAAAAAAATGGAAAGAGTTTTCTTTAAAAGAGAACTCTTAGTAAAAAAAATGCCACAAAGGGACAATATGTTCTAAATAAGAACAATATTGCCAAACCAACAATGATATTAATACACAAGCAATTCATATCAACTAGCATCATCGAAAGAAACATTATCATCCACCAAAAGAGTCATAACAAATAACAATGTATCATAATCAGTCAAGAGGGAAAGAAAATAATAATCAAAGAGAGTTCGCCGGACGAGCTCCTCCGCCAAAACTGTGACGCGGGCCACGGTAGGAGCGAGATTGCTCAAGACGAGTCACCCTCTCGTTGAGCTGGCGAACGTCATCTCGGATGCACGTGAGAGTATCGAAGATCTTCTTCACCCAAGAAGGTTCCGGTGCTTCTTCTCTTGGACGAGTCCTCCGTTGACAAGTGACGCGCTCCATGGCTCGAGATGACTCTACTTGAGTCTCGTTTTGGCTCTCTTCTTCTTCTTCTGCGACTATTAGGTCTAGATTTGGTGTAGCATCGCCCTCCTCTCGATACACGATTCGGGAAAACTTGGCTTCAGTGATGAAACACGTCTTCTTGACCGACACCTGAGTGTCTCGAGTGAAGTCTATTTTGCAATGAGCAAGAATATGCATAATGGGGATGGCAAAACGGAGATGGGAAAAGCGAGTGCCATCGCTAAGTGCAACGATAAAGAAGTGAACCCAATCAAATTTGACATCGTTCAACAGGACGTGAAACAAACGAATATCGTCCTTGCTGACAACGCCATGGTTCGAATCACGGGGCAACAAAACATAGGAGAAGATGTATTGTTGGACGCGTTGAATTAAAGTGAGATTGATGACACTCGGGTTGCTAGAATTTCTAAACTTGAGGTCACGATGATCTAACCCGAGTTGTCGCCAAATTGCCTCATCTTGGAATGTTTCATCCAAGTTTTCGGTAATTTCACCGCGACGAAGGCCAAACAAAGAAGTCAAACCGGCACCGTCAATGAAAACGGTTTTGCCATCAAAATAGGAAATGAGAGATGGCGAACCTCCCTTAGTGGTACGAAGATTTGCATAAAATTGACGTATAAGATTTGGACAGAAGAATTCATACGTTAAATGAATGAAACGAAGCAAACCTTGCTGAAGAAACAGAGACTTACTCGGGGCATAGGTCGCCGATTTGAAGAGGTCCTTGTTCACGATCTTAGGAGAGACAATCTCCTTCGTGAGGAAGGTGTTGTGGAACCTCTCGACTGAAGCCCCAGTGTTGAAGGCGAGACCCGTTTGTATGTTAATGTACTTGCTCCCTTCACGACACCATGGCCTCTCACTCTCCTCTGCCGCCGTTTCTTGACTCGAGGAAGCGTTCTTGCACCTTGGCATTTTTCCTTTTTGAAATTGATGAAATTTGGTAAAAAAAATGAAGGAAATTTGAGAAGTTTATGATGAAGATTGAGAAAAATTGAGAAGGGAAGAAGCTAGGGTTTCTCTGATTCGAAAAAGGGAATGGCGAAGAAGACGAAGACTGGGTGTGATATAAGGCAAAAATCGACTATTAATCGATTAAGCACAAGTATTTAATCGATTAGGGAACACAGCCGAGGCTAATCGATTAAGTTAAGCTTATTAATCGATTAGAAGTAAGCAGAACCAAACGTCTCTTTTCAAGCTATTAATCGATTAAACAGAGATGGTTAATCGATTAATATGGACAGATGAGTCTAATCGATTAATTGAACAAAATTAATCGATTTAAAAGTGAATCAGCGCTAAAGACGTTTTCGGATTTTAATCGATTAAAAGGAATCTACTAATCGATTAAGAGGGACAGAGGCGACTAATCGATTTCTCTTCGAGGAGTAATCGATTAAAACTTGTTTGACAAAAAAATCATCAAGTCCAATTCGGTTAAATACCAAGGGAAGAGATACCTGCAAAAAAGAATTTATCGCGCCTCCGACGCTCAAATTAGTATAGTCAATAAAAAGAATGGATTAGTTCATAGAGATATCCAAAATTCCAAGTTCGTTCCGAATGCGGAAGAAACTCTCCCTACTAAGGGGTTTCGTGAAAATGTCTGCCAATTGATGTTTCGTTTCAACAAACTCAATTGTGACATCTCCCTTTTGGACGTGATCTCGTATGAAGTGATGCCTAATTTCTATGTGCTTAGTCCTCGAGTGAAGAACGGGGTTCTTCGTTAGACTAATAGCGCTCATATTGTCACACCTATTAGGGATGTGATCAAGTATAAGGCTGAAATCCACTAGTTGTTGTTTTAGCCAAAGAATTTGGGCACAACAACTTCCCGCAGCGACATATTCCGCTTCGGTGGTGGAAAGTGCAACACTAACCTGCTTCTTACTAAACCACGAGATTAGCGAATGACCGAATAAGTGGCAAGTACCGCTGGTACTTTTCCTATCGAGTTTGCAACCTGCAAAATCCGAGTTGGAATAGCCAACAAGATGACATGTTGAACCTTTGGGATACCAAAGACCTACATTCAATGTGCCCGCGAGATATCGCATTATCCTTTTGATCGCAACCAAGTGCGACTCTTTAGGACATGATTGATACCTAGCGCATATACAAACGGAGTACATGATATCCGGTCTACTCGCGGTAAGATAAAGTAAAGAGCCGATCATACCTCGGTAGCGCTTGATGTCAACATCTTTACCTTTTTCGTCCTTGTCGAGATAGCAAGAGGTGCTCATTGGTGTGTCAATGGATTTGGATTCGGTAACATCGAACCTTTTAAGCAATTCCTTACAATATTTTGTTTGACACACGAATGTTCCTTCTTTGCATTGTCTAATTTGCAGCCCAAGGAAGAACTTTAATTCTCCCATCATTGACATTTCAAATTCACTTTGCATCATATCGGAAAAATCCCTGCACAAAATCTCGTTAGTAGCACCGAATATGATATCATCTACGTAAACTTGAACCAAAAGGATGTCTTGGTTATCTTTCTTGATAAAAAGAGTAGTGTCGACTTGACCCTGTTTGAACTCATGGTCCAAAAGAAATTTGCTTAACCGTTCATACCAAGCACGAGGTGCTTGTTTGATACCGTAAAGCGCCTTTTTGAGTTTGAAGACATGTTCGGGAAACTCATAGTCTTCGAAACCCGAGGGTTGTTCGACATACACTTCCTCTTGAATGATACCTTTAAGGAAAGCACTTTTAACATCCATTTGATAAAGTTTAAAATCCATTGTAGATGCAAATGCAAGCAATAAACGAATAGGTTCTAAACGTGCAACCGGTGCATAAGTTTCTTCATAATCAATGCCTTCTTCTTGATTGTATCCTTTAGCTACAAGCCTAGCTTTGTTTCTAGTGATTATTCCATTTTCATCGAGTTTGTTACGAAACACCCATTTTGTGCCAATAACGAAATGATCATTAGGTCTAGGCACCAATTCCCAAACATCATTATGTTTAAATTGGTTAAGCTCCTCTTGCATTGCCATAGACCAATGTTCATCATTAATAGCATCCAAAACGGTTGTTCGTTCAATTTGAGAAACAAAGGCCATGTGATTAATTGTGTTCCTAAGAGAATTACGAGTAGAAACTCCATGCGTTATGTCACCAATGACATTATCAATCGGGTGGTTCTTCAATGTTCTCCATTCCTTAGGAAGCTCCGTTTGTTCCTGCGTTTTCTCTTCTTCCGGTTTCTTTTCCTTAACGATTTCTTCTTCATCATCATAAGAGCCTGCAACATTATCAACAATACCTTTTCTCGCCAAGCGAGTATCAAATTCATCAGAGACAACATGAATAGACTCCTCTACGGTCTTAGTACGCTTGTTGAACACTCTATATGCCTTACTACGAAGAGAATAACCTAAGAAAATTCCTTCATCCGACTTAGCATCAAATTTTCCCAAGTTATCTTTTCCATTATTATGAATGAAAACTTTACATCCAAAGACATGAAAATAGGAGAGGTTAGGCTTTCTTCCTTTGTAAAGTTCATAGGGCGTTTTCTTGAGTATCGGTCTAATGACGACTCGATTTAACACGTAGCACGTGGTACTCACGGCATCCGCCCAAAAGTATTTAGGAAAATTTGCCTCATTGAGCATAGTTCTAGCCATATCTTCAAGAGACCTATTTTTCCGTTTAACCACGCCATTTTGTTGTGGTGTACGGGGGGTTGAAAAATTATGCTCAATGCCTAATTCGCCACAAACGACATCAAAGCCGTCTTGATCAAATTCTCCCCCATGATCACTTCTAATGGATGCAATGTGAGAGTCTTTTTCATTTTGAACCAATTTAATGAATTTCTTGAAAGCATTAAGTGCATCATACTTATGAGCAAGAAAGAGTGTCCATGTAAACCTCGAATAGTCATCAACGATAACAAAGCCGAAGTAATTACCTCCTAAACTCATAGTTCTTGAAGTTCCAAAAAGGTCCATGTGCAAAAGTTGTAATGGCCTAGTCGTAGAAACAACGTTCTTTGACTTAAACGAGGCCCTTACTTGCTTCCCCTTTTGACATGCATCACAAATTAGATTCTTCTCAAACTTAAGTTTAGGAACACCAATTACTAAGTCTTTTGAAACCAACTTATTAAGATGGTCCATATTAACGTGAGCTATCCGATGATGCCATAGCCACGTTTCTTCCTCTTTGGTAATGAGACACTTAGCTAAAGTAGACGGGGAATTTTCAAGATCAAACATGTAAATGTTATCTACTCTACTACCACAAAGAATAGTCTTATTGTCACACTAATGTTCTACAATGCATTTTCTAGAAACAAAGATGACACGGTTACCTCTATCGCACAATTGGCTAATGCTAAGAAGATTGTGCTTGAGGCCCTCAACAAGAAGAACGTTCTCAACAGTTGTAGCATTGTCCTTTCCGACGGTGCCACTTCCAATGATTCTTCCTTTGTTGTTGTCACCAAAAACAACATTGCCACCTTTGAAATACTCTAAACTCCTAAATTTGGATGCGTCTCCGGTCATGTGCTTGGAGCATCCGCTATCGAGATACCAAGAAGTACTCGAAGCCTTCAAGCACACCTACAAAAAGATATCTAGGAGACGGTTTAGGTACCCATGTATTGTTGGGTCCTTTTTGGTTAGCATATGTGTGATGTGTGTGCGTTTGTTGAAAATGCCTAATTTTGGTGAAGCACATGGGTGCAATGTGACTTATCTTATTGCAATAGTGGCAAATAACATTTGGATTATTCATCCTATATGGTTGAGTGTAATGAGTTCTAGGTTTGCTAAGATGTGCTTTTCTAGTTTGATTGTTTATCCTAGCATTTTTATTCCCCCTAGCTTTAACAAATGTTGTTTTTCTAGATTGGTTTTTTTTATATCCAAGTCCTTCACCATTACTAACTTTTTGCTTAAGTATTTTATCTAAGGTGTTTGAAGCATTATTGAACTTTTCCCAATTTGCTCTCTAAACTAGTAACCTTAGCTTTTAGTGATGTACAACTAGAGCATGTAGAAGAAGAAGTAGTTGAAGGTTCTTGTGGCCTTTTTCCAAAAGAGATAATTTCTTGTTTAAGTTTGTCACTTATATTTTTGAGTTCTTTGATTTCATTCTCAAAAATCAGGATTTTTTGCTTTATCTCATTGTTTTCTTTGGAAGCCTTTTTGAACATTCTTACCAATTCTTCTACAATGCAAACAACATCATTAAGAGTTAAAGGATCATTGGGAGAAGGTTCTTGATCACTTACCTCTTTTGATGTATCACTATCTTCAATGGCCATGAGACACAAGTTGGCCACTTCCTCCGTTTCCGAGCCTTCACTCCCGGAGCCGTCATTCTCCCAAGAAATGTAGGCACGTTGCTTCTTCGGTGCCCTCTTGTCCTTCTCGTTCTTGAGCTTTGGACACATTGGTTTGATGTGTCCAATTTCACCACACCCATAGCATTTGGGTGGAGTGTTCTTCTTGGCTCCCTTCTTGAGCATCATCTTCTTGAATTTTCGGACAAAGAGTCCGAGGTCAATGTCGTCGCTGTCATCATCTTCATCATCAACGTTGTTGTGGGTTGATGTTGTTGCGGGTAGAGCAATAGACCTCTTGTTCCTCTCTTCAACCACCTTTGAGAGTTGTGTGGTTTCGTAGGTAATAAGATTACCTCGAAGAGCATCATAGGTCGTTGTTTGGAAGTCACGACCTTCTTCGATTGCGTCCACCTTTGAACGCCATTTGGGGGATAAGCTTCGCAGCACCTTTCTCACGAGCTCTCGGTCGGTGTATGTCTTCCCGAGAAGATTGAGAGGATTGATGATGTTAGAGAAGCTCTCAAACATTTCCTCAATCTTCTCATTTTCCTTCATTGAAAAGAGTTCATACTCGTAAGTGAGATGGTCAATTTTGGCCTCCCGAACCTGCGCGGTTCCTTCGTAGGTGACCTCCAATTTCTCCCACATTTGTTTTGCGGTTTCACACCGCGAGATTTTGCGGTAGTCATCCGCATTAACACCGCAATAAATCATGTTTATTGCCTTTGCGTTGAGCTCCATCTTTTTGCAATCTTCGTCGGTGAACTCCTCTTCTGTTTTGGGGACGTTGACTTCACCGACTTTCTTCATAGGGACTCCGCAACCGTTCTTCACAATCAACCACAGCTTGCAGTCGTTGGATTGGATAAAGATTCTCATCTTCTCCTTCCAATACGAGTAGTTTGTTCCATCGAACAATGGTGGCCTCGTGGTTGATTGTCCCTCGGTCACTCCTGCATTGAACATCCTTGATGCCATTTGATCTTTTAGTTCCTTAAAAAATAACGTATTCGAAGAACTTCCTGCTCCGATACCAATTGTTAGACAAATGTGCAACTCTAGAGGGGGGGTGAATAGAGTTGTTTTCAAGAATGTGCGTTTTTCGTGTGTGTGAAATAATAAAACCGCAGGAATAAATAAAGAGAGTAAGGGAGAGAAGAACACCGAGATTTATACTGGTTCACCACCTCGTGGCCAGTCTAGTCCTCCGAGAGACTCTCTCGAAAGTCCTACTAATCTTCAAGCTTCAACGGGTGCTTGAAAAACCGGTACAACTTGAGAACTTGAATCACACAAGCCTCACTTTCTTACAACAACAAGACTTGAGTCACACAAGTCTTAAGAACAACACTCAAATGAGATTGAGTTTACAACACAAGAATGAAAGCTCACACAATTGAGCAAAGTAGTGTTGAAGAATTAAAGCTCTATGGATGACAACTTCTTAAGCACTCAAAGAAAATATTTCTAACTCTCAAAAAATAATATTTTGATGAGGAAGATGAAGCAAAGGATGAATATAGCTCAAAGAATATTTTGGAGTGCAAGAGATGTGTTAGAAATGAAGGAGAATGAGGGATTAAATAGGCTGAGGAAAATAAAGCCGTTGGAGCACGCCAGAACATGCACCAGATAAAAATAATCGATTAAAGTGAAACTATTAATCGATTAAGGCACACAGAGGCGAAAAAGCCCGGAAATTTGGTAAGGTATTAATCGATTAAACTGAAGAAAATAATCGATTAGGTGAATCTATGCTAACAAATCGATTAAATGAAGAACATTAATCGATTATTGGGCGATCCTGGAAATCCAACTAGAAGTCTATTAATCGATTTAAAAGGAAGAGAAAATCGATTAATTTCAAAATGATGTGCAAACATAAAGGGCCCAAGCCTATTTGCGATTGAAGCCTTTGGCTTCATACGATTGTTTGAGACAATGGGAATCAATGAACGCTCATTGATAACCCTTATTCAATGAATTTGAATAGGGGAGAGAAAGTGAGTTCAAAAAATTATTTTGTGTGTCAAAAGATGTACACGAAAAATATTTAAAGTATATTTTTCTTACCAAAAAAATTGTGTAATCTTTAAAAAATATTTTAAAGAAATTTTGACACACTTATTTTGAAACTGACTCAGTAAAATATTTTTGGATAGAGAAAAAATAATTTTTCAACTGAATCAAAAATAATAATTTTTATCCCTCAGAAATTAATTTGTTTATGCAAAAGTTATTGTCATCCTTACAGGAATCCTAGACTCAATAAAAAATAAAAAAGTCTTCGGAGTCTTCACTTCACTTCAAAAAAAATCTGCGTGGGGGGATCGTCGATTTTTTTATCGTCGTAAACTTCTAGATACCCTTCTTTGCTTTTCTCGATACGAAAATAAATTTTCGATCAGCTTGAAATTAATTATCCTGTTTGTCATTCATCAAAACAAAAAATATTCCAGAAGAAATAGTAAAGGGGTTTGAACTCATGTCCAACAGCTGGCTGGATGTTTTTTCCTTCCTTCTTCTTGTGGGCCCTCGGAATGTCCCACTCACCGTCACCACTCTCAACTGAGACGCAATGGTGATGCAGGAGAGGATCAAGACTAACGTGAACTCTTTGTTAAGGCCTTCATTTTTAAATTTTTGTATCTTTGGGCCTTCGGCCTATCTTTTAGTTAGCCCATTTATTTTTATTCTTAGGCCCATTTTGTCTTCCATCTTTTAGGGTTTCACTTCCTTCGTTTCACAGCTATTTATAGCCCGGCTTGTGGGCATATTTCAGTCAGACTATCATTATTTGAGAATATTTCATACACCTAGAGCGAAACTCTTCCCCTAGCGTTTCAATCATTCCCTTTCTTTCGTTGTTCTTCTCGTTCTAGCCCTACGCCTTGATTTAATTCGGCGTCAGTTGGTATCAAAGCTCAGTTCGACAAATAAAGGAAGATCATCCTTCGAAATCAATGGTGCGTGCACGAGGTCGCGGCAGTGGGCAACCAATGGGTAACGAACGCCCCCGACGAGAGCAGCACCTTGACGACGTGGAGGTGATAACAGATCTACAGCGGCAGAACGAGGTTATGCGGCAGCAGATCACGGAACTCACACGGCGCCTCGCGGTGCGAGATTTGGAGGATCATGAGGAGTCAGATCACGGCTCCCGATCATCGCTCGAGAACCCGTATCATCGCGAACCTCGCGGGCGTGATTTTCGCGTCAGTGATGACTATCGCGGAGGGCTAGGGTTTAAGGTGGAAATCCCTAGTTTTTCAGGAACCCTGCAGGCCGATGATTTCATTGACTGGCTGAACGAGGTGGATCGGATCTTTGAGTATAAGGACGTTCCTAACCATGACAAAGTGAAGCTCGTGGCGATTAAACTCCATGGACGAGCCTCTGCATGGTGGGAACAGATGCGGCGATCTCGTGAGAAGAAGGGCAAGCCAAAGATCAATGATTGGGAGAAGATGAAGGGTAAGATGAGGGCACACTTTCTTCCCTTCGGATACACACAAACCCTATTTCAACGACTCCATATGTTGAGGCAGGGAACGAGGTCTGTTGAAGATTACACCGAAGAATTCTACCAGTTGATTGCTCGCAACGATTTGTCTGAATCGGAGGAGCAGCTTGTGGCCCGATATATGGCAGGCTTGCGTTAGTCGTTGCAGGATGTTCTCAACCTCCATTCATTATGGACTGTTTCTGAGGCATACAAAAGGGCCCTTGCAGTTGAGAAGCAGCAGAACAGGAAGCCGGTGACCAACAACCGTCCGGCTCGACCCCAAGAGCCTCGTCTGACAACACAGGGAGTCCAAGGGACGCAGGGAGCTTCGAGTAGTACAATTAAGTGCTATCGTTGTGGTGAACCTGGACATAGGGCGAATGAATGCAAGAAACCCGCTTTACAGAGGAGTAAGAGCCTGTTCGTTTCGGAGAATATCGTTGTCGACGATGATGAAGTTGAAGAGTCTGGACGAGTCTATGATGACTATGTAGAAGATGATGTTCTTTACGGGGATGGTCGAGAGAATTTGGTTGTGCGCAAGAGTCTTCTGGCCCCAAAGGATGATTCTAAAGACGACTGGTTGAGGAAAAACATCGTTCACACAACCTGCACCATTGAAGGAAAAGTATGCAAGATGATCGTGGATGGTGGTAGTTGCGACAACATCATCTCTGACGAAGCTGTCCGGAAATTGCAGTTGAAGACAGAACGCCACCCCAAACCCTATAAATTGTCCTGGCTACACAAGGGTTCTGAGGTGACAGTTGACAAGAGATGCCTTGTTTCCTTCTCAATTGGGAATAAGTATCATGATAGTCACTGGTGTGATGTCATGAAGATGGATGCATGTCACATTCTTTTGGGAAGACCTTGGCAGTATGATCGAAGCGTTGTACATGATGGACGAAAGAATACCTATTCTTTTGTCATGAAAGGCAAGAGGATAATTTTAGCACCACGTCGAGAGGACCCTCTTCCACCCTCAACAGAAGGCCCTACTAATTTGCTATCTAGGTCCAAGTTCCTAAAGGAGGTTGAGCATGAAAAGGTGGTTTATGCATTGTTGCCTTGTGATGACCAAGCAGGTGATGAAGATAATGACTTACCTGTGGAGGTGCAGCAACTTCTAGATGAGTTCTCACACTTGATGCCTGATGAGCTACCTCCTGGTTTACCACCATTGAGGGACTTCCAGCATCAAATTGATTTAGTCCCAGGCTCTAACCTCCCAAATAGACCAACATATCGTCTCAGTCCCAAAGAGGTAGAAGAATTGCAACGACAAGTTGTAAAGTTGCTTGAAAGAGGCTATGTCAGGGAGAGCATGAGTCCATGTGCAGTTCCAACCTTGTTGGTGCCGAAGAAAGATGGTTCTTGGCGCATGTGTGTGGACAGCAGGGCCATCAACTACATCACGGTGAAGTATAGATTTCCTATTCCCCGACTTGATAACATGCTAGATCAACTTTCCGGCTCTAAGTTCTTTTCCAAAATTGATCTTAAGAGTGGGTACCATCAGATTCAAATCATGCCTGGCGACGAATGGAAGACCGCATTTAAGACGCAGCATGGGTTGTACGAGTGGATGGTGATGCCATTTGGTATGTCCAACGCACCTAGTACGTTCATGCGGTTCATGCACCAGGTTTTGAGACCTTTTATGGGAAAGTTTGTTGTTGTTTACTTTGATGACATCCTTATCTATAGTCCATCTTAGGCTGCCCACTTTGAACATTTGCGTGTTGTTTTTGAGGTGCTGAAAGCGGAGACTTTATTCATCAATAGAAAGAAGTGTTTCTTCTTTACTACCTTTGTTCAGTTCCTGGGGTTTGTGGTTTCTGTTGATGGTGTGCATGCAGATCCCTCGAAGATTGAGGCCATTGTGCAGTGGCCTAGACCCAGAACATTGCATGACGTTCGTAGCTTTCATAGTCTGGCCTCTTTTTATCGTAGATTCATTAGGAACTTCAGCACTTTGATTGCGCCCATTATTGAGTGTCTCAAGGGACGTGACCTCCAGTGGACAGATGCCGCGGAGTCCAGCTTTGAGAAGGTGAAACAGAAGATGACGGAGGCTCCAGTATTAGCCCTCCCTGATTTTGACAAAGTTTTTGAGGTGTTGGCATTGGAGGTGTGCTTAGTCAGGCTGGACGTCCAGTTGCCTTCTTCAGTGAAAACTTTCTGGTTCCCAGAAGAACTACTCGACTTATGACCTCGAGTTCTACGCCATTGTTCAGTCACTCAAACATTGGCGTCACTATTTAATCCAAAAGGAGTTCATTCTTTTCACTGATCATGAGGCTTTGAAGTATATTAATGGGAAACACAAACTCAATAGACGTCATGCCAAGTGGGTGGCGTACTTACAGGAGTTCACCTTTGTACTCAAACACCAATCAGGTAGTGTCAACCGCATTGCTGATGCCTTGAGTTGACGAAATAATCTTCTCTCCACCATGAGCAGTAGAGTGACGGGATTTGAAGTGTTTGCGGACATGTACGAAGCTAATCCTTCATTTGGAACGATCTTCTTGGAAGTGACTTCAGGACACCGCCATGATTTCTTGGTGCACGATGGCTATCTTTTTTTAGGTCGGCAGCTGTGTCCCAGATTGTTCCTTACGACAGCAGATTATCAGTGAACTCCACAACGAAGGACATTTTGGTCGAGACAAGACTCTCGCTCTTGTGTCTGCTAATTTTTACTGGCCAAAGTTGAGAAGTGACGTGACCCATTTTGTGGATCGTTGCTATGTGTGCCAGCGATCTAAGGGAGCTCTCACAAATGCAGGCCTTTATACTCCATTGCCTGTTCCAGAAGCCCCTTGGCTTGATGTTAGCATGGATTTTGTACTTGGATTACCCCGCACCCAAAGGGCGGCAGACTCCATCTTTGTTGTTGTTGACAGGTATTCCAAGATGGCACACTTTATTCCCTGCAGGAAAACCATGGATGCTGTGCAGATTGCTCACCTATATTTCAAGGAGATTGTGAGGTTGCATGGCATTCCTTGTTCTATCACCTCAGATCGTGACACAAAATTCATGAGCCAGTTCTGGAAGAGTTTATGGGAGAAGCTTGGCACCAATCTGAACTTTAGCAGTGCATATCATCCTCAGACTGATGGCCAGATGGAGGTGGTGAACCGTAGCTTGGGAAATCTTCTACGTTGTTTGACAGGATCTAAGCCAAAACAATGGGATTTGGCGCTTCCCCAAGCGGAGTTTGCCTACAACAGGTCAATAAACAAGACCACTAGATTGAGCCCATTTCATATTGTCTTGGGTCAGAACCCATCCGGGGTGCTGGACTTGGCCCCAATTCCACGAGTGGGTTGCGGTCATCCTAGAGCCGAAGAGATGACAGAGAACCTGAGGAGCATACATGATCAGGTGAGACGTAAGATTGAAGAAAGCAACAACAAGTACAAGGCACGAGTGGACAAACATCGACGTCAAGTTCTGTTTGATGTTGGAGACTTTGTTTGGACTGTGTTGACAAAGGATCGATTCCCTGTTGGCGAGTATGATAAACTCAAGGATCGAAAAATTGGACCCTGCGAGATAGTTCAGAAGATCAATGATAATGCTTACCGATTGCGGCTTCCTAGTCACTTGAAAACTTCTGATGTTTTCAATGTGAAGCACCTAACTCCTTGTTTTTGGGATTCTAAAGATGATGATGTGAACTCGAGGACGCGTTCTTTCTAACCCGGGGAGACTGATGTAGGAGAGGATCAAGACTAACGTGAACTCTTTGTTAAGGCCTTCACTTTTAAATTTTTGTATCTTTGGGCCTTCGGCCTATCTTTTAGTTAGCCCATTTATTTTGATTCTTAGGCCCATTTTGTCTTCCATCTTTTAGGGTTTCACTTCCTTCGTTTCTCAGCTATTTATAGCCCGGCTTGTGGCATATTTAAGTCAGACTATCATTATTTGAGAATATTTCATACACCTCAAGCGGAACTCTTCCCCTAGCGTTTCAATCATTCCCTTTCTTTTGTTGTTCTTCTTGTTCTAGCCCTACGCCTTGATTTAATTCGGCGTCTGGCCATCAGGAGTGATCTGCGGATTCGTACCTTGGGGGGGACGCGACGGCCCTGCAGCGTTAAGTGCGCCAGCCAAGTTGACAGGGCCATGGTGCTGACCAGCTGGGGCTGGAAAGGTGATGGCTGCGGCATCGGTGTCTGGAATGGCATCACTGCCATTGGAGCCTGTAAGGGCACAGTTCCCGCGCGGGAAGAGCAAACGGGAACATACCAGCGAGAAAAGGCATCCCCCCATTCTGTTGGCACATGGCCATGACCTGGCCAAAGCCCTGGATGGCTTGTAGGTTGGCTAGGTCATTCATGAACTGAGTCATGCTTGGTGGGAACGTGACCCTCGGTCCAGCAGAAGGGACGGGGGTCGTGAATGGGCTGATCACGCTAGGCGTTGGGATGCAGCTCAGACCCAAAGGCAACACCGAGGCTGAAATGACCGGTAGGGTAGCAGCCACAGGGATGCTGGTACCCTCATTGGTGGCTTGCACCTGAGTGGAAATAGAGTTGATCTGTTGGCTTGAAGACATTTTGAGTGGTGTTTTTGTGGGTAGGTTGGTGTTTAGAAGATTAGAAACCTTAACGGTCCCACGGGTGGCGCCAAAAATGATGGTGTAAATTACTTGACCGGTCAAACTATACTAGACCGGGTGTAGGATAGTTTGCTTGATTTGGTAAAGTAAGAAAGGTAAAAACACGCAGATTGACCGGTAGGACTTTAGGTGGAACACCTGTAGCCCAATTTATATTATAACGGAGAATGCACGGGTGCTTTTACAAGGGAGTTTAGAGAGAATGAATTCGGATCCCCTTCCTCGAGGGTTACAAGAGGTATATATACTAAGCTGGGGGGACAGGACCACGTGCGCCCACGTGGGGGCATGCTGCTTATGTGGTGCGAGATGACTGTCCCTGAGCCGCCTTGTCATCTTGCGAGGGGGATTACCCCTCTTGTCGCGTTTTGGCTTGGAAATATTCCTCCAGCATCTCCACTGAGTTCCAAGCAATGCCAACCACTACAGTCCAAGTCCTTTTGGATTCCTCCTGCCGACACTTCCCAATCATTAAAAACTGCACCGGCTGGTTCTTGAGGGTTGGATCTGCCAACTTCAAAGGATGAATTAGACCCCGGCATAGTTAGACCGGTATACTATTCGAAGTATACCGGTCAACCTTTTTGGTCAACCCTTTACCCTTCCATGAACAATTCATCTCTCTCCTAAGTTTGACCTGTTTGACCGGTCAACTTATATGGGTCTGACCCTTGACCGGTCATGGGTGAAATACACCCATCAAGCCATGTACTCTATTATAAATATGTTATCAGAAAAAATATTATATGCATTATTTTGATGAAATACAAGACCATAAATATATTTGGTGTTCCTGAAAATATTTTTCAGGTGTTTGAATTTGATTATATCCTTCTGGTAAGTATTCTTACTATCAAGTTTTATAAATTAAATACTTATGATGGGTGTATTCCACCCACGACCGGTCAAAGGAAGAGACCAATTAGTTGACCGGTCAATCTCGAAAGTCTTGGAAGGGAGACTTAAATCGTCAGCAAATCGATATGTAATCGACCAAAAGATGACCGGTATACTTCACGAAAAGTATACCGGTCAAACTACGTTGTCACCCTATTTATTCCCAGACTTCGATGAATTCATCCCTCGGAGATTACCCGGTGTAGTTTCTAGGGTTGGAGAGTGTCGGCAGAAGAGAATCTAAGAGGGCTTGGCGTGTAGCGGCCCATGTCAGTAGAGGACAACTGGAGATGCTGAAGAATCCATCCAAGGCACTACTCGACAAAGGGGATAATCCCCCTCACAAGGCGACAAGGCAGCTCAAAGACGAAACCAGTCCCCTCGCACCACATCAGCAGTGTGCCCCCACGTGGGCGCACGTGGTCTTGTCCCCCTTAGCCTAGTATAAATACTCATGTAAACCTCAGAAAGAGGGATCCGAATTCATTCTCTCTAAATTCCCTTGTAAAAGCTGTAACGCCCCAAAATATACCCTAAAATTTATTGAATTAAATATTCAATTAAACAAAATTTGTTTTGATTAAAATAAATTGTTGTTGGGCTTTGGGCTGAAATAAAATATATATTGATATTCAATAAACATAATTGAGATAAATCTCATAGAGATAAATCCAACATGTTGATTTATTGTGTGATCTTGATTGGGAACCTGAGTACAGACCCAAATTAAGAATAAATGAAGAAACTGTTTATAATGTGAACTTTGAAATGATTTATTGAAATAAATCATGGAAATAAATAATATGAATTAAATGTGAGAACCTTTTTTTAATAAAGGTCAATTAAACCAATTTTGACTCTGTCAAAGTCAACCACCCAAAAATATGATGTCGGAAAAATTAACTGTCTGATCGCAACGGTGCAATCGGATTTCAATTCGGAGAAAGTTGGACCAAAAAGTGTTCCCCGACTGGGACCAAATTAGTCCCAATCAGGGACTTGCATCTGGGAATCCTAGCAATCGCCGCTCCCTCCACCGAGACGCCAGAATAGGAAAAAGGATGTCACCAAACCTGTGTCTTCTTCCTCTCCTCCCCACTATATATATCTCTCTAAACATACCATTTTTCACCATTCTTCTTCCAATAAATAGCTGAGAGTGTAGAGAGTGAAGTAGTGCTGTCAAGAGAGCTTCCCATCGCCGGAGATAGCCACAATCCTCGCCGGAAGTTTCGCCGGAAAATCTTCAAAACCTCCATTACACTTCGAGGTAAGCCCGTAGATATATCTAGTGATTAGAATGTTCGTATAGATCATTTTTACGTTCATAAACGGTCGTTTGGTTGAGTTTTATGTTTGACATGTTTGAAAAACCAAGAATCATAAACCAAGAAATTGTTGTTAAAACTACAAATTAATGACTCTAAAATGATCTGTGAACATTGGGGAACATTCCTATATAATTTAATTGAAGTTTGGTAATTAAAAATGATAATGTTAAAAATTGAACAGAGGAAGAAGATGATGAACAGTGGCCGAAAATCGATTATTTCCTTCCTAATAATCGATTAAAAACTTGTTCAGATAATCAGTATATTTAAAAATAATAATAATCGATTACTTTAATCATAAAAATCGATTTAACGTTATTAATCGATTATTTTAATTATAAAAATCCATTATTATGAATTAATTGATTATTTAAATTGTAAAAATCGATTGTTATGAATTAATGGATTATTTAAATTGTAAAAATCGATTTTTTATGAATTAATCGATTATTTATATTGTAAAAATCGATTAAAATTAATTAATTGATTATTTAAATTGTAAAAATCGATTTTTAGTAATTAATGGATTATTTAAAATATAAAAATCGATTTTTAGCAATTAATTGATTATTTAAAATATAAAAATAGATTTTTAGCAATTAATTGATTATTTAAAATATAAAAATCGATTTTTAGCAATTAATCGATTATTTAAAATTTAAAAATCGATTTTTAGCAATTAATTGATTATTTAAAATTTAAAAATCGATTTTTAGCTATTAATGGATTATTTTAAATATAAAAATCGATTTTTAGGTATTAATTGATTATTTTTAAAAATAAAAATCGATTTTTCTTAAGTCGAGATCCTGTTCCGTAAATATTCGGAAAATATATGCTCTAAAATCCACCAATTGATTATGATCATTGGAAAAATGATTTACCATAATAAAAATGATGTTTTTAACAAATAAAAATGTTATGTGATGCATGACGGTAAGTTAGGGTGTTAACACTCGAAGCTAGGCCGCTAATTATTATTGAATATTATGTTGATTGATGATTATGGTAATGATTATTGATTGATTATTATGATGATTGAATCTTGATGAATATTCTGATTAAAAATGATAATTGTGAATGATTAAATCATAATAAATATATTGATGATTGTGAAAATAAAATGTATTGTTAAGGGTATCTAGAAGACCTCTAAGATATACCCATATTAATGTTGATTTGAAAGGTATCTAGAAGACCTCTAAGATATACCTATTTAAGTTAGGCCTTGCGGGTATGAACCCCGGTGGCTAGGGTTAAAACGTACGTACGGGATCCAAGAACCAAACTTGAGTACCTACTCGTTTGGGGGTACCACCCACCCAACAGTGAACACTACGCTGTCGGTTTTTGGTTGGCCTTAAGTGAAGGTAAGTTTAAGATTTTCAAAACCCTTTTATCTTAAACTAGGCCTAGCTTAAGGATTATTTAGGAATATTTTATACTGGAATATAGTTTATTTATTTAAACTAGAATTCGTTTAAGGGTTGACAAATATTAAAGTGATTGGCCTTAGACTAAGAATAGTTTAAGGATATTGTTGAATGTTGAATGTTGAATGTTGAATATTGAATATTGAATATTGAATATGAGTAAATATTGAATGATGAACATTGAATTGAATATTGCAATTATTATGAATGACTGATGAACATTGAATGTGAATATAAATGTTGAATAATGCATGATGAATAATTTTTAATAATTATTGATTATCTGAACTGAACATTATGTGCATGATATCAAATGATTTGATTATGAATTTAGATTCAGTTTATATGGATGTTCGATGCATTAGATATGCTTACTCAGCTTCAACGCTGAGCGTGTAGTATGTTTTATTTGCTACACGCAGGTTAATGAAGTGACGTGATCCTAGAGGTAGACGGAGGCGAGATTGTCGGAATGGATGTGATGGTTTTGAATTAAAGAACATAAATAAATTATGTTGGTGATTATGATTGTTAAGCTTCCGCAATATTGAAAACTCCGTACTGTTTATATTATGAAAAATATTATTGTGATAAATAAAAGTGTTTGAAATGTTTTAAATTTTTACGATTACCAAGTTAATACTTTAATTTAAAAGGGGCTGCAGACCTGGACAAATTAGGGTGTTACAGTTTGGTATCGGAGCAAATGGTTTTAAACCCGACCTTTGGATCGAAATTTGATTTTAAAAAAAAATAATAAAATAAAATGTCAATCACATCCACGACTCTCGCATCCCTCTGCTCCAGGAAAAAGGTATGAGAATTTACTTAGTAAATGTTTATTTTGTTAAAATTCTCATTAGATAATAATTGTTAGTACAAAAAAAACTACATCGAGCTAGACTCAAGTCAATCCTTCGTACTCGGTGAAGAGACGAAAGAGTAAACGAAATGTGTATAACCTTCTGATACGTTATTCGCGTACACATCGGTTCGCGAATGGCAAAATTAATCTATACCGGAACGCCTCGTAGAAGTAAGACGACTTTGAAGAAACGATTAATATTGATTTTACGAACAACATCTGAGAAGCTGAGGTCAAAGATCCTGACTCAAGACGATCTGATCGCTGATTCAAACACGAACGTTTAGAATTAATAAACTCTGTTATCTGAAGTATTCCATTCTGATTTCTAATTCATTACGATGCAAATATGTGGTTATATCACATAAATCGAAATCGTTTGTTAAGCAATAATTCCTTGTAAAACATCTTTGAAATACCATACAAGGAAATTGACATTATCCTTAGTATGAATTGACTGACTGAACGCCGTTGTTGTTAACAACTTGTGATGAAGAATTCCTCAACTAAAGACCGATGATGGTAAACTCATAGAGGTGAAAGAAAATCTGATATCTAAACCAACCGAATTCATCTCGAAAATATATATACGAAAACATCTCAAATAGAAGAAGTGTGAAGTCTACGCGAAAAGAAACATCTGAACTGAAGTAACGTACCGAAAGTATGTCACCTCTCTGATATGAATTTCCTAATATTTCACCGTTCCGAGAAATTGAATTCTCTGTCAATCTTGATCCTAGAAAGGACCAATATTTGTAACTCTGTATTGATCGTGTTTCCATCAATGACTTCCTGACAAAGAATCACCTTATCAAGTGTTTCCTCCTTGGGAGAATACCTATTTTGTTCATACGCGAATCAATGAGACTCTATATCAACTACTGTCAGTTGAAAAATTCATTCTCCTTTACCTCGTATCATGACTTATTTGATCAGCTTAGAGAATCCATTGTATTCTCTAAGATTGACTTACGGTCAGGATACCCACAAATCCCTATCAAGAAACTTGAACAAATTGGCGACCAAGAATTGTTGTCCTTTACAATGAACTGACGAGTTGTTCGATCAAATTCAAGGAACCCGTTTGTTAGAAGCTATAGATAGCTCGACCTTGTTGAATGAACGGATGCCTTGTTATAATAACTTAATTGCTTATCGTCGAAAACATTAGTGAAATAAAGTGATGCTGACAAGGCAAATAGTTAAGAAAATTGACTCGTTCGTATATGCTATTAACGTGAAAGATCGCGACGTGGAACAATACAAAACAAGATGTTAAACAGTGACACCAACAGTGAAAGACTGAAGAATGAAGAAAATATAACTCGCACTGGTCATACAGCCTAGAATAATATTTATGGAAAATATCATTTCAACATACAACTTGGATCATATGAGGAATGTTACAAATGCAATTCTAAGTCTAATCTCCAAGGATTCACAAACTCATCATAACTAACCCCAGGTCCCGGGAAAGCTTTAGCAAACTCTAGTTTGTCTAAAAGCTCGTCAACAGAGAAAGAAGAAATAAAAAGTTTTCTCTGACTGGAAGCCATGAAGTTCTGCCTCACCGCATCGTCTAAGAATTTGAGAAGGTTATTGGAATAACCGTCAATGTTTAAAAGACCAATGGGTCTATTGTGTAACCCTTCAGAAGCCCACGAGATCAAGGTGAACAAACCTTCCATAGTGTCAACTCCTCTGGGAAGAACAATGAAAGCTTCCACAACATGATTCATCTCAAAATATTTGTAGTAATTGCTGGAAACTGTGTGCTCTACGCCATATGTAGGTCCGTAGACCCGTCGTGTTGCTATGTACCCAGGAATGAAACCTCTAACGAGACCACCATTGTTGAAGACTATTGAAGCAACAGCTCCTTGTAGGCCAACGTTGCCTCCTCCATAAGCAAGACTAATTCTTCGCCTTATCAATTCTCTTCCTAAATCTACTGCAGTAGCCATAAACTTTGGAATTTAACAAAGAGAATGACTTCCAAGTAAACCAACGAATCTTGTGGTGTAAGGAAGTGTTCGAGAAGTTCCTTCCATAATATGAGAATGTGAGATACTCTTTTCATAATTGTGATATATATAGTCTCTGAAACCTGACCATTGATGGAAATGTAATTATCAATAGCCAAAATACGTACAGTAATATGGAATCGATTTACCTACAGACGAGAACGCATTCGCTAATACTACAGTCTGCTGACGATATGACATATTGAGACTCTTGAACAGTTAGATTTGCTATCCTGAAACATGTTCAAATCCGAGACGAAAAGTCAGAACAACTATTTCCTAAGACAACGACCTCTTGAGTAACTTCCACAGAGTGAAACATTTGAAGGATGAAAATCTACGATTAGTAACGATAATTTGCAAATGTTATGTTTGTAGCTTGTGACTCACATCCTTGAATGACTCGACTTGCTGTGTTAACTACACCCTTGAAATACCTCTCTTGATCGATCTTGAATTCCATTCTTTGTGTCAAAATACTAAAACCACGATTCTTCATTAAACCAAAGATGCTTCATGATACCGATCTTTGAAAACTATAGTCTGTGAACTACGTGATTCGATCACAATAGTAAAACTACCCTGACTTGAACATTATGTTAAACCTCTCTAGGGAACTGCTGCGAAACAGTTAATGCAATTACGTTATCTATGAATATTATTATCAAGAAACTCTATTTTGACCCTAACAAAGGAATATATATGAAACGACTAGAGAAGAAATGACGTCACAAGGATCAAGCTAAAATTATTTAGAGCGAAAATCCCCAACCTATATATAATATTGGAGTAAGAATAGTAAGATTTATTACTTTATGAATTCGTGAATTGAATCTCATACCGAATATATTTCCTTCTTCTATAGTCCATCTTGGGCTGCCCCCGATAATCCCCCTCACAAGGGGCGACAAGGTAGCTCAAGGACGAAACCAGTCACCTCGCACCACATCAGCAGCGTGCCCCCACCTGGGCGCACGTGGTCTTGTCCCCCTTAGCCTAGTATAAATACTCATATAAACCTCAGAAAGAGGGATCCGAATTCATTCTCTCTAAACTCCCTTGTAAAAGCACCCGTGCATTCTCCGTTATAATATAAATTGGGCTACAGGTGTTCCACCTAAAATCCTACCGGTGAATCTGCGTGTTTTTACCTTTCTTACTTTACCAAATCAAGCAAACTATCCTAGACCCGGTCTAGTATAGTTTGATCGGTCATCTTATTTATTAATTTAAATATGCATTTGTTTAGATTATATCCATTTGACTTTTTAATTATTTCAATGCAACACTTTAATCGTTAATGTTTCTCTATTTATGTATAGATATACTCCCTCCGTCCCAGAGTATTTGTCCACTTTCATTTTTACATATCATCTAATGCACTTCTTTAATCCATTTTATCTTGTAATTTTTATATTAAAAAATTAATGAAGTTATATATTAATAATTTATATGTTAAGACAAATCAAACAAGATCACACATGACTATATTTAGGCTTACACATTGAGAGAATTTGATGAGTCAAAGTGCTTAGATGGGCAGTTTCAAAAGTCAAAAGTGGACAAAAACTGGGGGACGGAGGGAGTATATAGTAGATTATAGAATATAATATATCAAATGTATATTTCAAAATAAGTATATTGAAATGAAGTTTATATGCTAATGTAATAAATTGTTTCCATAATTTATGTTAAAAATAAGAAATCAATTTTTGAACAGAAGAGTAATATATTGTTTCCATAATTTATGGTAAGAATAAGAAATCAATTTTTCCGGACTATTTTTTCAATAATAAAAATAGTTGAGTGGCATTTTAAAAAATGGTTGTAGGCACGCCTGTTCCATGCTAATGCTCGTGCCAAATGTGGAGTGGGTGACATGAAGTGACATTGTGACAGATGATTTTGACTCATTAGGTTTTGGCACACAACTACGCGGTGCCTAAAGTCGTGCCTACTTGACATCCCAACATTTTGAAATTAGAATTCGGATGAATTAGTCATTCGACTCATTCCCTGTTCCAAAATTATTTTACTATTGATTGGTATATAATTCCTCCGTCCCTAAATAGATTACAATTTTTTCTCTCCTCTCGATAACTTTTTTTTGTTTATGCGATTTCATTAAGTAATTGATAAAATAAAATATTCTTGTCACCTCTTGTTTTGTTGAACTTTTAACGTAGTTTTTTAATATGTAATTTTTATATCTTATTGATATACCAATTTGTAAATAAAATGATTTCAAAAAGTAGAAAATTTTACTCCGTAACCCGCAATTTTTAGCATTTTTGTTTCAAGTACTATGTCAATATCAACAAGAAGTTGGATGTACAACAAAAATGCTTTGATTAAACGCGGTTTGACACGTGAATTCCTTGATGGCGTAGAAGAATTTATTACTTTTGCATATGCTCAAACACAATTTTTTGATGGAGAGAAATTTTTTTTTCTTTTTTTATAAGATTAGGCACGGATATTTATCGTGCCAAATTTAGTTAAATAACGGGCAATTAAAATATTCATAAAAATTTCCACTACTTTAGCAGTCAAACTAATGGCACGGATATAGGCCGTGCCAAAATTAAAGTTTGAAATTTTTAATATTCGAATTTCAAGTATTGGCGCCTTTTTCAATTTTCAAATTTCAAAAAATGTATGGCGTGGAAGTTATCGTGACAACAATCCGTGCTAAACTAGGCACGAACGGTTGTCACGGGTTGGGGCATGCCAATAACTTAAACGTTAAATTGTTAGTGGCGTTAGGTTGGCACACGAATCCGTGCCAAAGTTTTTGGAGCCCCGTAATTGGCAGCTCCACCGTCCGTGCCAAAAGTCCGTGCCAAAACCGACCGAAAGTCACGGAAATTTAATACTACAGTCCGTGCCAACGGCCGTGCCAATGCCACGTTTTTTTGTAGTGATGGGAGTTCCATATTTTTAATCTCGAAATATGAGTTAAAACGCATTTAAAGTGTCAATCATGACCATGTACATTACCAAAATGTATTGTAAAATATTCATTTACAGTGCTACATTACCATAGTGAAAAATTCTATTTTAGGGATAAAAACATGGAGTTCTTATTTTGGAACTTTCTCTATGTTTACTCCTATGTAAGAAATACAGAACTTAAACATATACTCCCTATGTTCACCATAGATCTTCTCGAACACTATTCACAGGGGTCAAACTTCACTCACTTTGTTTGCTTATTTTTACTAGTAATTTCGCAAAATAATATAGTCTTGTCACTTCTTTTCATGTAGTTTATTGCTATATAAATTTTATTTTATAATTTTACTTCTATAATCAATTAAATTGAATTGAAAATAAAATCAGTCAAGCCTCATAACGCGCAATGAGAAGATCTTAGGTGGACGGAGGGAGGGAGTATAACATACCTAAAGAGGACTACAAACTTCAAGTTTCCAATCTAGGACTAATTTTTACACGAAAAAAGCGATGTAAATCGGTTATTTATAACAACCTCTTAAAAAGAAGTACCAGTTCTGGGAGGCACTTTTTGAATCGGTTAAACAACCGATGCAAAAAATATTTGCACCAATTGCATCACTACCTTTAGCATCGATTAACAAATAACAACCGATTTAAAAGGTAAAAAACAACTGATTAAAAAAGTAATTTCTGTTATAGTGAGTGTTCCTCTATATATACCGGTGCTCATTACTAATAAATAAATTTTAACTTATAAGTTGTTTATAAGTAAAATGTTCTTTTGTGGAAGTAAAATGAATTAAAGGATAAATAAGTCGTTTGGGAATACATATTCATAAATGGTGAAGGATAATTTTATAAGTAATGTGATCAAAACGAAAAAATAAAAAGTTAGCTTAAGAAGTCGGTAAGACCTACAAATTTTTATGGCATATAAACAGCTTATAAACCAGGTTATAAGCACAAAAAATTACGTCATCAACTGACTTGTTAATTAAAAACTACTTATAATTAGTTTTGATCCATTTATAAGTAAAAGAAATATTTGTGGATGAACCGACGAAGGGAGAACTAAAAATAAGCTCGAAACAACCACGCCTAAAGTTTGCTTTTTTCTAATCCTTCTTGTCCTGAAAACCTATAATGTTTTGACTTTTTTTGGTCAAACAGTGACATTCGTTGACCATAAATTATGAGTATATATATAAGTATAATATAAAATCAATATAATTGGGTTAATCTAAGGATATAGTTTTGATGCATCAAATTTTTATATCATTTACTTAATTAGACTGTTTAATTTATGGTAAAAAAAGTGTCACTGTTTGACAAAAAAAATCAAATAAAATAGGAAAGATTTTTAGGACCAAAGGGAGTAGTAAGGCAATGGTCTCTTTAACTTATTCTTATTACTTATAACTTTTTCTTATTATAATCAATTCAAATAAAAAAATAGTTTAAATATAACTACATTTAAATTAGATATGATTAGACCAGATCAGATCAGAACTTATTTAATTAGATCAGAATCACTAGATCAACTGAAGAAAACATGAATACCTTAGTCCAATAAGACATGAGGATGTTATTGGAATCATGTAACTATTCCATACTACATAATTTGAGGGTGATTATAGTTGATAACTTTACATCGATCCAATTTTATATTATAAATTCAAGAAAATACTATTTGGTAAATTCTGAATATCCAAACACTCTCAGATACCTTAGTCCAGTAAGACATGAAGATGTTAGATATCACATGCCATATATTCGGGGAAGCCCTCCACCTAAAGGGATGCTTGAGCATTTAATTACACACACTCATCATTGCGTACGACAATTGAAACATGTTTGGATTATGCTATGATTACCCCAAGATTTGTACCCCAATTTGTACCCCGCAGTTTTGCACCAACAATTTGTGTCGGTGTAAAACTAATTTTTATTAAACGCACCAACATTTGTGTCCGTATAAATTTTTATTAACGCACCAACACTTGTGTTGGTGTAAACCATCGAAATGTTTATGCATACTTGTGATGTACAAATGAGGTATATTTGTTGGTGTAAGTGTAGCATGGTCCAACATGTTTTGGAGTGTTAAAAACTCGATGGAATATATTAAAAAAATATGCCGTCAATGGAAATTGGTTATCTGTTGACTATTATGGTATCGAGATTTGCGCGCTTCAGAATTTTATTCGCATTCATGAGTTGGGTATCACAATATCAAGTGCGGTTAGCATCAAATCAAGAAGTGATACAAGCATGTTCAGGCCCGAACATAAGGCGGAAATGAATATTGTGCAACATAATATAGCCAAAGAAATTTGAGAATCAATTCGAGGAAGCGAAGAGAATATTGAATTGATGTGTAAAATGTAATTTGATGGATGCTTTGTAGAATATTATGATTATATTCCTAAGATAAGATCCTAAGATAAGATCAAGGACAAATGTAGCATTTTTTTGCAGGGAGAAAAACTAAATTAAGAGTAAAATATTGAAAACATACCAAAATATGAATTATATGTTCTTATTTACGAAATAGGAATTAAAATATATTTACAGTACGTGCCAACCATGACCATATACATTACCAAATATATAGTAAAATATTCATGTACAATACAACATTACCACAGTGCGAACTCTTATTTAGAAAATAAAAATATGAAACATTTATTTTGACACATTCTTTATATTTTACTCCTATTTAGGTTTTATTTTTTGTAACATCTATAATTTGATAATCTACATTATAATCCGTGATGGTTATAATCCACTCGTACCACCCGGTAAGTTCACATACGCCTGGGGTACCGAATTCTGGCTTGAACCTGACGTCACCAACCCCGGAAGACTGCCCGGGTGGATGACTTGAAAACTGCCCGGGTAGATGGCTTAAAGACTGCCCGGGTGGATGACTTGAAGACTGCCCGGGGTAGATGGCTTGAAGACTGCCCGGGGTGGATGGCTTGAAGACTGCCCATGTGGATGATTTGAAGACTGCCCGGGTGGATGACTTGAAGACTGACCGGCCGGAAGAATAGTAACGTTGGGACGTGTTTGACGTGCTTGTTCTTTATTATAAATACCCCTAAAAGCCTCATTTGTGAGGCAGGCTTTATTTAACCTACACGGCCTGTACTTTGTAATACTTCTATTATCATTAATAACAAACTGGGTTACATGTGTTTCCACCTACAACCCTTCCGATCACTTAGACTTAGTATTTGCACGGTAATTTACACCATCAAATTGGCGCCATCCGTGGGACCTCTTTACAAAAAGAAGCCATGATGAACAACAATATGGAATCCATCATTTCCCAAATTTCCACCCCGGCGGGGGGTGTTACCCTAATCCCGGGAGGAATCACATCATTACCTTCTCTTTTCTCCCCCATGATCACCACCTTCACTACTCAAACAGCGCCGGGTCAAGCCCTCCAAAACTTTGGACAATTTATGCTCATGTTCCAACAACCCGGGGGATTTACTTTTTTCATCCCTGGGATGTACCCCCATGCTCTGGCCCAAAATACATCTCCCAACCCGCTGGGGCATCCCCCGCCGAACCAACCGGTCAGTACCACCCGGCCGGTCATCCCGACAAATCTGGCCACGGAGCTGGACAGGGCAGGCCCTTCTCAGTCTAGGAGGAGCAGATCCCACAAGCTCCACACTCAGGTCACACCCAACGGGGGTGTGCGCTCTGTGCGCAGCAGGTATGAAGACTGGGATATTCCCAGGGGCCAGAAAAATCTGCAGGGCAAAGTCGTCCAGCCGGAAGGTTCACGACGGTCAATGTTCCAGAGGCTGGGACATGAGGGGCGGAACCAGAACCGACCGGCCAATGAGCGGTTGGGGGTGAAGGTTCCCAAGCCAGGCAAATTCTACAGGCTAGAAGGTGGTAGGCGACCCGGTCAGATCAGGCGCTTTGACCCTCGCCTCCGTGATGAGCCGCAACACAGCAGGGTGCCTAGAGCGGAGGACCAGGCGGAAAGACAACCCAAACTGGTGACACACACGCATACTGAACCACCCAACGACCAGGTGGACAGAGCGGAAGCACGTTTGGAGAGGCTCTTAAAGAGAGTTCGTCGGGAGGAAAAGAAGAAAGTGGTGTTGAACAACCATTTTATCATCCGTTAAGACCGGATATGTACCGTGCAAATGTTATATAAAGTTGATATTTTTCTGAAACGACTACTCACAAAACCGGTCGGATAGGTTACAGAACCATCCGCCCGGTCTATGTTCAATCGAATTGAGCATTCCAAAAAAACAAAACAAAACAGAGAAAATATGTGACCAGTCGAACTGGTACATTGGTTTCACAACGGTCTTGCACATATTATCCAACAAGCCTGAGCCCAATCGAATTGGGTACACTGGTTACACATCGGTTTCAGCAAAAAAAAGAACCAGCCGGCTTGGTCAAACTAATAAACCGTATCGACACGGTCTCGAGTGACGCGACCAAAAAAGGAGAGCATCCGGCTTAGTCAAGTTAAACGAGAAAAACATTGCTTATTTTCTACTCGGGTAGAAAGTCAAATGAATCTGACGCGTCGAAACCACCCGGGAAGATCCATCTCTGCCCGGGCGGGACAGCATACTTTTCAGAAAAAGATGGTGAAGCATCCTCACCCGGGTCAAAACCACCCGGGCGGGACACCATACTTTTTCAGAAAAAATGGTGGAACATTCTCACTCGCGTCGAAACCACTCGGGGAGATCCATCTCTGCCCGGGCGAGATGCCATACTTTTTCAGAAAAGATGGTAAGACCGGTCGGGGAAGGTTGCAGACCCATCTGCCCGGTCAGTGTTCAATCGAATTGAGCATCACAAAACCACCCAGGTGGAACACCATACTTCAATCGAATTGAACTCAAAAAAAGATAAAAGTATGTGACACAGGCCCGGCCTGGTACGCTGGTCTCACACCAGTCGTGCACATATTAAAAAAAACTGCGACCCAGTCGAACTGGTACACTGGTCTCACACCGGTCTTGTGCAGTTAAATAAAAAATAAAGAAAATATGTGACCCAGTCGAACTGGTACACTGGTCTCACACCAGTATTGCACATATTTTCTAACAAGCCTGAGCCCAATCGAATTGGGTACACCGGTTGCACATCGGTTTCAGCAAAAAAAAGAGCCTAGTCAGATTGGGAACATCGGGCCTACCCTGATCTTCGATATATTTCCCTGAAGACTTTTCACCTGGGCAAAGTCAGGGTGAACCAACCTACCCAGAATAAATAAAAAAACAAAACTGCCCACCCGATCAAGATTTAGACTCGAGTGAGTGACGAGGTCACGATGGATTCGCTTAACTTGGCTCGGAGGACTTTTTCAAGAATATGTTCCCCCGTTTGCATGGCCGAGGCCATGAAGGGAAAGAATTGATTGCCTTGCTCACTCGGAGGACTAGAGCTCTTGTTCACCCGGGTGAAAGAAGAAATGACTCACATGATCAACTTTGAAGCATAGCCCGGGCATGCTCTGTCAAAACCCACCCGGATGGCTTATTTCCTACTTGGGTGGAAAGAATGGTGAGATGCGTTACACAGGGTAGATACAGCTCGGTCGTGACCAAAGAGATTAAGAGTTTGAACGACCGGGTCAAAATCCTGTAGCCGGTTGCTCAAGATCCCGTACAGCCCACAGTGCTTTTGGTACTGACCGTTCCCAAACCCAAATATCCCAATGTCATCAATCAGTTGCTGGGACACTTGGAAGAACCGGATGCCGACCTCCTAGTCAGGAAGTGCCTGGGTAGCCTCCGGGTCCTGCACAACCCAAGCAACGGCGTGAACAGCCCGGTCGGAGTACTCCCTCTCCAGCTCAGCCCTTAGCTGGGCATTCTCCTCCTCCAGCTGGCCCGTCTGCCCGGCCTTCTTCGCCAACTCGGCGATCTTCCGCTTAGCACGCTCATCCGACTCCTTAACACACTTGAGCAAGCCCTCATGCTTGGCAAAGAGACCCCAATAGGCTTTGGCCTGTTCGACCAGCTTCTCCTTCATTTTCTCGGGCGCCAATCGGGCTGCCTTAGCATCCTTCCGGGCGGCGACCATCATGGCCTCCATACGAAGCTTCTCATCTGTCTAGGACCTGACCAGCCGGGTGGCCCACTCCTGCCCGACCCGGGAAGAGAAAACGACGCGACAACTAGGCGGCGGCGTACCAGATTTCTGTAAAAACCTTCCTGCCAACCATACCAGAGGATTCAAAATTCAAAATTATTCACACATTTGATTCCCACCCTTGATGGTGCCCACAAAGCCGAGAATCGGAGGACTCCTTGATGGATATAATCCACTGGTACCACCCGGCAAGTTCACATACGCCCGGGGGTACCGAATTCTGGCTTGAACCTGACGTCACCAACCCTGGAAGACTGCCCGGGTGGATGACTTGAAGACTGCCCGGGTGGATGGCTTGAAGGCTGCCCGGGTGGATGACTTGAAGACTGCCCGGGGTGGATGACTTGAAGACTGCCTAGGGTGGATGGCTTGAAGACTGCCCGGGTGGATGATTTGAAGACGGCCCGGGTGGATGACTTGAAGACTGACCGGCCGGAAGAATAGTAACGTCGGGACGTGCTTGACGTGCTGGTTCTTTATTATAAATATCCCTAAAAGCCTCATTTGTGAGGCATGCTTTAATTAATCGGCACGGCTTGTAGCTTTGTAAAGGGTCTTATTATCATTAATAACAAACCGGGTTGCAGGTGTTTCCACCTACAGCCCTTCCGCTTTTTGTGACTTAGTTCTCACGCTGGTTTTACACCATCAATCCGTATGTTTAGATGAATTAAAATTCCTTTAAAAGAATGATGAATTAACAATGATAACATTGATCATATAACTAAAGTTTTACAACCACGCATCAAATAATAATAATGATAATAATAATAATAATAGTAATAATAATAGTACTACTAGAAGTATAACAATAGTAATAATAATTATAGTAATAAAAATAATAATCATAATATTAATGATAATAATAAATAATGGGGCAAGGATCTTTTGCCCTTAGAACCCCGGGTAATATTATGACCTGAGACCCCTACGGTGCTCCATTCGTAAAATTAATGGTTTCTACTCACCTAACTCCCACTAAACCCTATCCCCTGCCCCCACCTACCCACCTCACCACAACACTCCCCTTCCCATTTCGCCGATTGACGAAATTGGGAAGGGGTCGGGGGGTGCTGTGTTGGGGTGGACAGATAGAGGTAAGGGGTAGGGTTTGTGGGAGATAAGAACCATCGGTTTTACAAACGGAGCAGCATAGGGGCACCAGGTCATATTACTGTAGCCAATCGGTGAAATAAGGAGGGTGGGCAGGTAGGGGGTAGGGTTTAGGAGATTAGAGGTGTAGGAACGATCAATTTTACGAACGGAGCACCATAGAGACCCTGGGTCATAATATGACGTGAGTTTCTAAGGTCAAAAGAACCATTTTGTAAACAATAACATCAAGACTAATAATTCAAACACTAAACAACAACTAGAATGATATTACTGCTTATAAAAATAATAATAAAAACAATTTAAAATAATAATATTCCTATATAATCACTTAACTTTAATTACAATGAGATAAGAACACAACTATTCAGATCAGATCAGACTAAATAGGATCAAAATTTATTCCAATCAACCTAATTCTTTATTTATTAATTATTTTTGTCAGAATCAGATATGATCAGAAATAGCTTTAAATATAACTACTTTTAGATAAGATCATACCAGAAATCAGAATTTATTTCAACGAGAACAGAACCCATGAAATGTGATAACAAAGCCTATGTAAAGGAGCCATGCTATGGATATGTCAAAATGAAATACTCATTTGTAAACCTCACAAAAACAGACATTTATCCTATATATATATATATATATATATATATATATATATATATATATATATATATATAATATATATATATATATATATATATATATATATATATATATATATATATATATATATATATATATATATATAATATATATATATATATATATATATATATATATATATATGTAAAGTTGGGTTTATCTTTTGAAGTGTTGATATGTGGCATGCCACATGTGCATTGAGATGGATGAATTTCATTGGTCCATTTAATTTTTTAAAAAGATCTTTTAACACATTTTATTTTATTACATTAAATAAATATAATATTTTAATTTATTACTAAAAAAATATTATTTAATTATACTTTTTATAAAAATGTCATTTTTAACAATTTTATAAAAAATATATTTCATCATTGTAAAATATACTCCATATTATATATATATATATATATATATTTATATATATATATATATATATATAATATTTGAAAAAAGATATATCTTAGAATGTCACTATTCGAAAACTAAAATAAATAAAATTATATTGATAGAATGTCAAAAATTTAGAATATACGGGTTAACACTAGTTTTAAGTAAAGGGAATTTCTTCCGTACCCAGAGAAATAAGGGGGCATGCATGCCCCTCCACCCAATTCTTGCCATGTGTATTAGTAGTGATGACAATTATTTTTAATTATCCATGTCATTTTAGTTTTCAGAAATTGCACATATCCCCTGCTTCTTTACTTGTGTTAATCTTACCCCAACTCTCTTCCCTTCTCCCGTTTCCGTTTATTAAACACCGTTAGTAGGTCAACATCTATTTTTTCATTCAGTTCTTTCCCAACTCAGATGCAGGCACGCAACGCTGCGACTCAAAAGATGTGGCTCCATCGATCGCCGACCGCCGAACGCCATATGATCTATTTCTTCTTACCCACTCTCAAAGTAATTGTTTCCTCTCAATTTGTTGATCCTTATTTCTGCAATTCAATTTCCAACCCTAATATCTATCATAATTACTGCTTAAACCTGTGGGTGGATCGTTCTCCGATGTTAATCCACTTAAATTTGTTGGCGGATTGATCAAATGTCAAAGAAGGGATAATTGATATGTTAATTCAGGGTGGAACGATCCCCGATGACAGTCATTAAAATTTGCTTGAAGAAGACGAACAAAGTGATGGGGGGTTTTCTCTACGATGGCGGTCGGCGACTATCTGGCAATGCACTATGACGGAAAAGCAGGGGTCCTTCCTTTCTCGTGCGCTGCAGTGACGGCAAAGCAAGAAGGGGATGGTGCCAAGAGAGTATATTCAAAAAGCAAATAAAAAATTCTCTAGTTAACTGAAGTTGTTAAACGGAAGACAGTAGATAATTGGTAATGCAGATTTCTAAAAAACGGGGAGTATTTTGCAATTTCTGAAAATTAATATGAGGTGGATAATTTTAATAAAATTCATATTTATTTATCCACATGGCAATCATTTAGTGGGGGGCATGGATGCCCTTCATTCTGCAAGGCACCCGAGCAAAGCCCTTAAGTAAAAAGCTCTCCTAAAATACCGCCTTAGAGTGTGGAACTGCGGACAAGAAGTTCCTTTACCTTCACGATGTCGTCTGGGAGAGGCGGAGTTTCGCTTCCGGTGCGGCCAGGCAGCGAAAACAGCGGCGGATTTCTGTCTAGGGTTTCGTCGTCTTTCAATCAATCTCCGATTGTGTATAGAGGCAAGCAAGCCGCTTCGGACGCAGCTTTGGTCGCCAAAAAGCTCATCAAAAGCACGGGAAAGGCAGCCTGGATCGCCGGAACCACATTCCTTATCCTCATAGTACCTCTCATCATCGAGATGGACCGCGACGCCCAACTCAACGACCTCGAGATGCAGCATGCTAGCTTGCTCGGCGCCCCTCCTCCCGGATCTGCACCTCCGAGGTGATGAATCCCGACTCCGACTTTCCTGATTCTGTTAGAGATCTATAATTGATTCCTGTTCTTATCTGGATCCTTTTGAATAATTATAAGATTTCGATTTATTTTCACTCATGAAAAATATTTTCCCTTTGGAACATTGTTTACTTGTTCTTCAATGATTTTCAAGGTAGACTTCAATCCAGATTCCTGTACTGTTGTATTTTTTTTTAAAAAAAATATTGGGATTTACACCCTTTTCTCCCACAAGAAATTAGGGAAGGATGCAATCTTGGTTGAATTTACTCTTATGAATGTTGGGGTGGAGCTTTTCTTTTTCTTCACTTTTATAGTGATAAGAGCTTCAAAAACTGTTGCAGCAATTGAACTGTTTATGAATATACCAATCCTGCTGTTTTGTTAGATGTATAAGATGGAAGAAGAAAGACTAGTAAGAGGCAATTTCGATATACATCAAGTTTTAATTTTTATTAAACCGATCACTAATGAGGCTATCTAGGGCAACTTAAACCACCGATTGAGCTTTGATATGTTTTGATTTGCCACTCCATGCATCCACATTGTAATGGCTGTTTGAGCTTCAGCTGAGTTATGAATTTGGTATCTACGTAGATGGCAATTGTTTTGTGCATTCACTCCTGTAATCGTTTTTCGATCTAGGTTGACTCTAGTACATCCCTTCGAGATCCATCTCTATAATGTCTTGTAGATAAATAAGCGGCTGATCCATATTTTCTTTGAGTCGTGTTTGGGGTACCTCAAGTTTGACCCCATTTTTGACACCAAAGCTGTTACAGACATCATAGACACAAAACAACATTTGTAAAGGCATTGGTGTAAAAAATGGGGTCAAACTTGGGGTACCCGAAGGGTAATTCATTTTCATCTCCCTCTGGTTGCTTGTGCTTATTGAAGTGTTATTTGCAAAAATGTATCCAACCAGCAATGCCTTCACACGAGGCAAATTTAGGCAGCTTTGGATGTTATTGAACTATTCTTGTTACTCAATTACATATTAGTAATCTCTACAACATGCAAATAGGGTTATAGGTTCTTCTGGGTTGCTAATTATAGTAAACAATCTTGTGATGAGTTATGAGAACAAGTTCGATAGAACACATAAATACAAGTTAAAAACAAGCTGTAGCAGATTCTGTTTATTTATTCCAAATTCTCCGTGTTTTGTTTCTGTTTCTTTCCAACACAACTACCAATCTTTTGGCCAACATATATTGGAAAAAAAAGTTTGGTGAATTTTCGTGCATTTAAAAAAACTTATCGAGTTTTTTTGTTCATACATTTTCAACCATATTTTAAAGCATATAGAGTTACAACCCCCAATTGAATTCAAACTTGTGACCCGTGAAGAGTCGTTGTGATTCTGATGGACTACAATGTCTTTGGCCGAAAGAAATGTGTAATTCATATTATTTCTTTCTTTTACGTTCTTATTAAATCTAAGCCTGTAAAATTTATTCTTTTTAAATTCGTGCTCAGTCAAGCTTGACATCTAAGCATGCATTAACACTCTTTTATTTGATCTTGCCTACAACCCTTCAACATAGGGTTCCAATTTCATGTGCTCTTTTTATTTTTTTGAGAGAGATCATGTGCTCAATGCCTCAATTTCATAGGAAAGATTAAACGAGTTGGACCGTAAACATTTCTGTTCAATGCAAGTGTTCCCAAAATCAAGTTGTAGTACGGAAGTTATATGCAACTTAATTACTTTTAAAAAAAGAGAGAAGAGGATGAGTCCCGTCCTCAAGCCCCCTCTCAGACTCAGACGGTCGGTCACTGAGAAGGAGGTATATTGGATTTTGATCGTAAATTGATGGCAAAAAGTGAGGCATGCACCTGTTACTTACAGAGGCCTTATGCTTAACATAATTGCCTCCCAGCGCAGTTGTCAGGAATCGAACTCGGATCTTATCTCATTCGCATTCCTTGCATTGTCAACTGCGCAATGCCCACCGGCTTAATTACTTATAAAGGTCAATGAAAAAGAGGGGGCCAGGGTAGAGAGAATAGTGGTGCAGCAGGGTGAAACGACGACGAGGAAAAGAGTGAGAGGAGAGAATCGAAAAAAGAAAGTATAAATGTAAAACAAGAAAGGGAGGAATATGAGGGAAATAAAATTAGGGGTAATCTCATTTGTACGCCAGACAAATATAGATACTCCATTTGTACATCATATACCCCTCATATGTGCCATGCTAGGAGTACATCAAAATGATATATCTCATTTGTAAACCAAGTAAACACAGACATCGTGTGCCAGTGATCCACAGATACCCCAATTTGTACAACATATACCCCTCATAGGTGTCATGCTATGAGTACATCAAAATGGTGTATTTTATTTGTACACCAAGAAAACACAGCTACTTCATGTCTGTGATCCACAGATACCCCAATTTGTACTCCAGATACTCCTCATATATGCCATGCTAGAGTACATCAAAATAATAAATCTCATTTGTACATCAGGTAAATACAGATACCTTGTGTATGTGACCCAGAGACACGAGGTGTTTGTGTTTGTTTGGTGTAGAAATGAGATTGACCATTTTGACGTACTCATAGTATGGCAAGTATGAGGGGTATATGGTGTACAAATTGGAGTGTACCTTTGGTGTGTGATAGGATTATTATTATTATTCCACTACTTCGAGAGGTAGTGACTAATGATTGTAACCCATGGCTATTCACGATTTCGTCACTACTCCATGTTTCCTTCATTTCAAAAATATCGTCTTACTTTACATATTGTGTAAAATTTCATTTCTTAAAATAATTTTATGTACAAGTAGGTATGAATAGGGGAGGGGTGGACACGGTACCAGTACGGTACCGTGACCGGCAACGGTACCGCCGGTACTCGCCACCGTTACTGCCGTCGCCGCCGTGTCACCGGTTCCGGGAACCGGTACCGGTACCGCCCATTTCGGTACCGGTTCCGGTACCTATTTTTTGGTACGGGTACTGCCGGCACCGGTCCGGTTCCGGTACCCGTTTACATTTTTTTTGCTTTTGTTCATTCCCAACGGCTCCCTCGGTCCCACCTGCAAAAAACAGCAAAAAAAATTAGTGGGGGGCACACCTCAGACGGCTATTTAACCGTTGAGGTGGGGGAGGGGGAGAAACTATAAATTCTCACATTTTTTTCCTAAATAATCACTCAATTTCTCAATCCATCTCTCATTCTCTCAATTTATCAATCTCTCAATCTTATTATCTCTTTTTAATTTTTATACATTTAATATTCATATAATAATATAAAAAATTTATACATTAAAATTTTGAAATTTTCAAAATTTTAATATATAAAATTTTGAAATTTTTTCAAAATTTTCGAAATTTAAAATATTATTAATTTTTAAATGTATTCTTTAATCTTTAAATAATTTAAATATATTCTTTATTTTTTGAAATTTTCGAAATTTTAATATATAAAATTTTGAATTTTTTTAAATTATCGAAATTTAATATATTATTTTTCTATATCAAAAAATATATATTAAAATGTCGAGAGAGTCCGGTAGAAGGTCCGTGGATATGGGCGCCGTGAATCGAAGTTTGAGGAGAAGCAAAGCTAAAGCCACCTCCAACGGTTCGACCTCATGCAGTTCTTGAGGAAGACACTCCGTCTCTTCCTTTCCTACTGTCCCAGATCATTTAATCGGGGACGGTATGACGGATGAAGAATTCGACCAGATTTATTCTGGTAGAGGGGACGCTAATCTCCCCACTCTTGATAGTGTATTCGAAGATCTTGATGAAGTAGGACTGGATAATCTAGATGGGGACGAGGAGCCTACACCATAGAGCAACGACGTCGGCGTGGAGGCAGGTGAGCCTGAGACCTCTCGAGGTCCGGACAAAGGTAAAAAAAATATAAATCAGATTTATTTGTTTATCATTTTGACAAAGACGCAAAAGATGGCATAGTTAATGGAACTTGTAAACATTGCGGGACCGTCATAAAAATGGGAGTTTCCGGCGGTTATGGCGGTCCGGAAAAACACCTAAGGTCAAGGCATCCCGTGGAGTACGCCAAATACGAGGCAAAAAAGAAGGGACGAAAAGAAGTGCAAACCCAAATTTCTCGGTTTGCTAACAGAGGTAAGGACGGCCTTTTTGCTTATAGCGACGAGCAAAATAAGCAAAAAATGGCCGAAATGATTTGTGAAGAAAATTTGCCATACATGTTTTCTGAAAAACTTGGTTTTATTGATTATTGTCAACAGGCATTAAAGCCTCAAGAACGAGGTTTTTCAATAAAAACAATAAAACAAGAAGAAACAGCACCACCTCTGTTCCGAAATCAAAAAAAGGTTTTGCCGGAATAGTCGCTGGCCTTCTTGCAAAGAAAGGGAAGCGTGCCTAGTCTTCGACGAGTTCAAGTGGTACAACAGTAAGCTCACACAACGAACTTGCTATGTACCAGGGTGTGCCATGCGATTACGATGACTGTTGATTTATGAATTCACTCTTAAGGAATAATTGTGTACATGGATGTTTATATAGGTGAGGATCCCTACATGGACTAGGATTCACCAAATAAGTAAACTAACATAAATAACAATTCTGCTATAACTAGACTTCTTTCCATATATGTCTAACATCCCCCCTCAAGCTGAACGCCGTGAAACGAGAGGAAGCTTGGCAACCAATGCAGTGTAGCGTGGCGAGGCAAGAGCTTTTGTGAGAAGGTCTGCCAGCTGCTCATTAGAAGGAACATAAGAAACCGTCATTTTCTCTGCAATTACTTGTTCTCGTACAAAGTGGCAATCCGTTCCGACATGTTTCATGCGCTTATGGAAGACTGGATTCTTAGTCAGACAGATGGTGGACTGGTTGTCGCATAGAAGATGTGGCGGAGGGAGCTTGATTTGTAAAATGTCAAACAAGTAGGTGAGCCACATCACCTCAGCTGCTGCGGCCGATAGGGCTCTGTACTCGGCTTCGGTGGACGAGCGTGAGACACGACTTTGTTTCTCCGTACTCCAAGAGAGTAAATTAGAGCCAAGATATATCAAGTAACCTGTAACGGACCGTCCATCTGTCATATCGTTGGCCCAATCAGAATTAGAATATGCATAGATGGTCTGTGGGCCTCGCCGAAAGACCAAGCCATGATCAATGGTTCCTTTGACATATCGCAGGATGCGTGTCAAGGACTGAAAATCTTGCTCTGTAGGTGCATGCATCCTTTGACAAACATAATTCACAGCAAACTGAATGTCTGGACGCGTGTTTGTCAAGTATTGGAGAGAGCCAACTAAACTCTGGAAAAAGGTGGGATTGTCGAATGGACGGCTCACCCCCTCCTCGGGCTGCCGTACGGGTAGGGGCGTGGGGGCCGGTTTGCAATCCTCGACTCCTGCTTTATGAAGAAGTTCACGGGCATATTTTTCCTGAGATAGAAGCAGATGATCCTTTGTGCGTGTGACTTCAAGACCAAGAAAGTAGTGAAGTGGGCCAAGATTCTTCATTTGAAATTCCTTTTGCATAGCCTCGATGAATGAAGAGATAAGAGGTGAGGCACTGCCAGTGACAATAATAGCATCAACATAGAGAAGGACAATGAGAATGCCAGAGGGAGAGTGCTTAACAAAGAAGCTGGTGTCATGTTCATTTTTCCCAAAGCCATAGTCAACAAGGAACCCGGACAGACGCTGGTACCAAGCCCGGGGTGCCTGTTTCAGCCCATAAAGAGATTTCTTTAGTTTGCACACATAATGAGGATACTGCTGATCTACATATCCGGGAGGCTGCTTCATATAAATTTCATCAGGAATGACACCGTGAAGGAAAGCATTGGAGACATCCAATTGATGAAGGGGCCAGTTGTGATTGACCGCTAGAGAAAGAACCACCCGAAGAGTCTGTTGTTTGACCACAGGGCTAAAAGTCTCAGAGTAGTCCAAACCATATTCCTGTGTGTAGCCCTTGGCCACAAGACGGGCCTTGTACCTGGAGACAGAACCATCAGAGTTATGCTTAATTTTATAAATCCACTTACATCCAATAGGAACCCGATCTGAAGGTGCCGGAACAAGCTCCCATGTTTGCTGATCAATCAAGGATTTATACTCATCATCCATAGCGTGACACCAATAACTGTTTTGGGAGGCATCTTTATAGGTAACAGGCTCGGTGGTGGGCGGAGAAGAGGTAGAGGAGGTGGAGTAGAGTTTAGGTTTGAAGATACCACTTCGTGCATGAGTGGTCATGGGGTGCCTGTTGGGTAATGGTGGGGGAGATGGGATTGGTGATGATTCGGGACTTGTCATTGTGGGGGAGAGGCTTCCAAATTGGATAGGTGTGGGAGTGGAGTGAGGTTGGTTTGTGGGGCTGACTGTGTCGGGGTAGGGGGTTGGCCTCGGTGTGGGTTGAGGGACGGGGATGGGAGGGGATGGGTGGCGGGAACTGGGCGGGCTGGGTTGGTTTTGGGTGCTGGGCGGGATGGCTGGGGTACGGGTAGTGAGGGGGTTCTGGTTTGGGAGAGTGGGTAGGGCCGAGAGAGGGTTGGGTGGGTTGGGTGTGGGATCCTTGTGAGCATGGAGCAGAGTACACGGTGACGCAACCAGAAAAATGGGAAGGACACCAAGGAATGACGGAGATGTGACGAAAGACCCTGTGTGGGTGGAGACGATGGAGTATGGAAACTGACTCTCTTGAAACTGGACATGACGAGAGATGTATACACGACCCGTGGAGAGATCAAAACAGCGATATCCTTTTGACGAGGAGTCGTACCCAAGGAAGACACAGGGTTTGGACCGTGGTTGGAATTTATTTGTGATTTCATGACGTAGACACGGATAAGCCAAACACCCAAAAATCCGGAGAAGACTGTAGTCTGGGGCTTTGTGAAACAGAGACTCATAAGGAGATTTGTGATTAAGAGACCTTTTTGGCATGCGGTTGATCAGGAAATTTGCAGTAGCCAGCGCCTCAACCCAAAATTTTGCTGGGAGATTGGCTGTGCAAAGAAGTGTGACAAGAGTTTCAACCAAGTGACGGTGCTTTCTTTCAGCGACACCATTTTGTTCAGGAGTGTAAGGACAAGATTTTTGATGAAGAACCCCCAAATTTTGTAAAAACAGACCAAACTTTTTATTGACATATTCCCTCCCATTATCTGTGCGAAACAACTTATGTCGTGCATTGAACTGAGTTTGAACCATAGATTGGAAACTAAGAAAAGCATTAAATGCATCAGATATATTTTTAAGAGGGTACAACCAGCAAAACTTGGTATAATCATCAATAAAATTAATATAAAAATAATAACCTCCAAAGGAGGGTACAGAAGTAGGTCCCCATACATCAGAGTGAACAAGCTCAAAAGGAGCAGAAGTTTTAGTTTCAGACACAGGGAAGGGGAGTTTATGAGACTTAGCAATACAACAAGAATTACAGTGATCAAGATGCTGAAATTTAAAACCTAATTGAGACAATAAAGACTTAGTGACTGAAACTGAGGGATGAGCAAGACGACAGTGCCATTGAAACGGAGTGACTTTGACAGAGTTGACCACCAGAGACGAGGGAGATGCCGGTATGGAGTACAGACCACGCTCACAAGGGCCTTTGAAAAAAACTTGGTTGGTGAGATTGTCCCAAATCTTAAAATCCTTAAGAGGTAAAAAGAAGAGAACAATTGATATCTTTAGTAAATTGATGGACTGAAAGCAGATGGGAGTTAATGTGAGGGGAATGGAGAAGGTTGGTTAAGGTAAAAGTGTGGATAGGGGTGGTGAGTATACCTGAGCCTGTATGGTCAATGGGATAGGTGTTACCTCCTGCAGTTGTGATGGAATTGGTGCCATGGTACGGTGTCAAAGTATGCAGCCGAGACAGATCAGGCGCAACATGGGTGTTTGCGCCAGTGTCCAGATGCCAGTTCGAACTAGATTCAGCAGATTGATTTGCATAAAACGCCTGCGGAGGACCAGCATATGATTCATCGTAGAGGTGCCAACAATTCCAGACCGCATGGCCAGGCTTCCCACAGAGTTGGCACGTGATAGACCCCCGGCCACCTCCTCTGCCGCGTGCGTCGTCGCGGTACTGCGGCTGCCGGCCGCCTCTGCCGCCGGGCTGACTGCCGCGGTAAGGCCCTCCTCGGCCTCGCTGTGGTCCACGGCTACGACCCCGACCATTGCCTCGTCCGGAGTTGGTGTAGAGAGCAGTATGAATGTCAACAGACGAAGTAGAGCCGGAATCACCAAGAGACAATTTTTTCTCAAAAGATAAATTCAATTCTTCAGACAACAACCAAGAGGAGACCTGATTAAAAGTGACGGTGGCAATATTGGTGCGAATATTTTGCTTGAGGGAGGCATAGTCGGCCGGTAGACCTCGTAGAACACAAAGGATAATATCTTGTTCAGAGATTTCTTCATGAGCCAGTTTGAAAGAAGACACAATAGTGAGAACCGTGTCCAAATAGGATTGCATCGAATCGGTCCCCTTAGTAACACCATGGAGACGCTCCTACAACTGAAATATATGAGTTCGTGAAAGAGAGTTGTACTGTTGTTCTAGATGATTCCAAATTGCAAGCGAGGTGGGAAGAGCATGAATATGTGTCTGAACCGTAGGTGAGACAATAGCAAGGAGACAGGCCCGAATTTGAGCGTCAACAATACGCCAGGATTCATAGGCCGGATTTGGTTTCATAACCGGCGGTTCCTCCTTTCCCGGTGATGCAGCCTTCTCATCAAGAATAGGAGACGGAGGAGACGGTTCAGATCCATCCACATAGCCGAGAAGACGATGAGCGAGGAGATTTGCACGGACGGTGGCTAACCAAGAGGGATAATTGGTGTCATCAAGCTTGACCGGGGTTAGAGATTGGAGATTCCGGACAAACAACTTGAGACCCGTAGGGAGACGATCCATAGGATCAGAAGAGACAGACGCCATGGCTGTGCACGGCCTGGTAGGAGAGCTCGGCTCTGCCGATTTTTTTTTAATGATTAACGCAGCAAGAAAGGAGAGAAAAAAGGATCTTGGAGCTTTGATACCATGTTGATTTATGAATTCACTCTTAAGGAATAATTGTGTACATGGATGTTTATATAGGTAAGGATCCCTACATGGACTAGGATTCACCAAATAAGTAAACTAACATAAATAACAATTCTGCTATAACTAGACTTCTTTCCATATATGTCTAACAATGACGACGACGCCGATTTTGACGTGCTCGGATGGTGGAAGCGGAACGAACACATGTTCCCATGTCTCGGCATGCTAGCAAGACAAGTGTTGTCCGTCCCGGTATCAACTGTAGCAGTTGAACGAGAATTCAGTGTTGGCGGCAACATTCTAACCGACTACCGAAGTTGTCTTAACGCTGAATCTCTTGAAACACTGGTTTGCAACCAAGATTGGCTCTTGGCAAGACGTCGGGCTCAAGAGTCATCGTACCAACTCGAATCGGAGCATTACATGAATGCAACCACATATGGAAGTCCGAGTTCTGAAGAATAAGTTATAAATTTTTTTTATGTTAATGTAAATATGTAATTAGTTTTTTTAGGTGAGTGATATATAAGCTCCTTCGAGGGTTTCTTTACGGTTCTTTACCTCGTCGCTTTTTTTGAACCGTCAGGATATTAAATGTGGTTGTTCTTGAGTTAGTGTATTACTCATTTTCAATATTTAAATAACAACTACATTTTTATATTTTTTATTTGATTCTTTCCTTAAACAATTGCAAATTTACACTTTTATACTTTAAAAATTTAAAAAAAGTATTAAAAAAAAATAGGGGGGGGGGCCGAACCCAGCCGGTCCAGTACCGGAACCGCCGGTCTGGGAACCGGAACCGGAACCGGTACCGGCCGGCACGGTGACGGTTCCGGTGACATGGGGTGGCAGTACCGGAACCGGCGGTTCCGGAACCGTAACGTGTCCACCCCTAGGTATGAAATGAAAATAACAAATTAAGTATTTCAAAGTTACACTATCAAACTAGATTTTATTTGATCAAGTAATTAATGAAACATTCAAATAATAAAAAAATATGGAGATAGTAATTGAGATCATGTTTTTTTGGACGAAGGAAGTGTTGGCGATTTTAGTATCATCAATTATTTTATGTAATTAGATTTACTTAAAAAATGAGGATTTTAATAGACGTTGCTAACGAGTTCAGAGATGCAGAGCACACACTCTTTTAATGATATTACAAATTCCATAGCGGGGTCTAACGGCTACCGCCCCCGGTAGTGTGGTCCAAGGTAGTGGGGTCCTTAAAATTTTCGTAAACGGAGTTCAAACTAATCTACATGTAAATGTATAAAACAATACATTCGAATGTAATGTTTATCTCGAACACCCTTTGTAAAACGGCATGATACGTTCGAATGCTTGATCTCACACACTTGAATGTTTCGTAATAACATGTTACAGTTCACACAAAATTACAGAAATAATTATATGCATATGAACTGCTACATACATTCAAATGTTTAAGTACAAACATTCGAATGTTACTCGAAAAATTATGTTGTTTCATCGACCAACGTAACATGTCCATTCGAATTTTGCCTATAAATGGATTGCTCCATGGTATGTTTTGATACGACAGAACTTCCATACTCGTTCTAGATTACTTATACCTTATTTGATTAAAGTATTTTTGTATATGAAATTGTTTTAATTTGAAAGAGTTTTATTCGTGATTCTCTAAGTCTATCAAGTATATGTTCACGTTCTTTGTGTAGCAATTCTTCTAACGTTGCTACGCAGCTTTACTACATACCCCTCCTGAATTTCCAACAAGAAGTATTCCATATAACTCTCTCCATTCCATATCTTTCTTCGCAATTACTATTACAACCTCTCGATATCTTATATTTATATAAAAATTTTCATTAATCATTTGATAAAATAAAATATATAGTTTTTAACGATATAATTTGTACTTTTTATTTTTATATACAACAACAACAACCCAGTTAAATCCCACAAGAGTAGGGTCTGGGGAGGGTGTGTGTACGCAGACCTTGCCCCTACTCGAATGTAGAGAGGCTGTTTCCAAAGAGACCCCCGGCTCAACGTCGAAAGTTGCATTGCTTGACGAACTGCTACTTCATTAATTAAAGAAGCGCAAACAGTTTAGAGATCCATTTTGATTTATTCCATCACACCTCAAAGCCAAAAAATGGTGAAATTTTGGCTCCATCGGAGATGATGAAATAAAACATTTCTAAATAAATTTATTTTTATATAAATTTCTAAAGAAAACATTTTTTAATATAGATAAAGTTTTTCGGGTATACCGCGAGTGCGCTCACGCATCATGCTTCCAACAAGATGCTTCATAAGGCAGTCCTACGTGGTTACATAACTCCATCGCCTCCCTCCACCTACCTTCTCCCCTGCGTAATTTCTGCTTCTCAAAGAACTCTGCGAGTCCAACTGTGGAAACGGGTAAATTCACCTTTACTACTGCTTCAGACATTCATGCATTGCCTTTTTTTGTGTTTAAATCTCATAAATGCAATGTGCTATGGGTCACTTGTGCGTAATTATATATTTCCATGATCTCGGACCACGAAATGTAACTCCTAGGGCCCCAAAATTTGGAGAGTGCCCAAATTTGAGATCTCCGGAGTCTTAATTAATTTCAGTGTTATCTCTATATATTTTGAATTGTTTTTTTAATACTCTGAAATGAAGATATTTGATATGCCAATTTGAAATTTCTACTAATTTTTAGGCATTTCTATTTATTCTATCAATTTAAGCAATTGGTTTGTTTTCTTTAATAAAATCTGTACGCATTGATTCGTTCTGAACGAGTGAAATTCAAAACATTTCACAAGCTTATCAATTTTGGTGTTTATTTGAAGTCAATTTAGCATGCACTTGTCTATAACATTGCAATACATCTCCTTCAAAAGAATGTTTGCTGTATCTTTTTCATTCTATTTTCTTTTTTCGTTGTTTGGGTGTTGAAAGTGTGGAAATAGTTAGGTTGATTGAGAATCTGAGGCTGCCGTGAGAGTTTTCTACGACAAGGATGGCTCCTGATTCTAAGAATAGGATTGCGAGTGCCTTTCATGCCATGAAAGCTCTTGGGATTTCTGATGAAAGGGTGAAACCTGCATTAAAACGTCTTCTTAAGTTAAACAAGAAAAACTGGGATCTCATTGAAGAAGAGAATTATACCCCCCTTGTAGCTGCAATTCTTGACAATGAGGAAGCTAAGGTGAATTTAGTTTTCTGTTGCTTCTTTTATTATCCATCCTTTTATGAGAATCTGCAGCTGATATTATCAAATGTTCACTATTTCCTCATCTTTCAGGCAGCAAACCATGAGAAACCAAGTGTAAAGACTTCTGTTTGGTGTATCATTAATGTACCCAACTGTTTTATACTAGCTGTTTGCTCGGTGTTTTCATTTCTTTTCGTGTTTACATGCGTCATTAGCAGGAGGGCAATTTGGTGGAACAAGAAGTTTTGCATGAAAGACCCTTAAAAAGATTGCATTTGAGACAGCAAGAAGGCGAACCATCACCATCCAGCCTGAACGGAACTTCACAGACGAGGCACAATGCTGGAGGGACTGAACTTCTTGGACCCCCTCAGTCCACTTCCGAATCACACCCTGCATCAGGTGAATATATCACTAGACCAGAATCAAATGAAGGAGTTTCAGGTCCATCAGGCGAAGCAAGATCCGAAGGCAACCTGGAAAACACCACAGGCAAACCATCCAGCCTTGAGATAGCTTCACTGACCACTGCAGTGCTGAAAGTTATTCTGAACTGTGGCACGGCATTCGCAATACCTAACTTCCAGATGCCTAGCCTAGATGCATTGATGAAGTTGATGGACGATAGATGTCGTAAAGAGTACAAAGATCTGGACCCAAGTTTCTCTGTGATGAAAGTGATGCAAGATGTTTGTCAGTGCTTCTTGGAGATGGGTGCTGCATCTACAAACTGCTCTTTCATCAACACAGCTACAGATGGATGAGAAGGTCAGCTGGGAAAATGGTTCATGCCAGTTGTGGAGCATGTGAAATAAAGAGCTTATTAGTCTCTGGTCTCTACTAACTTCTCGGTTGTATCGAGCTTTAATGTGCTTGGTTTTAAATATGCCTGAAATATTCCTAAGACAGATGGGGAAGTGTTCAATTTTATTGAACAATATTTTTACATATCCCTCATTTGTTAATTGGGTGGGGTTCCCATGACATTGGGTTCCAATGTCATGGGTTGACCCGGGAGTGCTCCGGTGCCCCATTCGTAAAATTATCGGTTTCTACCCCCCTAACCCCCCCGGTAAACCCCCCGCCCCGACCCGAACACACCCCCCACCCCCTTCAATTGCACCTCACAAGTCGATTTTGACTTTGGAGTCAAATTTTGACTCCAAAGTCAAAATCGACTTGTGGGGTGCAATTGAAGGGGGTGGGGGGGGGGGGGGTGTGTTTGGGTCGAGGCGGGGTGGGGGGTTTACCGGGGGGGTTAGGAGGGGTAGGAACTGTCAATTTTACGAACGGGGCACCAGAGCGCTCCCGGGTCATCCCATGACATTGGTTCCCAATGTCATGAGAATCTTGGTATTGTTAATTTGAGCTCTTTGAATTTAACTTCTGGCCCAAAACTAATGGTGGCCCATTTCTCTGATGCGTAGCTGATTAAGTAAGAAAATAAAATTTGTTGGGTAAGGTGTAGGGATGACAATGGGTCGGGTTCGGTTCGTATATACCTTTACCCAAAACTGACCAATGAATAAGATCAGACATTTTTTTTGCCTGAACCCAAATTGTCGGGTTAGAATTTCTACTAGAACCCAACTATGCAAATTGATACCCGATACCGCAACCGAACCCAATACTATACAAAAAAAACTAAATAGAAACTCAACTTTCAACCTGACTGACCGACCCGTGCGTCCGACCATTACCAGTTTAAATGTTCCAATATATCAGTTTTTGTTCTGATTTTTTTAAAGAATAAGAATGAAATAACAATTGCGTGTAATGACTCAATTACAATTCAAATGCATAAAAATGTTTCACATTTTAAGACACCAAAAAGTTAAGATATTTATAACAAATGTCCTAATGATAGTCAAAACATGTGAATATAATTTCAGGAACATTTTCATCTTGTGCCACACAAGATTTCACCATAAGAAACACAAAAATGCAACAAATTTCCACAAATACTTATCCAAACTCATAAAATGTTGTGCCAACTGCCAAATGGGAAATCAATCTTCCAACCATAAGATCAAATGTCATCCTCGTCGCTTTCAGCATCTCCTACAAAGTTCTTAACATTAAAAGAAATATTGATTGAAAATATATAAGAATTAAATCTTTATCTACTAAAAAATATCTCTTCTATGATCTTTCCTTGGACATCTTCATCAACTAAAAGGTTTGAACATTCCAAAGCATTATCCTTACATGTGCCTATAAGATAACTCAATCATAAAAAATTATCACTGTATACGTACACTATTATGTAAACAATAAATAATTTGTGTTTTACCTTCAAATTGCAATAACCTCCAACTCTTAAGACACATTAGTACTTCCACTATTTTGGAAAGTAGTTGACTTCGATTAGGACTAATGATTCTACCACTTGCATTAAAAGCACTTTCTGAGGCTACTGAAGTAATAGGGATGACCAAAATGTCTCTAGCGATCTTTGAAAGAATAGGAAATTGTTTTGCCACAACACTCCAATAAACCAAGATATCAAACTTTTCAGGATCTCCTATCATCAGATCATCGTCTAAATAAACATCAACTTCCGATCTTAAACACTTTTTCCTTGGCTTTGTAGAAACATGTCTATCCCACTCCATATCATCTAAATTATATATAAATTCCGTGACATTATTAACATCTGAAGATGGAATATGCTCTTCACTTCTCACTAAAGATCCTCTCCTCTTGTACTAAACTACCAAAGAATCCAACAATGCCTTTACTCTTTCACACTCAGTGTTAGCACGTACTCCATAAAGATTCTCAAAGTAATACGTAACATGTTGCATCTTTTTCCTTGGATCTAACTGTAACACCTCGGCCCCCACCCTGGCCGTAAGTGTGGGCTCATAAGATTTTATATTGACCCAATACACCAGCATAAGTCTTTCCCATGCACATTGCCCTCACTCGTGTATGCCCAAGAAACTTATTAAGGCGTCACCCATCCTCAAATTGCTTCAAGTCAAGCATGCTTAGCTATGGAGTTTCTATATGATGAGCTCTCGAAAAGAAGATGTACCTTATTAGTATGAGTAGTACTATAATTCCTTTTGAACTCTTCTCATTCTAATCTTAACATGGTGTATTACACCAACAAAGATGCCACAACTAAAGTTCCACTAACTACCCCCCAATATTCGTCAAATTTTTTGCTCAATTGATTGGTCATACTTTTTATAAGTGTAGACTCTAATGCTTGTCAACTGATTAATATGAGTCTAATTTGACAAACTTTTTGAAAATATAAATTTGTTGTGGGGTAATTTGGCTAGAGAAAGTAATGGTTACCTTGGAAAATATAGCCCACTTATCACAAGCTCCATAAACTCTTTCCCACTCACTTTCCTCAGCTAAAACAAATTTTTATTTCTTTAAACATTGTTTCAACTGTTAAAACACATCTTTATACAAGAATGCAATCTTGAGCATCTCATATGTAGAATTCCATCTAGTTTTAAAGTCTAGAATCAATCTTTTTGTTTTGAGAAATCTTAACATACCTAACAACACTTTCAAACTTTTCATATCTCTTAGGTGTGCAACACAGTAAGCAACTAAATCATGCAATTTCCCAATTGTCTTACCAATAACCCTCAACCCATCTTGAACAACTTAATTTAGTATATGTGCACAAAATCTTATTTTCAAAATAGTCCCTTTCAAAATTAATTTATATGGATTGAACTTTCCGCGCAACTCATCAAAAATCCCGCCATTCTTCAAAATCAATTTAGATGGATTGGACTTCACAAGAAGATCATCAATTATCCCATCATTCACTGTGCTTGGAGACATTTTCATCCAAATTAAAATTTATTAAAGCATTCATCAATACCTTTGCGAGCGCCTCGCTGGTGTGTGGAGTTGATACACAAATAAACCTACGAAGAAATATTTGACATTAATAAGCAGGGGAAATGTATAAAATGTTATTAGATTATGATATTTACCTCAAAATGTGATGTTGCAACTTCCAATCATCATCAATAAAATATCTTGTCACTATCATATAACTTTTCTTTTGATTTTTTGCTGACCACATATCAGTATTATTGGTAACTCTCCCCTCAATTAAAGACATACGTTTCTTCAAAGTAGATTTCTCATCATTAAAAGCTTTAAAAATATCTACTTTTATTGTATTTCTTGACTCAACTTTAAATTCAGGATTCAAGGTAGTAGAATATCTTTTAAAGCTAATATGATCAACAAGAGATAGAGGGTACTCATGCAAAACAATCATATTGCCTAATTTCATTCTAGACACTTCTTGACTGAATTTGTACTTTCCAAGAACATATGGCATGTTAGGATCTTTTTTAAAAGAAGCTTGAATGAGTTGTCTCACATCTACTTTCTGTTTGGATTTCATGCAACTATTCAAATGATTTTTTAAATGTGTAGTGCCACTTATCATTGATCGAGCATATTTTTATCACAACCATCACATATTGCAACTTGTTTATTGTCTATCAATACCCTAGAAAAATGTTTCCACATAAAAGATTTTAATCTTGTGGATCCTTGATCATCATTGGTTGGTTCTACTTCAAGAGATATTTTTGAAGGCGCTGGAGCACTTGCTTTATGTACATCGTGTTCCTTTTGTATTGACTATTGTGTTGATTCAACATCATCTTCACCCATCCTAAAATGCAACATATATTTATATCTTTCTATTATATAAATGTGAAGGAGAGTTAGGTACCCCTTAATATTTTGCACCTTTTCCATCTAAAAAACATGCATAACTAGCTTTAAAACTTGTACCATGCAAGTTATACCCCAAAAAGCTCATAACACCGTTAGTTATATTTAATCCCTTCACTCTCTAATTCACAACTTCAAAGATGCTTGCTAATCTCTATGCCACAATTACAAAGTATTATTATTATCATTAGGAAAAATTATTTAGAATAATCCCAATTTTACCTGGTCTTTCAAAAATGATTCACATTTAACTGTGATGCAAAATAATTCCAACTCTACTAAAATTTATGAGTTTTCGGTTAAGGGAAATAACATTTTTCCGAACCTGTTTGTTAAAAGCTATAAACATCTCGACCTTGTTGAATGAACTGATGCCTTGCTATGAAGCGACTACTGATTTATTTGTTTATCGTCAAAAACGTCGATGTAGTCTGAATTGACTAAGTGAAACATAGTGATGCTGACTAGACAAATCGATTGACTCGTTTGACGTGAATAAGTGACGCCAACAGTGAAAGATTGAAGAACAAAGAAAATGTAGCTCGCATATGACTAACCATTGATGTTTAGGGATAATATTATTTAAACACAAAATACAACTTGGATTACATGAAGAAAGTTATAAATGCAATTCCAAGTCTAGTCTTCCAGGATTCACAAACTCATCGTAACTAACCACAGGTCCCGGGAAAGCTTAGCAAACTCTAATTTGTCTAAAAGCTCACCAACAAAGAAAGAAGAAATGAAAAGTTTCCTCTGACTCAAAGACATGAAGTTCTGCCTCACTGCATCGTCTAGAAATTTGATTAGGTTATTGAAATAACCGTCAATGTTCAAGAGACCAATGGGTCTATTGTGTAACCCTTCAGAAGCCCACGAGGTGAACACACCTTCCATAGTGTCAACTCCTCCGGGAAGAACGATGAAAGCTTCCATAGCATGATTCATCTCAAAAGATTTGTAGTAATTGCTGGAAACTGTGTGCTCTATGCCATATGTAGGTCCGTAGACCCGTCGTGTTGCTATGTACCCAGAAATGAAACCTCTAACGAGACCACCATTGGTAAAGACTGTTGAAGCAACAGCTCCTTGTAGGCCAACGTTGCCTCCCCCATAAGAAAGACTAATTCTTTGCCTTATCAATTCTCTTCCTTAATCTACTGCAGTAGCCATAAACTTTGGATTTCTACCAAGAGAATGACTGCCAAGAAGACCAACGAATCTTATGGTGTAAGGAAGTGTTCGAGAAGTTCCTTCCATAATGTGAGAATGTGAGATACTCTTCCCATAATCGTGATATATATAGTCTCTAGAACCTGACCATTGATGGAAAAGTAATTTTCACCAGCCAAAATACGTACAGTAAAATGGATTCAAATTACCTGCAGACGAGAACGTACTCGCTAATACTATAGTATGCTGAAGATATGACGTATTGAGACTTTTGAATAGTTTGATTCGCTGTGCTGAAACACGTTCAAATCTGAGACGAAAAGTCAAAACGGTTATTTCCTAAGACAACGACCTCTTGAGTAACTTCCAAAGAGTGAAACATTGAAGGAAGAAAAGCTAGTATTAGTAACGGTAAATTGCAAAATGCTATCTTGATATCTTATGACTCATATCCTTGAATTACTCAAACTTGATGTGTTAACTACACCCTTGAAGCATCCCGCTTGATCAATCTTGAAAAGATTGAATTCCATTCTTTGTATCAAAATAATAAAACCACGATTCTTCATTAAACAAAAAGATGTTTTATGATACCGATCTTTGAAAACTATACCTCATGGAATACGTGACTCGATCACAAAAGTAAAACTACCTTGACTTGAACATTATGCTGAACCTCTCTTTGTGGACCACAAAACAATCAGTACAATTACGTTATCTCTAAAGATCATTATCGATGATCTTATTGACCAAGCAAACTCCATTATAACCCTGACAAGGAAATGTGTATGCAACAACCAGAGAAGAAATGACGTCACAAAGAAAAGCTGAATCATTCAAGCGAAAATCCCGAACCTATATGCGATGTTGGTGTAAGAACTAGTAAAGATTCCTCACTCTATGAATTCATGAATTGAATCACGTACTGAAGATATTATCTTCTTCAGTCGAAATGAAATCAACCATAGTGTTACATTAAACCCGTCATTATCAAGAACGTATCTGGATATATTCCAAAATCGATGAAGAAAGTTGAATACGAAAAGACCTATATGAAACGCCACTCTAACGTTATCACCTGTGGATACGAATTAATGCAAAGACTCATTAACGATGATGAGATCTACCATGAAGTGAACGAAGAAATGTTTCGGCATAAGGTCGATAAATGACAAGCTACTCTACAACAGATCGACAGTACCTCCTCATAAATGATGACAAATCCCATATTCTGAAAATCCTAAACCAATAAAAGCCATTAGATATTACTTACAAGTCGTTGCTGAACTGTGAATGATGTGAAGATGTTTTGATGACTTAGAAGATTACGCTATGACGTGTGAATTAAACAACCTCCAAATGCTCCACTACATCTATCCTGAACTTGAAACAACAAGGACTTTCAATCAAAAGGAGAATATCGTTAACCGACGTTGTACAATTGGAAATTAAGAATGAACGAAGTTTTGTGCAAGTATGTCAAGTATACAACCCTATACACCACGAAAGAATATTAGTTGTTGATATTGAAGAATCACTGAGTGCCTAGTGGAATTAAAGATTATTAATCTTTTGAAGAAAGAACAAGTTTGATAGCATCGACAGTTTGAGAAAACGTATCTGTATGGATAATGACGTAATTATGGATTAACCAAATGAACATGACACGGTCATGATTAAGTGAGATCACTACGAAATGTTGAAGGTTTGACCTTATAAGAATTTCGAGGACGAAATCCCTTTTTAAGGGGGGAAGAAATGTAACGCCCTAAAATATACCCTAAAATTATTAATGAATAAATAATCAATTAATCAAATTTGTTTTGATTAAAATAAATTATTGTTGGGATTTGGGCCGATACGAAATTTGTTTTGACATCTAATATCAAAATCTGGATAAGTCTCATAGAGATAAATCCAATATGTGGACTATTTGTGTGGTCTCGATTGGGAACCTGAGTACAGACCCAAATCAAGAGTAAATAAAGAATTTTTTTAGAATGTAAATATTGAAATGATTTGTTGAAATAAATCATGAGAATAATTGATATGAATTAAATGAGAGAACCTTTTATAAGAAAGGTCAATTAAACCAATTTTGACTCTGTTAAAGTCAAACACCCAAAAATGTGGTGTCGAAAAAAGTATAACGAATGAATATAAAAATTATATCGTTGTGTAGAGTTTGACTGTCTGACCCCAACGGTTCAATCAGATTTCAAATTGGAGAAAGTTGGACCAAAAAGTATACCCCGACTGGGACCAAATATTAGTCCCAATCAGGGACTACGTACCAAACAGCGCCCTGTTCAATTACGCCGATTCCAAAATCCGAATCACCGAGCAATCAAGGAAGCTGCAAACTCCCTGTCTTCTTCCTTCCTCACTTGGCTATTTAAGGACAACCCAACTCCCTCATTTCATCACCAAAACAACTCATTCTTCCTTCTATATTGTTCCTTGCTGAGAGTGGAGTGCAGTGGTGCTGTCATCTTTGTGTGAGGTCACCGGAGCAGTAAGATAGAGTCGCCGGAAGTTTCGTCGGAAAATATTCAAAACCTTCATTTACCTTCGATGTAAACCCGTAGATATATCTAATGACTATAATGTTCATATAGGTCGTTTCTACGTTCATAAACGGTCATTTGGTTGAGTTTTGTGTTTGACATGTTTGAAGAACCAAGAATCATAAACCTTGAATTTGATGTTAAAAATATGTTTTAATAATTCTAATATGATCTATGAACCTTGGAGAACATCTCTATATAGTTTAATTGAAGTTCGGTGACTAAAAATGATTTTCCCGAAAAATGGACCGAGGTTGAAGACGAATGAACAGTGGCTAAAAATCCACAGAGTGGATCGATCCCCTTCATTGGATCAATCCTCTGGGAGTTTTTCTTCTAGTTGGATCGATCCAGAGGGCTGGATCGATCCTCCGAAACTCTGGTCCGAAAATTTGTCTGAAATTGCTATTTTTGAGCTCTAAAATCCTATTTTTTATACCAATTGATTATGATTATTATAAAAATGATTTTTCACAACAAAAATGATGTTTTTAAAAAATTAAAACATTATGTGATGCATGACGGTAAGTTCGTGTGTTAACACTCGAGACTAGGCCGCTAATTGTTATTAAATGTTATGTTGAATGATCATTATGATGAACTATTATTGTGGCGAATTATGAATGATTAACCTACTGATTGGTATGATTATTGATTAAATCATGATTAAAAATGGATATAATGATGATTATGAAAATGATGTATATTGTTAAGGATATCTAGAAGAACTCTAAGATATACCCACTTGTATAATGATGATGATTATTTAGGATATCTAGAAGAACTATAAGATATACCTCCTTGACCAATTCATATTTCGGGGTTAAAACGTATGTACGGGATCCAGAACGGATATCACCCACCCGGCAGTTCACTGTTCGGTTGGTACGTAATCCACATGACTCATAGGGTGGATTATCGATTCTTGTGTTCTGCATTAAACTATTTATAGTTTAAGGGCCTGGTTAGAAATGTTGCCATAGACTAGGAATAGTTAAGAGTTGTTATGAAATGATTTGGCCTTAGATTAAGAATAATTTAAGAGCATTGTTGAGATATTGAATATCAAATGACTTGGAATAAAATATTGAGAATATCATGAATGTTTGAATTATATATTGTGTGCATGATATCAAATGGTTGATTATGAATTGAGATTCAATTTATGTGGATGTTCGACGCTTTAGATATGCTTACTCAGCTTCACCGCTGAGCGTGTAGTGTATTTTATTTGTTACACGCAGGTAGGCAGAATGAATGATTGGCTGATTCCTTGCAGCAGAAGGGGCGAGACAGTCGTGGTATATTATTGAATGAAATAAATAATTATGTTGTTATGAGACACATTTTAAAGTCACTTCCGCATTTTATTTAAACACTCCGTATTTCTCTATAATTATGTATGAAATATTATTTATAAATAAAAATGTTTGAAATGTTTTAAATTATCACGATTACCAAATCAATACTTTAGTCCGAAAGAGGCTGCAGACCTAGACAGATTAGGGTGTTACAGCTACGACTTGTAACGACGGATTTAGAGATCCGTCGTTAAGTTGATCTGGGAAGTAGCAACGATTGTTAAGTTGATCTGTCGTTAATCAAAACACATTGTTTTGAACTAGCAACGATTTAGTTCCATTGGTATAATCCATCGCTCCATGCGTATCTAAAACTATCCCTTCATCGTAACTTTTTGGTTTCGTACATAGAAACAAGGGAGAGCAGCAGAAACTTGTCGGAAAAGCAAGAGTCCAGCCGCGCCGTCTCATCCCCGTCACCGTCCAATCACTGTCGATGTCCACCACCATCCACCTGCCAGTGCTGACCCAACTACATGGAGGAGTTTTTCCGCGTGGATGGAGATGGAGGAGGATCAGGGTTTGCAGACGCTTGTTGAATCTTTTATCAAAATTGAAGAACATTATATAAAACTTAACTTTGATGGTTATGTAAGGGGAGCTAGTAACATGATTCTCGATTTTTTATAAATATTTGTTAAATTTTAATAATAGCTTGGTGATTTAAATATTCTTGGTTCTTTGTTAGTCTTCATTTGACATATTTGTTGGTTGTTTGATGCTAGTGCATGTGACATTGAAAAACAGCAGGTTGCTGTAAAATTTCTATCAAATCGGCGATGGATTTGGCGGCGGATTTACCTTTCCGTCGCTATATGGTCTGTTCTTCAAAATGATCGTCAATTCTGTCGCTGGACTGTCGACGAAAGATAACCGTCGTTAAAATCATCACCAAACTTCGTAGCTATATCCGTCATTGCATAGCGACGGATTTTAAAAAATTGTCGTCATACTAAATACTAACGAAAAAATAATGACAGAAACATTACCGTGTTAGCCTTGGTTTGCTAAGCCTCATGTTTTGATGTTAACAAACAATATAAGAGCTTAACGTTTGTTTAAGTGTTTCAGGAAAAACAAGAATCCATTAAGATTCGGTACTCAAGAATGAAGTCGAAACACTAAACTAGCGTAGAATATAGGTAGAAACCAATGTGAGGATATGACTTTATATACCTATATTCACAAGCTCAAAAACACTCACAAAATATGTTTAAAACCATCCCATAAACATTTTCAAACATCTAAAAGGTTTTAAACTCAAACACAAAGGATTAAGGGAATTTTGGAAAAATCAGAACAGAGTCACGGTACCCCTAGCGGTACCACAAACGGTAGGGTATACCGCCTACACGGTACCCCCATACAGTGTAATGGTACCTGGGTACCGATGGTAGGCGGAGACGGTTGGACCAACCCGTCCTAACCAAGTACCGCCAGAGCCGAATGGATTTTTAGTGGGACACGGTACCAAGGTACCACCACTCACGGTACCCCTACCGTACGCACGGTACCATGCTATCGTGTGGACGGTACCGGCCTACCGTGACCGTTGGGTTACTGCTCCTGATTTGAGATTTTGAATTAAATCAACCCTAATCACCTCCCAACGGCTAATTAACATCTTCCACTATAAATACAAGCCTAATCCTTCATATTTCTTCAAGAAACAAAGCTCTAAACATCCTCTCTTTTTATTCTAAGTGTGTTCATCCTTTTATTAATTATTTTTAATATTTTGGCTATTTTAAGAGCCTTAAATTCCTGATTTTTATACACACACACTGAGCTTGTGTTTCTAGTTATATACTCAAATATTCATAAGTTTGAATTGTATTTTTGAGAGATTATACTTTTCCTCTACACCGGCTGAGTTTTGTTCCACATTTTAATATTCTAGCCGTTGTGTAGAATCTACTTTTGTGTTCTTCAAACACACCTTCTTACGGTCGAGAATAGCCGTTAAATTCTCACGCTGTAACGGTTAAGGATAGCCGTATAAATCCTTGGGTAAAGGTTCAAGGATAGCCTTTGAAATCCTTGGTGGAGCGGTAGAAGATAGCCGTTAAATCTTCATTGTAAACGGTTCGAGATAGCCGTAGTGAAATCTCGGAGTGAACCCTATTGGAAAGGGTTGTTGCCAAATTAGTGCGGTTCTTTGATGGAGTTCAAGAGGCCAGAACTTAGTGGATTTGGAAATCCTTGAGGAGGAGCCTCGAGGTACTGGAGTGGGGAGTTCCCGAACCAGTATAAATTCGGTGTGCATTTTAGTTTACACTTTTATTTCTGCGTTTTATATATTGCTTCTGCGTTTGCCAACACCGTTTTTATCAAACTCCGAAAAGATTTTAAACGCCTTATTCACCCCCCTCTAAGGCGTGGGCACAAAGTCTAAACCGATTAACATACTGTCGTTAATTCCGGCATTAAGGCCAATTACTTACGGAATTTTGCCTTTGGCGACGTAAAATTTCCGTCGCTATTTCAATAGTTTTTTGTAGTGTTGTTTCGTGATGATAAGTGTATGTTTTGGTACCGTTGTTGACCGATCTTGTGGTTTTCTTTCTAATTTGGGGTTTCCACATAAATTATGTGTTCTCTAGTTTGCTACTATTTGGTTGGTATCTTGCTAGTTATTTTGTGGAGATCATTCAGCTGTGTAGTTCATCTTATTTTTTTTGGAAAAGATTTAATTTTCTTTTGTTCATTTCACTGCTACTTACACAAAAAAGTTTTTTTCTCTCATACATGAATTCAAGTTTCTTCCACATCTCAAAAGTTTTAGTTTTGTCGGTAACATGTTATTGCATTACACTTGAACCATATTGTCTATGTGATGCAACAACTTTCTAGTTGAAGCTAGTCCATTCTTTCTCGGCAACACTTGTTGGATGTTCTTTGAATAAAATTGAGTCCAACAAGACCTTAGAAAAAATAATATAATCCTCAACACGAATTTTCTAAATAGAATAATTTGTGGTGTCTAGACTAACCACTCCTTGAAGAATTACTTTGTCATTCATCATGAACAATATAATAAGAGGTCAGCCAAAAATAACCAAGCTTTGTTGTTGTTCTTCATTGTCCGGTAATTGGGATACTTTGGTAGTTTCACTTAGCACCTCTCCCCCAGATGCAAGATAACAATGGGGATGGTTAGAGCTAGTTTTTTTTAATGAGGATTCAAATCAAGAAAAAGAGATTTCATTTGGCATTATTGTCAGAAGGTCACATTGAGAAATTCTACACAAAGAAAAACATAGATATGTCCAATGAGAGAAAAGAGAAAAATGAGAATTCCGAGCAGAAGCGAGAACAGAAGAACACTACAACCTTAGCATCCAGTGATGATGATTTCTATATTATTGATGATCATGGACTATTGTAGCATGTGATGACTCTACCAGCGTGATTGATTCGGGTGTATCTTATTATATTACTTCACATAGGGAATACTTCCCATCACGTGATTTTGGTAATGTGAGGTTTAAAAATGACAGTTCGTTGTCCACGATCATCGATATGAGTAGTGTTTCTTTAAAGACTTCCATTGGTTGAAGGTCGACGCTCAAGAATGTGAGGCACGTCCGAGATATGAACTCTTATATCCATGATTTATAAACACCAACTAATACTATTATTAAACTTAGTAAATATAAACTTATACTTCAACTTAAACACAACATAGGGGGGTTGGATAAAAAATAAATAATTTTTTGGTTTTTTTTATAAAATGAGAGAAACATCCGCATGCTCAACAAGACTAAAATAAGAAACTTCAACTACTTAGTAACCATTGAAGAAGATTTAATTCTTTGAATAAACAAAGATGATTCAAGGGATTTTATATATACACAAATCCCTAAATTTGGTAGAAGAGAAATAATAGAAATCTATACATAAATGGTATCTATCATCACTACTACAAAAAAGACCTATTAAATCGGTTACTTTTACCCTTTTAAATCGGTTTTGAATTGATGCAAATGCTCAGGCTACTTTTTGCATCGGTTATAAAACCAATGCAAAAGGCTATTCCCAGAATTGGCACCATTTCTAGGAAGAGGCTTTTGCATCGGTTATTTGGTAATAACTGATGCAAAAGCTTAGGCATTTGAATCGGTTATTACCAAATAACCGATTCAAAAGCCCTTTTCTCATTTCTAGGAACATGCTTTTGCATCGGTTATTAGGTAATAACCGATGCAAATGTCTCTTCCCAGAAATGGGAAATGTGCTTTTGCATCGGTTATTACCAGATAACCGATGCAAAAAATAAATTTTTTCAAAAGGATTTTTTTATTTGCTCCCAATCCACTACATTTTCAATTTTGCACAGAATTATGTGCAAAATATACAGATTCAGCAACAACAACAATTCAACTCATCAACACAACAACAACAAACACAAATACATTCACAAAACCCAAATGCCACAAAACTAACAAATCCTTCTCCATGCATCAAAATTGATCTAGTTCAATCTTTTACCCGTGTTGTAGTCCTTCAAAATCATGGAGGAGATATGCATGATCATGCAGAACACACTCGTGAAGATGATCATCATGATGGTGATGATGATGTTCCATAGTCACAACCACATTTACAGTCACCTCCACCACCTCAGTTGAAAAAGTATATTGGGGCTAGAAAGCCTTCCATAAGACTTTCATAGGATGAGCATGTGTTAGTCATTGATGTGGGAAAGTGAGAGGCATTCGTTGAAACTATTTGTCACACATGTAATAAGAGAAATGATATGATGTCATACAAGATGAGATGACATCTTTGTATGAGAATCATACATTTGAGCTTGTGGAGTTGCCTAAAGGTAAGAGAGTACTTGAGAACAAGTGGGTACACAAATTTAAGTGTGATTATAGTGACTCACAAGTAAGAAATAAGGTAAGGTTGTGAAGGGTTTTAGTAAAAAAATAAGCTAGGGCATAAATTTTGATGAGATATTTTCTTTGGTTAAGAAGATGTCCTCGATCTCTTTGATTTATACTTAGCTTAACTGCTAGCATAAGTTTGGAGTTAAACCGAGCAGCTTTATGTGAAACAATATCTCTTCATGGTGACCTTGACGAGGAGATCTACATGAAACAACTTGAAGAAAAGTTAAGGGAAAGAATAACTTGGTACACCGTTTGAAGAAAAGTTTGTATGGGTTTGACCAAGTACCTCGGCGGTGGTATACGGAATTTGAGTCATATGTGGTTGATCATGGCTTCCACAAAACACATTCGTATCATTTTATCTTTGTGAAGAACTGCTCTGAAGTTAATTTTCTTACTATCATTTTATATGTGGATGACATGTTGATTATTGGCCACAAAGAACAAAGAAGATTGTTAGCTTGAAGAAATCATTGAGTAAGTCCTTTACAATGAAGGACTTCAATCCTATTAAAGAGATTCTAGGCATGAGGATCACTCGTGATAGAAAAAACAAGAAGCTTTAGCTATCACACGAGAAATACATTGAGAAAATTCATGGTAGATACATTGAAAATGGTGATAGCTCGTAGCAATCGTGACGATAATAACTAACTAGGAAGGCAGTGACAAATCGTGAATGTTACTCTGTAGTTTTTTATGAATTGTAATCTATTTTATATTTTAATTTGTAAATAAATATATTTTGAAAATGAATAAATGTTCCATTTGAGGAGTTAATGCTTGAGATCCTATTTTGTTCTAGTGATTTCTTTTCCCTTTTTTTCTTCTTCATGTTAAAGATGACGATTATTGATGTTGGCTGTTGTCGACTCATGCCAATGTCTATGGCTAAGCGATGAATGGAACGAGAATGAAGTTCATATCAAAGCGTGAAGGATAATATAGAAAATCGAAGTTCATATCAAAGCGTGAAGGATAATATAGAAAATTGATTTGTTAGAGTTTGAATAATCATTTGAGATATTGTGAAAATCTCAATCGAGTATCTATGAATCATTTTAAGATTCCTCGAACTAATTTAGGATTCCTCGTATTGACTTGCCAAAATGTGCCCTTGTAATATTGATTATTTATAACATTCAAAAAAGGAAAGTGATTTATTTATAAACAATCAAAACTACGTCGTTTTTATGTGCCATAAGATATTCTTCCATCCAGGCGAACTCCGGCGCTCACCATCCCCTCAAACCTCGGCCCCCTCCTGCTTCAGCGATTCTCTCGGTTAGTCGATGCGGCATGCGGCACCACGCCTAAGCGCACCACCGATCCTGCCGTCGAATTGTATATCAGGGTCTGGCCGCGCCTGTCGGCCGTCAGTCATTCACCGCCTCACTGATACAGCGGCGAAGGACCAGCGTCACCTGTCTCCGTCCATATTTCAGATCGTCATTTGCAGTTGAGGGCTTATGCTTATCATTGTTTATTTTCCCCAATTTTAAACATTTCTTAGTTGGTTCCTAATTTAAGTAAAAAATCATAATTTGGAGAAATTAGGGTGCCCAAGATGGGTTTGATCATAGACAAAATTTCACACATATGATTTCTCATATGCCTGAATTTTGACACCATTTGGGGAGAGTGTATATGGTAAATCCGGATGTAGGTACATCCGGGTAGTACTCATTCTGAAGTAAGTAGTACTCATTCTTGTATCAACATAAGCATTCATTTTGAAAAACCATATTACTCATTCTGAAAAAACGTAGTACTCATTTTCACACATTCGTAGAATATTCATTTACGAATAACCTAATACACATTCTAAAACCTAGTAGTACTCATTTCTACTTAGACTAGTACTCATTCTTCAACTAAGCCCTAACCGCAAATCCCTACAGAATCATCACCTGCCCATCATCATCACCTGCAAAACTCCATCATCATCACCAGTCTTCCTTCTTCTTCATCATCATCACCGCATCATCGCAGCTTCAATTTTGCAGAATCATCTACAAAACCCCATCATCATCACCGGTCTTCCTTCTTCATCATCGATCATCATCCCAGATCTGCGCAAACTTCCGATCTGCAGCCTCCTTCATCGCGGATTTCTTGCGCTTCTTTTCGCCCTATTAAACGCCGGCTGTACCTATCTCTAGGTACAGCCGGATGTATAATATAATTTGCGCCATTTTGGGCACCCTATGCTTTCCAACTTGGAGGCCAATTGAGAAATTAAAACTATTTAAACTTATGTTACCTCTTTTACAGTATTTGTCCAGTTTTGATCTTTTGAAATCGATCATTTTCAACCTTTGACCTATAATTAAATAATTTTTATGAATTATATTGATTAGAAAAAACAATATTTTGTAAATACTATATAAAATGAATCTAATAATATTATTTTTATATCAATATCTAATATCAATTTTATTTAAATTGGGAAAAAAACTAAAGTAGTAGTGAAACATAGAAAATATACCAAAATAGGAGTTTCATGTTTTTATTCTCAAAATAAGAGTTAAAATGCATATACAATGCGAATCATGCCAATGTATAATACAAAAAATACCATGAAGTGTCCATATATAGTGCCACATTATCACAGTAGAAATTCCTATTTTAGGGATAAAAACATGGAGCTCTTAATTTGATACTTTCTCTATGTTTTATTCCTATTTAGGGTGATTTCTTTATTTAATTAGTAGTCAAAGTTTGTCAATTTTGACAGCAAAAAGTCAAAACTGGACAAATACTTAGGGACGGAAAAATGTTACAGAGTATTAGTTTTGAATTCTGAAATGAAAGAGATTAGGAAGGATGGCTAGTAATGATGAGTGGCCGACGACAATGGGTGGTTTGTGGTGGTGACCGGCGGGGTTTGGTGGCATCACTGGGTGGTGGTCGGGGACGGGGGTAGCTACCAACATTGGGTGGCCAGATAGGGTTGGCTGGCACCGGGGGTTGGTCTACATCAATTGGTGGTTGGCGGCTGAGTGTGGCCATTTGGTCAATGATGATGGTGGTCCACAATGGTGGCCTGCAATGGTGATTAGCCAACAAGAGTGAGTTGCCAACATCTAGGGGTGGTCGGCGGTGCCGCAATGGCAACCAACAACGACGGGTGGCCGGTAGGAGTGGGTTGCCAGCTGTGGTGGCAAAAAATTGAGGGAGTTACCGAAACCCCCATATTGATATACTTAAATTTAGGAGATATTAAAACACCTCCATTTGGGAGGGTTGTGATAGTGAGAGATATTAAATCTGAATTTTGTTTAGATTTTACCAAGTAACTGTAAAAGGGTTATGATATCAGGAGATATCTAAACCTATACGGGCCCTTATGCTCCATTCTTATTTTTCCTAAACTGAAATAATACTGTGTTTGACTCTTGGATGCATGCTACATCCATTTCCTTACACTACAAGCAATGCTAAGTCACATTTTTCACATGAAAATTTCAAAATACTACCATTATTCATTTAGTGGGAAGCTTAAGAATGGCTTTGATACTGGGAACATAAACACAAACAACCTTGGTATGTGAATGTAATCTAGTTTTAGTGGTAACTAAGGTGGTGAATGACAACTTTGATGAGAAATCATGTCTTGCCCTTGATTTAGGAGTTTCACATAGATTTCTGCATAGTGCATAATACTAATAAAGAGAAGGCATACTATAATAATTTGATCACTCATCAGTAGAGGAGATAAAGATCTTTCTGGCTCAAGAGACTTAATAGAGGTATGCCTCATAGAGTCACAGAGCGTGGGATGAGTAGTTGGTGTTTGAATTGACAATTTTAAACCTTGAAAGTAGATGATCTCAAAGGAGTTTTTACATATTAGGTCCATATAGGGTTGTGTTAGTGGAGTAGCTGTGTGTGCGGGTGCTTTGAACTCGTGTGACTTAGGGTAACTGGTTTAGTGGTCCTCTGAGAAATGTTTCTTTACTCCTCAAAGTAAAGGTATGATTTGCTTTAACTTTTCTCTCGCATGCTTGCATTTTTTTCGTGTGAGATATACTAAGCATGTATGGGTTGATTTGGTTTGCTCTCGTGCATCAAGTCATGATCATCAAGAAAACTAATTAAGATCTGATGAGGACACATAACACTTGTGGCCTCCCATATTAAATTGACCTCATGATGCCATTTTACCTCAACAATACTTGATTCGTGCCATATTTAATAGATTAGGTGGTGTGGTACGATTTTTAAAATTTAGATTCAATGGAGCATAGATCGTGATTGGTGACTTGTATTTTAGTTTTATAAAAAGTGATGGAGTTTTTTTTGAAAGCAAGTCTTCTGTATGAGCCTTTTAGTGAACCTAGTGTTGAGCAACTGATGTTGAGCCCACTAGCAAACCTAGTATTGTCCCCCACCCTCTCTCTATTTAAAATATTTTTAGGGCACCATTTTCGAGTTTCTAAAAGTATCACCAATTTCATTTCACATTCTAAGGTTTATGTCCACACTAAGTACATTTGTTTTGATATTATCTGTATGAAATAACAAGTATGTGCATTACAAACATGATTGGTGACATTTATGTAAAAATTTATGTTTCTAGGGGCAAAGGATTTTGCTACAAAATGTGGAAGGACAATCACAATTTAGTGTTTGGGTGTGGTGGCGAAGAAGAGATTACTCAGTGACAAACATATGCATTTTAACAGGTTTTTATCACATCGCATGAACATATTTGTGTACATATGCATGTGCATGTGTTGGTGGTGTTCCATGCCCATGCCACAAGCTAGATTCCGCCATATCCTTTTTATGGACTATGGACTCTACTGTAGGCATGGCAGTTTATGCAATTTTGAGTATAAAGATAATCTAGAATCAATTGGAGTTCTATTTATCCTATATTTTGGGTAAAATTGGTTTCTATATCTTCTCAAATTCTCAAAAGTACTCAACTCTTTGTTTCTTAAGAATTAGCTTATTCTTAAATACTCCTTTAAGTCCTTTTGTCCTAAAATTGACTTGCTCACTTTCCTTTTAGGCTGTCTTGGGATAAACTTCCCATTCTATTTAAGGAAAGCCTTGAATGGTCCACACAATTTGTGCATAAATTCCAATGACATAATTTTACAATTTTTAAAGCTCTATTAAAAAGCAAACATAAAGTTTAATTTTAGTATTATTATACACTAAAATAATTTTATGTTGTGTTGTACCGCTCAATAACGACCCAAAAATAAATTTGGTATTATTATTTAAAAAATAATAATTGATCACTGCATTATATGAAAGAAAAAATCACCAAAATAAATGCTCCGTATGTAAGAAAACCAAAATTCAAATTAAAAAGAATTCATCATTGTCTGTGTTATAAAGGTTGCTATATTCGTCATAAACAATTAGAAGTTACATAATACTCATTTCACACATTCATTTGTTTTACATACTTTAAGTATGTACGCCATAAAAATAGTGTCTTTGACAATGTTGATTGTATTCCTAAAAAACTTTATATTTTGTCGCTAAACAAGCAAAAAGAGTTGTAATTTTGTCTCTAGACAAACAAAATGTTTTGTAATTTTTTTGTTAAGTATATATGTAAGTATAGTCTTTTATAACAAACTAATGAATTTAATTATAAATTTTTATAATAAAGTATTTAAAAAACTAAAAGTTCATACAGGTTATGGTCGTTTCAATGAAACATAATTATTTAATATTGCGAAATTACATAGAAAAATATATAATATATTAATTCATTGAACTAATATTTTATGTTGACTCTATAATGGTAACTTAATTTTTTTTGGAGACATAAGAGATAATTTTTTATTTAAATTGTGACACTACTTCAAATTTTTTATTATTTTATTGGCATTGATAGTGATGATGATGATAATAATAATAATTTTAAAAAGAGTAATATGAAAATCACATCTAATTAATTTTTTTAATGTCATTGTTGGAAGAAACTAGAAGGTGTTAGAAAAAATTAGAAAGAGTTGGAAAAAATAGGCAGGAGTTGGAAAATAGTGGAAGTAATTTTTTCTAATCCAAAAGAATAGACGCTTAGTATCAACTTTGGGAACCATGGATGAAATTTGCCTTAATTTTAACTTTGCGCATTGCAAAGCCCTAGAATTTGTCAATACACACAGAGCCTTGTGGAGGAGCAACCGACAATGAAGAAATTTGACAAAAACCTTTGATAATATATGAGAATCAAAAAGTGGCTCGGAGTAGTGGGACTCCAAACACTGCAGCAGTTGTGTAGACCCAACCTCTCATCTCTGTTAGTATGCTGATTTTTTCAGCGTCTGATGCTAAAAAAGAACCACTTCGTTGGATGTTTGGATCAAACAGTATAAACGATTTATTGAGCATCTAGGAATACCGTGTACTACACTAGTCAAGGAGGCCCCACTCCATTTATCAGGTGATGCTCAATCATGGATAGATCAATCGGAGAAAGCAGAGCCGATATTGACTTCTGGAATATTTGTGTGTCATGCACCACAAGCTTTGGGCCTCCACTCAGCTCTAATCTGGAAGGTGGTTTGGTAGATTTGAAATTAATTGGCACTGTCGTGGGGTATACTTCTGAGTAACATTGATTTTTGGCTTGAGCAACAGACATATCTACTCTCCTCCAAGTCCAACTTTTTACAACAAGTCTGTGAGATAATATTTGGATGGGATTGGAATGGCTCACACTGGGGAAGTTGGATGTGTCAATCTAGCCATGAGCATAACAAAGAAATAACACAGAAAAGCCAACTTTATTCATGTCTCATCACCTAACAAACCATTCTAACATTGCTTTAAAACCCATAACACTCTAAACTCTTCATAGAGCCTCGTGACCTCACATTCAAAATCATTACAAGCCCTATTTCAAGAGATTGACTCATGGAGACAGCATAACATAAGACACGCCAACAACTTGTGCTAATTGTGATGAAATTTGTTCGGCTACATCATTGCAAACGCTTGTTCTTAATAGATGTGGAGGATGGTGACACAAATGATGCTCCAACAACTTGTGCTAATTGTGATGAAATTTGGTCGGCTACATCTTTGCAAATGCTTGTTTTTAATAGATGTGGAGGATGGCGACACAAATGATGCTCATGAGGAAGCAATTTGGAGACTTAATTGAATCCCATCTCTGGATGGAAACGCTATTTGCTTATTTAAATAATGACAACTTCATGTACCATTCTTTGATGTGGAACCTAGATTGTGCACTCAAGGAGTACACAACTTCATGTACCACTCCTTGGTCGTGGAACCTAAATTGCAAGTACATGCTCATCCCGGTCTGAAGTGGTGGTAGACAGTGCTGGGACTTGAGGGAATTGAGATACAAGGAGGATGCAAATGTCATTCACAATTGGTGGATGCACATATACAACAAGTTTCTATCTACGGTCTAGACCTCGTTGCAAAGGGATCATGAAGAGGAAGAAGATCGTTGTTTGGACTTTGCAGTGCCTTGGCCTATGGTGTTAGAGAGGAAAATTGATTTGACCTTGTCAAAGTCTTATTGGATTTAATGATTCCTTTTTCTTTGTACCAAGGATGATAATACATTCAATAATTTCAATGCTAGTTCAACTATTACACGAAGTGCTAAACAAACTTCATAGATCATTAATTAAAAAAAGACAAGCACATAGTAGGAACTCATGTTCTGCATGATCTCTCCCGCTGTGATCTGTTGTGATTATGCTTCTTGCTAAAAAAGATCCATAGCAATTTCCCTTGCTTCTCTTTTAGATAATAGCATTGATGCATTCTCTCTTAGATTTAATCGGGTTTGTTCACATATAACCAAATGGGTAATAAGACAATTTTGGCTCAATTAGTATGGTGTCAGTTAGTGTGTTACACTTATTTAATTAATTAAAAAAACAGTTGGGTAGTTTCTAAAAGCAGTTATGGGTAGTTTCTAATGTTAATAGGTGTGTTGGTTTGTAATGGTTTTTTCCATCATCTCCGATGGAGCCAAAATTTCACCATTTTTGGCTTTGGGGTGTGATGGAATAAATCAAAATGGATCTCTAAACTGTCTGTGCTTCTTTAATTAATGAAGTAGCAGTTAGTCAAGCAATGCAACTTTCGACGTTGAGCCGGGGGTCTCTTTGGAAACGGCCTCTCTACTTTGGAGTAGGGGTAAGGTCTGCGTACACACCCTCCCCAGACCCTACTCTTGTGGGATTTAACTGGGTTGTTGTTGTTGTTGTTGTTGTTGGTTTGTAATGGTTGTGTTGGTTAGTCCTGTATTTATATGTATGGACACATAATTCTGGATAGCAGTACCACGATAAAACACTCTGTTTATATACTCCAGATCTGATATTTTTCTCTCATTCTCTAAATTTCAGTTTTTGCTCTATTATTCCCTTTTCTGCCCATTAAATTAAAAGTGGGTGGTGCAACCACTTTTAGGTGCTAACTTTCAATGGATTTAAGAGTTAAGACACATGCTATATTGCTATGTGAACAAAGTACTTTTTACATCCTAAGCAATGTCGTTTAGTTTCTTTTAGAATTGATTTTATCATGTAGACCCTTTATGATAAAGTTCAACACTAATTTTATTGAAGGATTTGAAAGCTGCATTAAAAAATTTGCAGTGTTAACAATGCCACCCAATACAAGAACCAGAAAAGCCTACAAAGCTATGAAAGATATGGGAATATCCGAAGGTTTTGTGAAACCGGCATTGAGAAATCTTTTGAAAATATATGAAAATGACTGGGCACACATTGAAGAGGAGAATTATCGGGCACTCTCTGATGCGGTCTTTGAAATGGCACAACCAAAGGTTCAACACTTCTTTTATTCTCATTTTGTATTCACCCATTTCCTAATACCAATGGGGACTAAATTTTCATTCACCCTTCTTTTCTAAGTATTGGCTTTTATACGTGTCATTAGGATGATGTGAAAAAGAGTATGAGAATTGTGAGGCAATGAGTTTGTTTCTTGTTTGTTTCAATTGCTCCTTCGATTATTTTCAAATATATTATTCCCTCCATCCACAAATTTTCTTTCTGTTTCGGTTTACAAGGTTTCGCGGAAGTTATTTACAATTCAATTTATTTGATTTTAAGTGTAAAATTTAAAAATAAAATTTATATATATTTAAAAACTACCCAAAAAATTTTACAAAACAAGAGGTGAAATGACTAATATATTATGAAATGACTATTGAAAATCAAAATAAGCAAACGAAGTGAACAAAGTTTGATTCGTGAATAATGAACAAGAAGAAAATATTTGGATGGAGGGAGTTTTTCATGGGTTTTTCTTTTACCCTTCTTTGTCATCTAATGTGGGCTAGATTTTCTTAAACCATCTCTTATCAATTCTTGCTTTTCTCATTATGTTACGCTTCAAAACCAGAAATATGTATCTTATTCATAGCATTCCTCTTAAACCTTAGGGAACTACATACATGAAGTCAAGAAAACCAATTCTTCTATTTTGGGGGCTTGGTTAATATAGAGTAGAAGCTTGGTCGAAAGAGCCTTTACATAAAGAGAAGACAATAAAAAAGTGTCTTAGACTACATATTTCAACACATTCCTCAAGCTACCATATATATACATCATAGGCGCCAAGCTTGTTACAGATATAGGCTAGTTGAGGTCTTTGTTATGAATTGGTGAAGATATTTGTGAGTTGTTCTCATGATTAGACAAATGAAAGATGACATACTAGTTTCTTTTAAAAAGTTGTCTCATTTAAACTGACAATGACATTCATTTCAATGCACGTATATCTTTAATGAAAAACTAGAGTGACGCATTTTGCAGAGCTGCATGATTATCACATATTAATTGCATGGAATATACCTTGCAGTCTCGTAATTCTTGTAGTACTTTGGCTACATAAATTCAAGACCTTGTTTTTTACGCTCCCAAGTAAGAAGATTATCTCAATAAAAGCACAGTACCAGGTAGGTAACAACTACCAAGAAAGCAACATGTCACCAGAGCATAAATTTTGAAACTCCCAAATTTCCTGTCTGTTACAAGGGTGCAGGCTAAAAAGATTTACGAGACATGAAGTTTGCTTGCAATTATTAATTTATTACACATAATGTTGCCAAACTAATTCGGGATGACCATAAGTGTATTTGGGTGCCAGAATTGTGACGTACAGCCATACAGGAGGTGCACGCATAACGGTGCATCATGGGAGGCACTACGGGGTGTGCATTGCAAACCAATCATTCTTTTTTATGTTTATAATTTTTTAGGTTTAGGATTAGGGGTGATGCTCCACTTTTCTTTAGTCTGACTCTTCTCCCTCTCTCTGCTTATAGTCCTCCAACCTTAAGAGTCCTTCAACCTTAAAATTCGCAGGCTTCTCTTACTTCTGCTTTGACTTGGACTCTGCCGCTTGGAGGTTTTGGCACTTTAGTCGTGCAGGTCGCATGCACATGCTTCTCTAGAGTTTGATCGTAGGCTTTTTATAGTTTTTTTCCTTCTCGGAGTAATTTTTTTCCTGTAGGTTTTTATCTTCCTTTTTTCCAAAGCTTTTTTTTCCTTCTATGTAACAGACTCGCAGCAAGTCAGCACTTGGCAGTGCATTTTTTCTTTTATTGTTTGATGTTTCACACCATTATTTGTTTGTGACATGTTCTTTGTTTTTTGTTTGTAGCTTTTGTTCTATGTGTGGCTTTGATTTTTAGTTGCTTTCTAAAAATTTCTTATGGCTTTCAAAATTTTATATGTATTATTACTAATCTAGAGATGCTATGCTACTTGTAACTCAATTTGCGCCTCCCGTTTGTGATGCGCCCTCCTCAATTGCGTATCGTGCATCGAGGCTTCAGTCTTGAGAGTGCCTTTGTGCATCGGTACACATTGTGTCTTAAACAACTTTGTTGGGTGCTAAGGGTAATGAAAATGGTTATGGGCATAATGGGTTTGTGGTTTGCCCAATGCTGGATTTTGCCCCTAAATGGTGCTGGGTTACAGCGACAAAACAAATTTACAGACTTGAAGCAACATCAGCTATAGTCATGAAGCTATGTAATGCCTGAATTTTTTCTAACCAGCTTCTGTTAGATATGGTAGCTGCATGAAAATGCGATAATTAAGCTCTAAATTTAATTTAAATATTTATTTATTCCAATCAATTTTAAATCTTTACATGGGTATGTTCTGACGTTTAGGATGATTTACAAGACAAAGTTGAGTAGATGTATTCAATGAAGATTTTCATGATTTATTGTGTGGAATTTTGTTATGGTAATTAAGCAATTTGGTTATAAAGTAAGCCTCAATGTGTGGGCGTGACCTCTATTCTCATATAATAATCCTCTCCAGGAGATCTCTTAATATATTTCATATAAATCAAATGATTGCATTCCAATTGCTTCCACTTCATGGGTAAACAAAATCACTTACAATACCACCCACGATGCTATCTTTGGTCTAGTTATAACGAGATAGTTCTGTTTTGACAAGTTTTTTATATCGTTGCGGAAGGAGTTTAAGATTTTGATTCACGTGAGCGTCTGCTGGTTTGCAATTCAGCAGTTCCTTCTAAGATGTCAGATGTATATTTTAAGTGGCATATGGAGCCCTATTTTTGGACTGGCAACCTCAATACCAAGAAAGTACTGTAGCAGTCAGTAGTCACGGATTCTAGGTTTGAATGTGAGGAGACAAATGGTATTTGAGATTTAATAATTCCTTCAAAATCATTACCTGGGACAATAATATCATCCACACATACAACTTTTGTTGTAATTTGTGAGGACTAGTTGACCGGTGACTGTGAAAGGCCATGAAAAACCTACAAGGGTCTGAAAAATACTCTGAAGCATTTTCAATTTATAAAGTTTCTGACTGGCAACCTAAAAAATGAGTAAACTTTTCCACAATATTTTTGGAGGATAGTGAACAATTCATACCTTCCTTTTATCAAAAGTAACCAAGTACCACGACAGAAATCATTGGTGAATGTAAGCATCAAATATTCAAAGGAGAAGTTACTTGACTAGGACCCCAAATTCCAAACATCAGAATGACTTGCTCAATGTCATTACTAGGTTTTGAGGCACAAGAAGTCTGAGAAGAGTGTAGTGTGGTTTTTTCTCGTTTCTTTTCCCTGCTCCCTTTTTGGTGCTTTTCAAATGTGTTACTTTTAGTTTTCTCGAATTCCTTTTCTTTTGCTCTTGACAGACCTCTTGCTTTTGTAGGTAGGAGCTTTGGAAGAAGAAACTTTATCTAAGGAGCCTGAGCAACCACGTAAGAGACCACGGTTACAATCTAAAGAAGATGAGAAGTCGCCTTTCAACGACGCCAGCTCCAAATTAGCTGAGGCATCCTCAAATAATCATAAAGTGAAGGATCATGTTGTATCTAATGATTGTTCCACCAGTGTCTCACCCGACATGGTGGGTTCTCATCAGGCTAGTCATGGAGAGAAGGCTCTTCAGATTCCTTTCTTATCACACACATGTGGTAGAAACAAAGAAAAGGAACCCATTTCACCCAAATCTTTGGGGTTGCCAGATAAATCTGTTTCAACTCAGCATCATGCCTCTAGGAGAAATATGTCCAATGCATTGAAGAATTCTGGACCAAAGTCTAGCTCTCATCCAATGCGTCTTAGGGATAGACAGATAGAACTTCAAGCTCTTAATTCTGCATCCAGGAAAAAGACATCAACACATGCACTTTCCTCTCATGCCTTACCCCTTCAAGAGACAAACTCTGATACTTGTGTTGCTCAATCCCAAGAACAGAATGCTTCTGGTTCTCATGCTTTTAGAAAGCACAAGGATGAGACAATACTTGATGAGGTGTCTGATTTCAAGGTTCCAATTGCTGTTTTTCCTCCTGGTAATTAAGCTTAGTATTATTTGCTTATTTTCTTTTGTTGATGATGAGCTAATACAATACTCATGTCCCAGAATAAGGCTCCGCATTTGACATCACACTGTTATTATAAAAGGTGAAATTGTGTGGTTGAGGTTTATGCCAAGAAGAGAAATAATATGCTTCCCTTTAAAGGAAAGTGACTTTATTTGGGACAAACTAAAGAGAAAACTTGGAACCATTTTCTGGGACAGATGGAGTAAATTATTTGGGGGAAAACCTAATGTGGCAATGTTATGTTCATCAGAGTCATCAGATGATGGTGGTGGTGGTGGTGGTGTTCGATGTGAAAATGGTTTTCTTGTAGATACCAGTGGAGCAAAGGATGGAACCAACTGTAGAGCAACATCTTCCAATGAAATGAAAACCAATAAGAAACCGGTAAGGATAAAAAAGTGTATTTCCATATGACCTTGAAATGGATTTATCTGTCTTTAAGGAAAAAAAAATCTTAATAAACTGTGACCCTTCGGCATGAAGTCTTAGGGTCAGGATGGATCAAGGTTTTGAAGGGGGGGGGAGGGTTGAATGCTAAGTCTTTAACTTGATAAAGTATTATTTTTTTAAAATAAAGGAATAATATAATGGGTGATTATGTAATATTTTATTCCCCCCTTCATTCGTTTTTAAAAACATTTTAGTTCTCAAGATATAGACTAAATCCTTTAAAGCCTTTTCCTCCAAAGCTTCTGAAAAACCTCGATCCAAAATGGCAATTTTTCTCCATTTGCATAGTCTAGAAGATGTACTTATCTTGGGTGGAGAAAGTGTCTGGAGTCATACAAATCTAGACCCAAACTTTTATGGGATGAAACTGATGCTGTGACATTTCTTTTGGGAATTGGGGATATACTCTTCAATTTGAATGCAAAAAACCAGGAAACATGGCTTCTACTAATCTGTTGAAACTTGAAAGCATATCCTTTGAAAAAAGCAATTGATTTTAGATGCAGGCCTATGGATTCTGAAGACGAATCTATCAATTCTCATGTTGATGGTGGTTTGGTTCTTGTGCAGATACATCAACTTTCTACTCGCAATGGTGTGGGTGACAGAGCACGACCTAAAGAAGATGCATCTAGGAACAGCCACTTTGATGTTATTGATAATGGTCAGAGTGTTAGTAAACAGATGAATCCTCCAAGTCCAGAGGTTGTGGAGTCACTTCAGTTACCTTTAGATAATACAAGTCCTTTAACTGAGGTTATTGACATCACCAAGAAACAAGAAAAAATGATGATTTCATTAGTAAATGAAGTTAATAACAAGCGCCCCCCATCCTTCCACTACATTCCTGATAATACAATATTCCGGAATGCGTATGTAAACATTTCCCTGGATCGTATTGGGGACAATCATAGTTGTTTGACTTGTTCTGGGGATTGTTTATCGTTGCCCATACCCTGTGCTTGCTCATACGAAACAGGGGGTGAGTTTGCATACACAAAAGAAGGTCTTGTCAAAGAAGAGTTTCTGAAAGAGTGTATTTCTATGAACCGTGACCCAGGAAAACATTGTCAATACTACTGCACTCAGTGCCCACTCGAAAGAGCTAAAAAAGATGGCATTCATACTCCTTGCAAAGGCCATCTAGTGAGGAACTTCATCAAAGAGTGCTGGAAGAAGTGTGGATGTGATTTGCATTGTGGCAATCGCGTAGTACAACGAGGAATAAGTCGAAAGTTACAGGTAAGCTATTGCAGATAAGTGGCACTCTGGAATTACCATGAATTTCACATGTATTCCTAATGATTGAATTATTCCAATGTGTTCAATTTTTTTAAATGTGAATTCAATATAGTGCCTAACACATCCTCTAGAGTTGTGCTCTAATTTCTCCAACCCGTTGCACCAATTTTGCTTCATTTAATATATTTTCAGGTCTTTATGACACCTGGAGGGAAAGGGTGGGGCCTGCGTACTCTTGAGGACTTTCCAAGAGGTGCTTTTGTTTGTGAATATGTGGGAGAGGTTCTTACAAATGCCGAACTATTTGACCGTGTTTTAAAGAGCTCTAGTGCTGAGGAACACTCCTATCCCGTGCTGCTTGATGCTGATTGGGCGGCTGAAGGTGTGTTAAAAGATGAAGAAGCTCTGTGTTTGGATGCTACTTATTATGGGAATGTTGCAAGGTTTATAAACCACAGGTGAAACTCGTATATAAGGGGCTGTGTTGGTCATTTTGTTAGTTTATTGGGGCTGTTTTGGATATAAGTGTGTACATGTTTTAGTGCAACAAAAATCCAAGGTAATCCCACAAGTAGGGGTACACAGATTTTATCTTCACCCATGAGAGGGGGAGAGGCTGTTTCCTATAGACCCTGCTCAAAAGAGATGAAATCAAAGTAGGTTAGCAGGAAAGTAAGCAAATACAAAAAAATAAATAAATAAATAAATACTCCACTAGCAAACACATACCACGACACTACAATACATAATTTTAGCAAATGTTGTTGATTATTTGCAGATGTGTTGATTCAAATTTGGTTGAGATACCTGTTGAGATAGAGACCCCAGATCATCACTACTACCATGTATTGAATCTTATCCTTTATGATTCGGTTTACTTCATTTCATGAGCCACATATTTTTCATTATTGCTGTATTTCATGAGCCAGATTTTTCATTTTTGCTGTACTATAAGTTGATTGTTCCTTTTGTTTGTTACACGTGTTTCTTTTTCATACAGCTTGCCTTCTTCACCACAAGAGTAGTTAAAGCCAGGGAAGAGCTGACTTGGGTGAGTTGAAGCCACGTGTACTTTATTAGCATTAAGTATATATGTGTATATCATTGAAGCAATAATTTCTTTGAAGTTATTGGCATATGGAGCAATAACAATGTGTACTGCAGACTATTTGAGTCATGAAAAGGGTTCACAAAATTAAAATATTTTCCTTTGAAAAGAGGCCCATTGGATTTATAAAAGATGGCTATGGTCATGTTGCATGGTGTTAATTTTACAATATCAATCATGCAATGTGACATGTCCACATTGTATATCTGAACTCAATTGCTTGCCTCATAACGTTTTCCATTCTAGTGGGAAAGCAATGATGATGACGGTTTCGAAATTTAATTCCATTATTCGTAGCATGAAAGACATCTCGCTTAAAACTTAGCCTTTTACCCATGAATTTAGTGTTGAACTAACCTTAGCCAAGTAATTGGCTTTCACTAATCCCATTATTGTAGGTATTGATGGTGTGATGGTGGTTGTGTATATGTTTCTAGGCCTTCTTTGGTAACAACGTTTTCACTTAGTATTAGCGTTTTGGATGTTTTTTTAACGGTGCAAATTAACTTTGAAAACATTAAAGCTAAATATTCTTATTAATGGCACGGTTTATGTGACATTGCCTTCCAATGTCATAGCATGACCCGAGCTTCCTTTGGTGCTATGTTTCTACCCCTGTAACCCTCCTAAACTGACCCTGCCACCCCCAACCTCCCACACCCTCCCCTTCGCCGATTGGCTACAACTACTGTAGCCAATCAACGAAGGGGAAGGGGTGCAGGCATGGGGAGGAGGGTTAGGGGGTAAGAACCATCAATTTTTCAAACAGAGCACCATAGGAGGCTCAAGTCATGCTATGACATTGGGTTCAATGCCATTTGAACCGCACCGTGTTATTAGACAGCATTTTCAAAGCACTGAAGCTATTGTTGTCAAATGGGCAACTAGTTCCACACTCTAGCTCACCTAGAGGAAGTCTTGCACAGAAAAACTCGTTATGATCTTTGGGATTTGGGTTGATGCTGTGTCTGTTTCCAATGTAGCAAAAAAAAGTCATTAATGATAATGTTTTAGCCTTGGGTAAATAATAGACTAAATCAGAATGGTACCCTTTCTTGCTTCTTCGTTTCTATGATGTTTTGGGCAGTAGATGCATTAGTGCATATGATTTTTTTCCATTAATCTTACGAAACATTTACATTTATGTTCTGTTTTCAGGACTATGGAATAGATTTTCGCGATCGGAAGCACCCAATCAAAGCATTCAAATGCCAGTGCGGGAGCAGGTTCTGCAGAAACAAGAGACGGTCTAGTAAGTACCAAGAGAAGGGATAATGTGCTCCCTTTCCATTTAGTCCCCCCTACAACTCATTCCTATCCACTTTCTCTTTTACGCTGGTTAGACATTCTTTTGGTAACATGCATGGTTTGTTATGTTTTAGGATTCAAAACAAGGAGATGAAAACGTGTTCGGCGATCATATCATTGCCTTTTGCAAAACTGAAGAGCCTGCCGTTGAAACATTCTGGTTTTGCTGCATCTTTTTCGCGGATATGTCATGGTTTTTTTTCTTTTTTAAATATTTATTTCTTGGTGTTGGGTAGGCTACATGTTTACTTCATTCTTTATTCTAGTTGTTGCACGCTGTGTGTATAATAATCACCTCTAATTTTTATATCATAGAACTAGTAAGAGCACTTGCATCAAAGTGCTAAACCTACAAACCAAGAACAAAATAAAGCTTACAAAAGAATCTGATCAAGATTTATTATAGTAATTGATATTTGTGAATCATTATTTGTTGTTAATTCAAACTCCCATGCACGTCAAATCTATATTTTTTTACAAATGAATTCTCTTTTTCTTACTCCCTTTATTCTAATTTTAATTGCATGTTTACAATTCACATGGTCAAGTTTAAATCATGTTCTTTACTTATTCTTGTTACTTATTTGAGAAAATAATAGTCTTATCACCTCAATTTGTAGAACTTTTAATGTTGTTTATAAATACATAAATTTTGTTTTTTATGTCATATTATTTTTTAATTAAATTGAATTGAAAAAATAATTTCAGTCAGAGAGAGTACTATCCCAATTATCATCTCCTCAACTCCAAAGCAATTGGGAAAAATTACAATCCATCCCTGCAGTTAGCCTCCAATTTTGGGACGGATGGAAGGATATTAGGAGAGAAGCATGTTACACACACCAAGTTTGACAATGTGTTTCATGGACATGTATAGACAGTCTTTATTTAGTTGCATAGAAAATTGTTGTTTGGTTGTATTTGTTTTTTTATTATTCACAAAGATAAACTTTAATCATTTAATAAAATAAAATGGTCATGTCGCTTCTATTTTTGAAGAACTTTTGATGTAGTTTTTTAATATATGAATTTTATTTTTTAATTGTACCAAAAATTTCATAAAAAAGTATTTAAAAATAATTTTTATCAAAGATCTTAAACAACATGCAAAATGGGACGGGGGAGAGTACATATTTGTGAAATTTAGCATATGTCAATGGATTTGCCCATTAGAAGAAGATAAAAACTTGACAAGCTGTCATGAATTATGAATTATTACTCCTAAGACTAGACCATATGTGAAACCACTAAACCATGGCAAGTTGAGCACGAGTGTCTTGACTACTTACCTTCATTTCATTCTTATTACTTCATACTTTTTATGTGTTTATTTCATTCCAATTTAAATTGTTTGTTTCGATTTATGATATTTGATTAAGTTATTTTTAATACAATTAATTTAAGAAATGAGTTGAAATTCAAAAATAAAGTTTCGTATTTAAAACTTACAACAAAAATTCTACACAAGACGTATCATTACTATATTATTTTATAAAATGATTAGCGATAATAAAAAAAAGAAAAGGAATGATCTTGTAAATAGTACTCGGTACTAAACATGTAACTTAATTTTGAACAAATTCAACACTACACATTACTTATTCCTTTTGGAATTGCATCAAATTTTAATAAAACCATTAAAACCTTATCAGAAGATGATTCTTATTGGAGTATATGGTGAGATGTAGTGGTGGATACGTGAGTGACTTTGGTCCGTCGGTCACCATATGGCCATATCTAGCTCGTGCTTAGAAAATAGTTTTTCAGATAGTTTTTGGCATCCTTGATTAAGTTTAGCTTTTTGGACTAAGTAAAATGCCAAAGGCATTGTTTAGCTAATGACTTTTTCATTTGGCATTTTGATCCAAAAATCCAAAATTTGAAAAGCCAAGTGGAGTAGCATTTGGACTTGGATGTTAAGAAAATTAAATTTTTTAAATCATTTTTCTTAGAAGATATTCTATAATATATCCAAAAAATAAAATTTAAAAAATTCAAAACTAAAAAAATAAAATTTAAAATTTTCAAAAAAATGAGATGAGAAAATAAAAAGTAAAAATCATTAAAAAATTGTATATTAATAATTTCTTATGAATAAAATGAAAGTAAAATTTAATACTCCATATAGTAAAAATTAAATTTTTACATGTAAAAAAAGAAAAACAAATATCCTGTGTGTGTGTGTATATATATATATATATATATATATATATATATGGGATTGACTCCAGTGAGATGACACCTTATAGTGCGATGACATGCTTCGGTCAGATGACGCAAAGCTCACCACTGTCCACTGCAAAGCTCACCAAACTGCAATGCAAATCTCACCATATTTTTTTCAACACTTTGAATTTTTTTTGAAAAAATAAAATCAAAGGAAGGGGTGCTGTCTAGACTTTGACCGTTGACTCTAGCATTGACCGCCGCCAGTCGCCGGCCGCCGGTCGCCGCCGCCACCGGTCACCGCCGCTGCTCCGCCGCTTGCGGCCACCGTTGACCGGTGGTTGACCGGTGTTGCTATTTTATTTTTAATTAATTTTTTAATTTTCAAAATTAAAAAAAAAGGTGAGTTTTGGAGTTCAAAGTGGTGAGCTTTGCTTTATTTCCAGGTGAGCTTTCTAGTGTCCATTGGTGAGCTTTGTAGTGTGGTGTGGTGAGTTTTGCGTCATCTCACCAAAGCATGTCATCGCACCGTAAGGTGTCATCTCACTGGAGTCAATCCCTATGTGTGTGTGTGTGTGTCTACACACACACACACACACATATATATATATACATACATACACACACATATATATATATCTGTGTGTGTGTGGGCTAGTTCCTGAGAGAATGCACCTTGTGGAGAGAAATGAGTATAATATCTAGCCGTTGGATCTGATGCATCATGCGGCTCAGATTTTAAGATAGTGCATTTTCAAAGGATTTTGGTGGATTTCGACATGATGCATTTTCAAACCATTTTGGCGCACTAAATTTTGATGCAATCCTGACCCTTAGATCTCACAATCTAAAGCACCAAATTCATTCACATTTTTCTCCTAAGATCACATTCTCACAAGAACCTATATCTATATATATATATATATATATATATATATATATATATATATATATATATATATATATATATATATATATATATATTCAAACAATTAATTTTACCAAACATTTTTAAGAATCAGCCAACTTATCTTGCCGGTCAAACCAGCTAAACTAAACAGCCATTCATAACAGCTGGCACGAACTTCCAACAGCCATCAGCCGACAGCCAACATCCAAACAAAGCCGTAATGGGACTTGACCTCAAGGCGTGTCCCATTTTTCATGCCACCCTCACCATGCCGCCATTCATGTGATGTGGTGTGGCCTCTTGTTGGGTGATGATGACCATCTATCCGTGATGGATGGGTTTTCCTTTTTTTCAACTAATTAAAATAATTTATATTTTTACCTCACCATTTTTTGGTGAAGCCTACTTTTCAAGCTCTATATAATATAATACATATTTTTTTGTTCATACTCTCTCACTTACCAAGCGTTCGCATGACACCTCATCAAATCTTCGTCAAGTCCGCCACTATACACAATCTAATAGTAAACCTATTTATGGGCTTGTTGAGGGTTGACTAACACAACAAGATTAAGGCGAGAGGGTTGACTAACACGTCAAGATTGATGTGAGAGAATGGGTGACTTACTATTTATTGAGTCTGTTCCCGGACTATGTCCCCAATCAATTAGTCCATTTAACCCAAGATCTAACCCTAAATAGATATTCCTCGGGTAAAATTAATTAATTTTGTGAATTGCGGGATGGGATCCTCTATACCAAATTTCCTATCCCACTCTTCTATCTAGACCTGGCAATTTGGTCAATCCGTTCAGTTTCGGTTCAGGTCTTTTTGGTTTGACTGGTTTTTTGTTTCGGTTCGGGTTTGTATCGGATCGAGTTTATATTGATTCGGGTTTGTATCGATTTAGGTTTGTGTTAGTTCAGATATATATTTTAAATATTTATTAATAAATCAATAATATCACATAATAAATTTAATCAATTTATGATATACTCCGTAGTTATTTTATTATTTAACACGAACGTACATAAAATTTAATCAATTTTGGGTCTAATCAGTTCCGGGTTTAACCGGGTTCGGCTTTTATCAGTTCGGGTTTAATCGGATTCGGATCTGAATGGTCTGAATACATTTGGTTCGGTTCGGATCATTTCGGGTTTCGGGTCTATTTCGGTTCTTCGGTTTTCGGGTCAAGTCGGGTTTAGTTCCGCGTTATTCGGTTCGGGTTATCGGGTCGGGGTCAATTTTGCCAGGTCTATTTCTATCCCATAGTTCAAGCATTGCTGCATGTCCTTTTTTTCTTTTTTTCTTTTTTCTTTTGTTTTTCTTCCTTGCTCGGTAAATCAATAACCCCCCACACCCACTTCGATCCCACCCCTATTCAATATTAAAGAGTATTCAATTATTAACACATCTAAGTATAAGAAAAAAAAATATTTTAAATAATCCCATTTTTGCACTCTTCTAAAAATAATCCAACTTATAAGTGTCACGAAAAATAATCCGAATTGTTTGCATATGTGTGAGTTTTGGGTTGCCGTTAAAATTATACTCGACAAGAATATCGTTCAAAAATACATCAAAAGTTCTATAAAACAAGATGCAACAAGAATATTTTATTTTATCAAATGATCATCGAAAATGAGTAAACAAAAAATTTATCAAGAGGCCAAAATAGTAACCGTGACAATATTTTTGGGACCAAGGGAGTATAATCCTTGTAAAAATTTGTGTTGTAAAATAATCCACCGCAATAAAATTAGAGCTTTTAAAAATGTAAAGAGTTAAGAGGTAGAAAATAAAAGAACAAAGCTCTAGTTCCATCTGGAGTATAATTTTAATTATTTGATGGTTTATAGTTTTTTAATTATTATAATGAAATAATATGGAGTAGTAATAATTGTAATAAGAATAATATAAAAAATCGCATGAATAATTCTTAAATCAAACAAATTTTTAAAAAATATAGACATAAAAAATATTCTGCTCCAAATGAAATTAGAGCTTTGTTATTTTATATTCAATTTCTTAATTAATACTTTTCAATGTAAATATTAAATATTATTCAAATATTAACACAAGCAAATGTAAGACATAAAATTATACTCCAAGTGAAACAAAAGCTTTTTTATTTTTATTTCTAACTATGGAACTCTTATACTTTTCAACATAAATACTATTCTTATTTGATTTATTATTATTTGAAACAACAAAGCTTTAATTTCATTTGGACTATAAAACTGGACTATATTTTATGTAATTTTATTTTTAAATTTGTTTGTGTTTATAATTGAATAGGGGTGGGAGGGGGTTAGATTAGGGAGCATTGGAGAAGAACAAAAAAAATAGAAAATTAAAATGGACATGTGGTAATGCTTTAACTATGTGATAGGGGAGGGGAATAGAGATGTTGGTATAGAGGATCCCAGTCCCCAGAGATGCTTTAACTATGACACTACTACAAAAATGACCAAATAGATCCCCCATTTGCATCGGTCAGCAAAACAAACGATCTAAATAAAAAAACGCGTACTAGTTGTTATTTGCATCGGTTATATCTAATAACCGATTCAAATAACTATTTGAATCGATTATTAGGAATAACCGATTCAAATGCTATTTACCCTTTTGAATCGGTTAATCCTAATAACCGATTCAAATAGTTATTTGAATCGGTTATTGGACTAACCGATTCAAAAGGGTAAATAGCATTTGAATCGATTATTCTTAATAACCGATTCAAATAACTATTTGAATCGGTTATTAGGATTAACCGATGCAAATAACTATGTTAAAGAAGGCCTCCAATTCATTATCCTTACAAAATTTTGAAAAAAAACCCTCCAAACCCTTATTCCCGTCGTCGCTCTCCTTCTCCGTTGTCGCCATCCTCGTTGTCGCCCTCGCCGTATTTTGCCTCGCCGTTGTCCTCTTCACTTTCGGTGTTGCCGCTCCTCGCCGTCGGCCCTACTGTTGCCAACCTCGCCCTTGCTGCCGCCGGCCCTGCTGCCCCGCCCCGTGCCCCACTGGCACTGCTGCCTCACCGCCGGCACTACTGCCCCGTCGTTTTCCCTAGCCTCCTCTACCCCACACATCCTCTAAGGTATTTTCTTTAATTTTTTAAACTTAAAATTAAATAATTAATTATACTATTATTTGTTTATATATTTTTGCATTAGGTTAATATTTAATTTCCTATATATTTGAATTGGTTTTGTGTTTATGTTTAAGTTGGAATGTGAATTGTGATATAGATTGTGTTTCAAATATAGATTGTTAAATTACTTTTTGTTTGATTCTACATGATCTGAGATGTTATAATATAGAAATAACATATATTGACCGACCTAGGTACCCATTTAAAATTTACTCATTAGGAGTAAATTTTAAATAGCTCCCAGTTTGGAGCTGTTCTTGAAATGCTTCTCTCACTTAGGTAGTGAATGTATTTCTTTCTCTTTGTTCAGTCATTTTTGGTTTGACGTTTCCTAAATGTGTTCTTCGGGTGCATATGTAATTTCATTACATCGTGCACTTGGAGAACCATTGGGAAATGCTGCCAAAATTTTGATAGATCAAAGAAAATGAAATACATTTACTAGTGAGGGTGACATTTCAAGAATGGGTTAGGATGGTGTAAAGAAGGACCATTTCTATAATGAAGAAGTGCAGCCGGATTTTTGTTACATCATAAGAAATAAAATATTGTGTTGCCTATATTTCTTATATGTTTGTGTGTATATATAAAATGAGTGTTAATAATTTTGTTGTGCATTGTTTTGCATGGATCAACCATTTTCCCTTCTTTCTCGCTTAGCAATTCATATTATGGATAGAAGTTGGATTCTTATGTCACGTACATCACTTGAGTTTAGTTCTGGTTTGGAAGAGTTTATTCGTTTCCCAGAGAAACATTCAAAAGAAGGAAAAAAGATATATTGTCCTTGTAACTTATGTCACAACCATTTTATGGTTGATAGCGTTAAAGATATAAGATTACATGTGTATCGCAAGGGTTTTGACCCAACATACCTGCGATGGAAATGGCATGGAGAGTTAGAAAATCCTTGCAGCTCTAGCTATACTCATAATGAACAAGTCAAAGATGATATTCACGACATCCACAGTTTTGAGGTTGAAATGGAAGATGAGTTAGGGGCGACTCAAGATGTTCCTTTTGATCAAGTCGTCATTGATGAAGAGCGTAATATGTGTCAAGGAACCAACTCAACCAAAAGCTCAAGCTTTCTGGGTGGCGGTGAGTTTTGAACTCGTGACCTCTTGGTCATCAAGGCTCCGATACCATGTCAAGGAACCAACTCAACCAAAAGCTCAAGCTTTCTGGGTGGCGGTGAGTTTTGAACTCGTGACCTCTTGGTCATCAAGGCTCTGATACCATGTCAAGGAACCAACTCAACCAAAAGCTCAAGCTTGTGGTTGTGGCCCAAGAACAGTTATTTATATTCTAACACGCCTCCTCACGTGCAGGCGTAGTCTTTTTTTGAGCCTTGCACGTGAAACTTTAATTTTTTTTAAACTGGGTGGCGGTGAGTTTTGAACTCGTGACCTCTTGGTCATCAAGGCTCCGATACCATGTTAAGGAACCAACTCAACCAAAAGCTCAAGCTTTCTGGGCGGCGGTGAGTTTTGAACTCTTGACCTCTTGGTCATCAAGGCTCTGATACCATGTCTAGGAACCAACTCAACCAAAAGCTCAAGCTTGTGGTTGTGGCCCAGGAACAATTATTTATATTCCAACAATATGTATGAAAACTTAGTAAGAAGCTCAAAATGCCCGTTGTACCCTGGTTGTACAAAGTTTACACGTTTGAAAGGGGTTTTGGAATTGTTCAATTTAAAAGTAGCAAATGGGTGAAGTGACGAAAGTTTCACGTCTTTACTAAGTTTGTTGGGTGAACTTCTTCCAGATGGACACGAATTGCCATCATCCACTTATGAGGCGAAGAAAATGATGTCTCCAATGGGTGAGGGCTACAAGAAGATACATGCTTGTGTTAATGATTACATTTTATATCGAAATGAGTTTGAGGATCTCAACGAATGTCCCAAGTGTTTTGCTCCAAGATACAAGGAGTCAACCAAAATGACTCATAACAAGGACAATATGAAAAAAACCAAAAAGACTCCGGTTAAGGTTTTGTGGTACCTTCCAATAATACCAAGGTTCAAGCGTCTGTTTGCTTCGATAAAGGACGCTAAGAATCTAGTGTGGCACAAAGAGAAATGAAAAGATAATGGCACCCTCCGCCATCCTACTGATGCCCCACAGTGGAAGACGATGTTGGTCTTATAGGGAACCATCGATCACCCTTAGGGATTCGCTACTGTGCTTGTCACGGTATCGGGTATTGACAGCCCAACCTGACGAGGTACACGAGTCGTGTATCTTGCGAAGCCCCTCCTGTCCATCCACCGCTTAGTAGTGGGGCTCCGCACTGCCGTAGTGAACTATAGGGGGTGCCCTATAGGAATCTACCTCGGCTTGGGGCTACAGAGAGATGTGGTTAAATATAAAGTGTCCACCTTCCTATCACCAATTGGTTTTAGGAAGCATTTGGCACCTCTTTAACTTCAAAACTCTGTAGTTAAGCGTGCTGGAACGGGAGTAGTCATAGGATAGGTGACCCACTGGGAAGTTCTAGAAAATGATCCTACAAGTGGTATCGGAGCGAGGAAGCAGGCTCGAATCCCCCGAGTGTCGCTAGGGGGAGATTGTTGGTCTTATGGGGGACCATCAATCACCCTTAGGGATTCGCTACTGTGCTTGTCACGATATTGGGTATTGATAGCCCAACCTGACGAGGTACATGAGTACCGTAGGAACGAGCCATCCAAATAGTTATATTGGGGCTGAGAGGAGCTGGTTTGGCCCTTATATTTTCTCTTAGACTTTCTGGTTCTGAACTTGTCCTTGGCCATGGTAAGCATTTTGTGAAGAAGACTTATGTAGAGGGAGAAATATTCCTAAAATATCAAACGAGGAGAGATTGGTGAGTGAGAATATGATGTGTGTGCATTAATATATAAGGCTCGAATCCCCCGAGTGTCGCTGGGGAGAGATTGTTGGTCTTATGGGGGACCATCGATCACCCTTAGGGATTCGCTACTGTGCTTGTCACGATATCGGGTATTGATAGCCCAACCTGACGAGGTACATGAGTACCGTAGGAACGAGCCATCCAAATAGTTATATTGGGGCTGAGAGGAGCTGGTTTGGCCCTTATATTTTCTCTTAGACTTTCTGATTTTGAACTTGTCCTTGGCCATGGTAAGCATTTTGTGAAGAAGACTTATGTAGAGGGAGAAATATTCCTAAAATATCAAACAAGGAGAGATTGGTGAGTGAGAATATGATGTGTGTGCATTAATATATAAGGCTCGAATCCCCCGAGTGTCGCTGGGGGGAGATTGTTGGTCTTATGGGGGACCATCGATCACCCTTAGGGATTCGCTACTGTGCTTGTCGCGATATCGTGTATTGATAGCCCAACCTGACGAGGTACATGAGTACCGTAGGAACGAGCCATCCAAATAGTTATATTGGGGCTGAGAGGAGCTGGTTTGGCCCTTATATTTTCTCTTAGACTTTCTGGTTTTGAACTTGTCCTTGGCCATGGTAAGCATTTTGTGAAGAAGACTTATGTAGAGGGAGAAATATTCCTAAAATATCAAACAAGGAGAGATTGGTGAGTGAGAATATGATGTGTGTGCATTAATATATAAGGCTCGAATCCCCCGAGTGTCGCTGGGGGGAGATTGTTGGTCTTATGGGGGACCATCGATCACCCTTAGGGATTCGCTACTGTGCTTGTCGCGATATCGGGTATTGATAGCCCAACCTGACGAGGTACATGAGTACCGTAGGAACGAGCCATCCAAATAGTTATATTGGGGCTGAGAGGAGCTGGTTTGGCCCTTATATTTTCTCTTAGACTTTCTGGTTTTGAACTTGTCCTTGGCCATGGTAAGCATTTTGTGAAGAAGACTTATGTAGAGGGAGAAATATTCCTAAAATATCAAACAAGGAGAGATTGGTGAGTGAGAATATGATGTGTGCGCATTAATATATATTGAATGGGGTTGAAAAACTGTTGAGAACTAAAAAATATAGCTGTTAGAGCATTGAAAATGTCAGGCAACGAATATATTATTTGAAATCTACACCGAGAACAACACTATTTTTGTTGTTACATCGCTGTAGAGTTTACAACATCGCTGTTCTACAATATTTTTAAAATTTACTCCCTCCGTCTCTCATAGATCTTCTCAATAGCCCTTTTTCTATGTCCACAATAGATCTTCTCATTTCATTTTTTAACAATTAAAATACCACAACTACCCCCACTTACTTTATTTATTACACCTCACCCACCTCATTTAATACACTCCACCCATTTTTTCATTAAGGGTATTATGGTAAACTTTCACCTTTTTTCAACTCTCCTTAAAAATCACCAAAAGTCAAATGAGAACATCTTAGGGGGACGGAGGGAGTATAACTTTTGAACAATGATGTTGCTTAGAAAACACTGTTGTTGGAAAACGACATGTAAGAGAAATGAGATAAGAGAACTCCTTTGAACATCGATGCTGGATACACAACATTGTTGTTGGCAAACCAACTATGTAAGCTTCATTTGGATCTAGGATCTTTGGGTGACCCACTGGGAAGTTCTAGAAAATGATCCTACAAGTGGTATCGGAGCGAGGAAGCAGGCTCGAATCCCCCGAGTGTTGCTGGGGGGAGGTTGTTGGTCTTATGGGGGACCATCGATCACCCTTAGGGATTCGCTATTGTGCTTGTCACGATATCGGGTATTGATAGCCCAACCTGACGAGGTACATGAGTACCGTAGGAACGAGCCATCCAAATAGTTATATTGGGGCTGAGAGGAGCTGGTTTGGCCCTTATATTTTCTCTTAGACTTTCTGGTTTTGAACTTGTCCTTGGCCATGGTAAGCATTTTGTGAAGAAGACTTATGTAGAGGGAGAAATATTCCTAAAATATCAAACAAGGAGAGATTGGTGAGTTAGAATATGATGTGTGTGCATTGAAACTGTTGAGAACTAAAAAATATAACTGTTAGAGCATTGAAAATGTCAGGCAACGAATATATTATTTGAAATCTACACCGAGAACAACACTATTTTTGTTGCTACATCACTGTAGAGTTTACAACATCGTTGTTCTACAATATTTTTAAAATTTATAACTTTTGAACAATGATGTTGCTTAGAAAACACTGTTGTTGGAAAACGACATGTAAGAGAAATGAGATAAGAGAACTCCTTTGAACATCGATGCTGGATACACAACATTGTTGTTGGCAAACCAACTATGTAAGGTTCATTTGGTTCTAGGATCTTTGAACAATGCTGTTTTCCAGTGTATATTGCTACTTTTCAATAAGTTTTTAAAATTTGTAAACTTGATCAACATCGATGTGGGTACCCAAACAACGCTGTTTGAAAACAGTGTGAAATAAAAATGAATCGTAGTAACTCTCTGTAACATCAATGTAGGATACTCAACATCGCTGTTATGACACGTTCTGTGTAATACTAGTATGGCTTGGTTCTTTAAAACATTGTTGTAGGTGGTCAAACATCATTGTTTTCAAATGACTTGGGTAAGAGTTGTTTGGCTTAGAGTTGTTTCGCTATGAATGAGGAAGAACAACTCTTTCTCTAAAGATTTTGTGGAAATGTCAGCTAATTGATATTTTGTTTCCACAAATTCAATTTCAACATCACCTTTGAGAATATGATCTCTAATGAAATGATGTCTAATGTCAATGTGTTCGTTCTTGAATGAAAAACAGGATTCTTCGTCAAGCTTATTGTGCTAGTATTATCACATCGAAGAGGGACATGATCGATATTAAGTCCATAATCCACGAGTTGTTGTTTCATCTAAATAATTTGAGCGCAACAACTCCCTGCGGTAATGTATTCCGCTTCGGTAGTGGATAAGGCAACACTGACTTCTTTCTTACTAAACCATGAGACTAATGAACTACCAAGCAAGTGACGCATCATACTCGTACTTTTGCAGTCTAACTTACAATCGGCAAAGTCCGAGTCAGAGTAGCCAACAGGATGACAAGAAGAGCCTTTTGGATACCAAAGTCCAACATTAGTCGTGTCCACAAGGTATTTCATAATCCATTTATCCACTGTTACGTGTGATTCTTTTGGACATGATTGATACCGAGCGCAAAGACATATGCTTAACATAATATCAGGTCTACTAGCATTAATATAGAGAAGGGAATGCAATTCCGGTGTCAAGCTCTGCAGGATTTTTCTAACCAAGTCCTTGTTGGCGTACGTCTTTTTGAGACCGTGAAGATCATTGACAATCTTTGAAAATCAATCAAACACGTCATCGATTTTCTCATTTTTCTTCATCCTGAACATTTTATATTCTTGGGTTAGAAAATCTATTTTGGCTTCACGTACTTGATCCGTACCTTCATAGGTAACTTTGAGTTTGTCCCACATCTCTTTGGCGGTGGAGCAACATGAGATCTTCCAGGAGTCATCCAGGTTGACAGTGCAATAGATTATGTTGATTGCCTTGGCATAGTTTTCGACCTTCTTGATGTCCTCGCCATCAAATTTTTCCACGGTCTTGGGACAGTTGTTTCACCAACTTTTTTCATCGACACTTCCTTGTTGTTTTTGATGACCATCCATAATTGGAAGTTTGTAGAACGAATGTAGATCCACATCCATTCTTCCGAATAAGTGTAGTTGGTGCCATCAAAAAGTGGTGGTCTTGAGGTTGATTGGCCTTCACCTATTACTGCATACCAATTTTTAGAAGAAGAGCCCATAATGTTATTCCTCTCAAATGGTTAAGTCTGGAACAAGGTAAGGCTCGGATACCAATTTTCAGAATAAAGGCCCAATGCTAGAGGGGGGTGAATAGCATTTTTAAAAAATCATAAGAAAACTAAAAATAAAGTGAGCGGAAAGTAAAGATCATAAAGAAAGGCACATCGAATTCACACTGGTTCATCACAACTTGTGGCTAATCTAGTCCCACGAGAGACTCTCTCGATGGTCCTACTAACATCGTTAAGTTTATAGATTCTTAAAAAACGAATACAACTTGAGAACTCGAGTTACACAAGCCCCAACGATTCTTGCTAGGAGATGTCGCACTCCAAGAATTCAACTTAAAGGAATATACTCTTCCTTTGTAAAAACCAAGGGACAAACCTCTCTTAAGGTGTATACAACACTTAAGCACTTAAAAACACGACTCTCCTCAAGAGTAGATATTGAGTAAAATAAATAACGCTCAAGAACACGACAATCTCTTCACGAAATGACTCTCAAAAAGCTATGAGAAATGAATATGATCAATGCAATGAAAGGGTAATGAAAGTGTGAAGAATTGTGTGTTAAAGTAGACCCAGGAGACCCCCTTTTTATACCCAAAAACAAGGTGCAATGGTTGGGAGAAGATTGGGGTTGATTGGCTTAATTTGTGGAAATCAAATCAAAGATTGGTCTACGTCGCTGTTTTGGCTTTGACTCTCCTTTTGAATAGCCAAACGGTCACGAGGACATGGATGTTCCAATGCCTACATCGCTATTAAGAATGTTGACTTTTAAAGAAGGAAATATTTTGTCTTAAATAACTTTCAACGGTGAGGAGTGAATATTGATGTTCAAGGGTGAACATTGCTGTTACAAACTCTACTGCCAAAATAAGATTTTCATAACTCTGGCTCTAACATTGATGCAGCATAGCCTGCACCGCTGCTTTGGAATCAACTGCCAAAACTGAATTGTTCCAGACCTGGCAAAACATCGATGTTTAATGTCCAACATCATTGTTTTGAAACCTACTGCCCAAGTTGGTGTTTCCCACACTTGGCCAAAACAACGTTGTTGGGTATGCCTACATTGCTATTTGGTCTGGATGCCAGAACCATGATTTGACAGTCAACACTGAAAACCGATGTTAAAATATCAAAGTTTCCTTGATTAAAAATCAAGTGTTGGAAAAACTTATTTGATGTATTTGATGTAGACACTAAGTGTAAAAACTTTAAAACTGCGTTGTTAATGTAGAAACCACGGATCACTAAGTTAAAGACGATTTTCATGGTTTTTGACCAAAGACCAAAAGCCAAAGGTGGTTTTTAGAAATATTTTGTTGGGAAACCATTTAAATGTACCCAGAAATAAAAACAAACAAAAAGTTGTAAACCACTTGGTTGTTTCAGACGCTGAAAAATAATGCCGAAAAACCAAATGGCGAACATTTTGGTTTTGTCTTTGGCAACAACCAGGTGTTTTTGGAAGCTTAAACCAGTTTTGAAAAGTATTTGGATGATACATGAAAATGATTTCTTGATTTTGTAAAAAAATATTTTAGCTTTTGAGAACCAAGACTTGAGAACCAATGCCAGTCTTGATCACAATAAGACCAATTCAACCTAAGCCTTCGTCTTGATCTTTGTTCTTGATGCTTTGGTATCTTGTGGTAAGCTTTGTTTTATGCCTTGAGATGTTGAACGAAGCTTCTTTCATATCCACGACGATTTGACATTCATCAAAACTTATCAAAAACCGAACATCACTCTAGTACAATATTATTGTAAAGTGTGTTCCAAGATTACAAAGATAATATTATGTTCTAATCAAATATAATTGAGTCTAATGAGGTATTGTAATTCATTTTGGGACGTCGAACGTAAGTAACATAAGTATACAACTAGTTCAAATGGTAAAATAAAATTAAAAATTTCAAATTACATGAATATAATTATTCACTAATGTACATAAATATAAATAAATATAATACTTCCTTCGTCCCTAAATGTTTACCACGTTTCAAAAAACGAGGCAAAATATCAAATTCTTTCAATTCATTTTATTTAAATATTTGTATAGAAATAAAAAATAAAATTTAAATATTTAAAAACAAATGAAAAATTCTTCAAAATAAAAGGTGTAAGGAATATTTTATTTTATCAAATAATCAATGAAATCGTACAAATAAATAAAAATTCTTGTGACTGTTGAAAAATCAAATGTGGCAAACATTTTGAGACAGAGAGAGTATGTTTATTGTCAGGCAGAACCAATTTAGGATAAAATTGGTTTCGAATCTTATCAGTTTATGTTCTTATCGGTTTTGGATTTTATTGTCAGGCAGAACCAATTTAGGATAAAATTGGTTTCGAATCTTATCAGTTTATGTTTTTATCGGTTTTGGATTTTATTGGAATCAAGTATTATCGGTTTTCAATCTTATGAGTTTCGGATCTAATCGATTTCGAACTTAAATCGGATATGAATATTTTTAGTTCGACTTCAATTTTGTTCGGATCATTTTAGTTATTGAGTAATGGGTCCAATCTTTTCTTTTTGATTCATTCCGGTTTCAATTTCAATTTAGAATCATTCGACTCGGGGAATCAGTTTCGATTCTATTTCATTTTGCAATATGATCTAGTGTCTAGAAATGGGATTTGAGTGCGAACCGAGCCGAACCGCACTTTGAACAAGAGATTGAGAGGAGTTAGGCTCATTCGTATCGAGAGAAGATCTGACCTGTCAGGACGGTTCTTTCTCAAAGTTGTGAACTCCGTCCTCCTTCAACCTGCGCCCACGCCAGGGAGCCTCTCCCTTGAAACCGCCGGAGGAAGAAGAACCAGCGGCCTCAAACGTCTCCCCAGCCGCGAACCTGCAGCCCTCCTCCGTGCGTTCTCAGGCTTCCCCGCGGCGACTAATCAGTAGCTCCTGAAGCTTGCGAGCAGTTCCTCCTTCTTCTGACGGAGACAACGGTAAGATGCCAACCGCCTTTAGAAGCGTTTCAATATTCACATTGTGATTAAGATTGGAATTTAGTTAAAATCAAACAGATCAACATTGATGAAAATTTGGCATTTTCAGTTAAGAGTTTTTAGGTTTTCTGTTTTCATTTTGGCCTAGAGATGCACAATTTTTTGTTTGCTTGATTTTTTTGAAACCAGTTTATCCGGATTGAAGGGATGGAGCAGTCCGCGACTTCTATAAACTCTGACCTCCATTTGGTGCAAGAAACTTATGCTGTGGAATTGCCAGAGTTACGCACTCCCATTACTGTTCTTGGTTTAGGTGCGTCATCATCAACACCCACAAAAGTGATCAATGAAGAGCCTCAATCAACACCAACTAGAAATACACCTGTAGTTGGCATGACTTTTGATAGTGTTGAAGCTTTTGAGGAACTCTACAAAGCATACAATTCATCTAATGGATTTTATGCAAGAAAGCGTACTAGTAGAGGAGATAAGTACTTGAGGTGGGTTTGTCGAAAAGCGGGATTCAACTCTGTCAAATGTAAACAGGTCGATGTGGATGGTAAGAAAAGAAGAAAAACGGCTTCTGTGAGAGTTGGTTGCCAACATGCAATTAGTTTGAAATTCGAACCTAAAATTGGAAAGTGGATTATCTTGTCATTCACGCCCGAACACAATCATAATATTGTCACTCCAAACAAGGCGCACTTCATGCCCAACGGAGAAGTTGTAGACGAAAGCGACCAACTCATGATTGAAATGTTCAAAGACCATGGCACAACAATAGGAAAGGTGGCTATGTTTGGTAAAGGCTGTCTTAGTCAACGTAATTGTTATAACCACATGAAAGATAAGATTCTCGATATTGATGATGCACAAGGAGTTCTTGAATACTGTACGCATCAATCAGAGTTGGATCCCGGATTCTTTTATCGCGTGCAAATTGATGATGAAGGCAAGATGTCAAATTTTTTTTGGGTTGATGCAAGATCTAGGATGGCTTACAAAGTTTTTGGTGATGCCACAGTCTTCGAAACGTTATACCACACATATAAATGTGAGATGCTTTTAGCCCTTTTCATTGGTGTTGATAATCACAAAAGAAACATCTTATTTGGATGTGCCCTAATCATGGATAAGCAACAAGAGACGTTTGAATGGTTATTTCGTACATGGCTAAAAGCAATGGAGGAGAAAGAGCCCGTCTCTATGATTACCAATCAAGATAGTGTGGTGTGTAATGCTGTCAAAGTTGTTTTCCCAAACGTTCGACATAGATTATGTGTTTGGCATATACTAAAGAATTTCCCGGAGAATCTTCCAGTGGTTGACAACAAATATAAAGAATTCAAAAAAGAGCTAAAAGTTCTCATTCAAACGTCATTGTCCAGAGCTCACTTTGATGAGCAATGGTTGGAAATGATAAATAAATATGGACTACAAGGAAATGAATGGCTACAAAATCTCTTTCACATTCGAGAAGAGTGGGTCCCTGTGTACACAGTAGACACTTTCTTTGCAGGTATACGTTTATAATTAATTTTCTCTCTCAACTATTTCGTTTAATTTTAACAAACCCAATTTTACATTTAATGTTTCGTTCGCAGGGATGCAAGCAAGTCAACTAGCAAAAACTGTGAACTCTCTATTCAGCTCAAAAATGAATTGGGGGTCCTCCTTACTGGAATTTATTCAGGAATATGATATTCTTATGGAACATCTGTACGAGATGATGCGGCATGAAGATTATGAAAGTCGACACAAAAATAGGAGTTGTGATCGAAACTCCTTCCTTGAGGAGCACGCAGCTGAGGTATATACTCGCAATATGTATCGAGAATTTTACTCGGAATTGGTCCAAGTGGATAGGTACAAGTACGTAAAAGTAAAAGACTATGTTGGCCCAGGTGAGGAGTACATTGTGCGACATGTTACTAACCCAAAAGAATGCTACGTCGTAGATATTGATATGCAATCCTTAGATGAAGGCATTGTTAATACAGTGAGCTGTTCTTGCGGGTTATTTTTGTGGAATGGTATATTATGTCGTCACATTTTGAAGTTATTTAACTGCAAAAATGTCCTTCGGATTCCGGAAGCATACATATTGCATCGATGGTGTAAAGACGCAAGTCAGCCTTTAGATGTATTTATCTATCTCAATGCAGATGAGAAGAGTAAATTTATGAAGAGAGTGCTTAATTTAAATCACTGTGCCGAGAAAATAGCAAGTCTTGCTTGTAGGGATGATGTGACCTATCATTTGGCAACTACAATATACCAAGAAGGAATCCAGAAAATTGAAAGTTTTATCCATGCGAGAGAAAATGATCTCGATGGTGATGGCGCAGAGGCTTCGGGTGTATCTTCAAATCCCACTTTGCCCGAACCTGAAAAAACACGGTGTAGTTTGCAAGTGCTTTTAAACCCCAACGTTTCAAAGACAAAGGGTCGAAAAGAAAAAAACAAATGGTGGAAATCTAGTCTTCATGAGGTCGCAATGAGTGGCCAACGAAAGTGTGGCATTTGTCAGGATGCTGGACACAATGCTACAACATGCAAGGTGTGTACAGTTTCCATTATTTGATGTACTCATTTTTAACTGTCTTTGTATTAAATAAATTACAAATTAAATGCAGAAAAGGAAAGCTGAAGATTCAACCCCATTGGACCAGATGCGAGAAGAGAACGTCCTTGTAACAAATATTGGGAGTGCGGATTCTTGACAAATAACCGGATGGATTCTTAACAGATGATCTGGTATCATTACATAACCGGTAACAAACTTCCACCTCCATTTTATGTGCTGTAATTTTTCCATTTTATATTCTTGTCACAGGTTAAAGAAGTGGTACATGAAGCACGAAATCAACGCAGAAAGGGAAGTTGTAGATATATATCTCTATTGGATCAGATGGAGTGTTTTAGCTTTGAGAATTTTTCCATTAGTCCGGTGTTCAAAGTAGTAGATATGAAAGGTTTATGTGTACATTTGTTCTTGCGTGTTTCCATTTTGTTGCACGGCACATTGGTGACTAGAATTGTAACAGCAAGGAAACCAACAACACAAGATTCATCACTAGCCTCTTAACAGTTGGATTACAGAACATATTGTCATTACTTGAAAAAGAAGATACTAAATGTATGTGTCTCCACATTTGACACTATAGTCTTTGTGCCCCATTTGAGCTCATAATATGACATCAGTGTCATATCATAATATCGGTCTATTTTAAATATAACCTATTTAAAATACAAAACATATGATATAATTTGTCAAATATAACACATAACAGAGGGTTTTTTATAGGCGAGTTTAAAGATAAAATATAAAAATGTTGAGACGTAAAGTTTAACGAGAGTGAATTTCAAATTTTAGGTAGTGTGAAGTTTTATTGTAAAGTTTAACTAGAGTGTAATGGGAGGATCCGGAGGTGCTCCGGTGAATTTCAAATTTTGACTCCAAAGTCAAATCAACTTCGGGGGTGCAATTGAAGGGGGGTAGGGGGGTGTTCGGGTCGGGGCGGAGTAGGGGGTTCACCGGGGGGTTAGAGGGGTAGGAACCGTCAATTTTACGAACGGGACACCGGAGCACTCCCGGGTCATCCTATGACATTGGTTCCCATGGGAACCGGCCTCATTTCTAATTTTAGGTAGAGTGAAGTTTTAACTTTATAAGCTGAAGTGTGGACTAGAGATTGAGAATGCTAACTTAACATGTACTTCGTACTCCGTATTAAAATATACTCCCTCAGTATCGAGTTTAGTTTTGATCATTGTAAAAAATCTCATTATTAAAAAAAAATGCGATTAAAATGTTAACAATGCATATACTATAGCTCTAAAATATTTAATACAATTTATCATACTCCGTAATTTCTTTATAAGAGATTAAAAGTGAACAGCTAATCCTAAACAAACAAAAAACAATCCAAAAACAAAAAATGCTCCATGGAAAACAAAATCCGAACAAAGTGAGCATTACAAAGTTCGTCCTAAATTTTGAGATTAGATCCTGAAAACAGAACACCGTATGTCTAAAAATCAAAGTCCGAAACTAGATATTGGACTTTGTATAAATGAATTTAATTGAAAATAGCAAATCCTTAGAGTGGTTCTCATAAATGATTTTCAACTGAGGGAGAAAACCTCTTTAAAAGTACCATTGCTTCGAACCGCCTCCTTCATCTACTTACAAAAAAGATCTTGACGAAAGTCAAAGGCGGAATAACAACGGGTAGTGTAAGTTTAAAAGATTAACAATTTAGGGGGTAAATATTTAGTCGTACTAAGAAGCATAACCACCAGCAGTTTAACGAACCGGTACCGCATCCCCTACCCCAAAACTCCGGTTGAGGTAGCAAATGGGGGCCCGAGACGGTGCCATTAGTTGCAAGTTCCAGAATTATCCACAAAGAACAAAAACATTGTTCTCCACCCACGAATCAAGCTAAGGACTAGAAAGCATATGAAAGACGACCTCCCCTGGTGTCATTGTAGCATTCAACCATGCTAAGTGCACACCACATTTGACACCAACCTTCTTATAGGCATCCAGAGAGACAGAACAAAACCGGATGTCTCTAAGTGTCAAATGTGGTCTCAAAATGGGGCACAAATTGCACTTTTCATGTAACATTACATTTAGCCAAACAGGCTATATCATACATAAAGTGATGAAATGGCACTCTCTCTCTCACTTACTCTCGCTCTCTCTCTCTTTCTCTCCTAATTATCCCCTATGCAATGTCTGGCGTGTTTAGTTCATGAGTACTACATGTTGAGAAGAGAGAGAGGTGTTCAGAAAGTCATTTAGGAAAATGGGAAACCTTGGTAAGCACAGTGAAAGTGGAGAAGTGAATGCCGAAGAGGTCAATCCATTTCCAATCTGGCAATGTATTGGTCATAGTATTTGCCCGCTCGCTCCAAATCTCCAAGCTCAGTGTAACAGTCAGCAATTGCCCCATAGGCTTCAGTATTCCCAGAATCCTCTCCTTCCCTTGCTGATATTTCTAGAACCAAAGAGTGGTATTTAATTGCATCCCGGTACTTGCCCTGCCTTTGCAAGGACGCTCCTGAAACAAATGGGGAGTTCTTTATTATAACTGCATTATATAATGAGCAACGAGTTGCATTTTTTTATGAAGAAAATTACTGAAGAAAAATCGGGTACAAGATGTAGTGCACTCATTAACTACATTCATTCTACCTGTGTGATTTTATGGTTATGTTATTCAATTTTAAGGCAAAACTTGATGGTTCCCCTGAAGTATGGACAAACCTACTTTGGTGCTCTTGCAGTTTGAGAAACTCTCATGGTCCTAAAATTTGGGATGACCTACTTACATGCATCTTCAATTTGGAACAGCCTATTTTCATGTCCTAGGATTTGAATGACTTGGTACTCTTAAGTGAACTATTTGTTAGTCCACAACATTTTGAACAGTTCTGACCCATCCACAATATGAACCTAGACAGCCCATCATTTTTTACCAAGTTACTGCTATATTTATTCAATCAACATTTATAAAATTATCCAGTAACTATTTAAGCACAAATGTTCATAAACATCCATTTAAATAAGTATTTTAAGATATGTATTTTTACAATTTGAAAATGCTGTCAGCTAACATAAACTGAATCCCAAGTACATACCCCTTGCAATTAAGCCCGTGATGTTTTAGCTCATATATGTAGATTCTAGTGTCTTCAAAGTGCGTGCATGAGGCCCATTCAATGAATATTGGAAACATGGTACACAGAAACTTCACATACACATATAATATCTTTATATTCGAGGCGTTTAGTAGAAGGCTGTCCTTGATGAAGGTGTAAAAATCAACAAAAAGGTCTTTTCATATTCTGAAAACGGAAAGGAAAAGACTTACCTAATCCCCTTGCAGCCTTCTTTTCCTCTATTGGGTCCTTTAGATTTTGTGCAAGATCAAGTGCTGTTTTGAACTCTGAAAATGCCTTCTCTGGGGCTTGATTCCTAAGAAAGTTCTTCCCATTTTTCAAATGAGAAATCAATTCTTGCTTTCTGGGATCTACAATCACTTCAGTTTCTGGTATCTTTCCACCAATGGGAGCATAACTTAAGTTTGGTGCATAAGACTCGATTTTAGCTTGCCTTCTCAAAGCAGTGTTTATCTGACGCAACTGTTCATTCACCCGCTCCAATTCTCCCCGTCTTTGTCGAGCAAGCAGTCCTGCAAATAATTTTCTATTGTTTAAAGTCATTTGACAATTTTAGATCCAAATGAAAAACCACAACGGTAAAGTTTAACGTCAGATGCCATTTTTTCCGCATTAGTCTAATGAAGGAAGAATGAATAATGAATTAAGGAGATGACATTTCATACGGATTTTTCCCACTTACATGGAAAACAACATGAGAAAGAAACAAGTTGGGATAGTTGATATAGTCATTATTTTCCTGTTGCAGATTCATATTGTAAAATCAACATGCACAACATGAAACATAACTTAAACTATAAATAGAACGCAAAAAAAGGTGATTTCTAATAAAAATAACCAGAGAATCATTGTAAGTATTGGTGAATAGGTTGAGGAGGATAAACCACATGTTTTCTTCTAAGCAACAATAACAAAATTCTTTATGTCCTCACAATCAAAGTGATAGCACCTCAGTAAAAGATTATAGTCACTATTGTAAAAATCCCTGCCTAGCTTTGAGCCCTTGATTAACCCATGTGGCTCTCATCGGGCACCCTGAAGTATTTTATTTTGCACAGAGGCTCTACCTAATTCCATTTTAATCCCACCTCGCCCTGATTAATCCCTGACTAGGAGCTAGGCTCTAGAGTGCTGCCTAGTGGACACCCAGCCAATTTTACAGCATTGAGTAGAGTAATAAGGAAAATAGTTCAAAAAAATAAAAAGGAAAATGTTGAACTCAAATATTGAAGGTGGAAAAAGATGAAATGCATACCTCCAACAGTCGCCCCAATAAGGGAAACAAACAGTAACAATGGCATATTGAAGGTGGATTTATCAGCTACACATGTTTCTGCCATGGCTTCTAATGGCGTCGATATCAACCATGCATTAGCAATAACAAGTGGCATTGTGGGAATCCTACAAGCCACCATTTCCTGCCATGGGAATGATATTGTAAGCCTACTCAAATGGAGATTATATAAATGAAGAAGGATATGTCCAATGCAAAACCACTGGACAAAAACGTAGAAATTTGGATCATGAATATGTTGTCCACCAACAATAAACCAATTATTTTACACACCACGTTTGTCCTATCATAGTTTTATTGGAATAGAAAGCTAATTCAAAAGTAGATTATACATCATATATGATAATGTTATACAGCTAGAACCCACAGTAAACGAAGTCTTAGTAGCTACATTGCATGTTCATTTTGCCAACCCCCTAATTCGTTTATGACCGAGTTGTGTTTTCTTCAGCTTTCGTAGTTTCGTAGAGCGGCTAGGTAAATGTTTGTAATCATAAAATACTGACAGGTTATCTTAATTAACTCACACTTAAGCACAAGCCAAGTCCAAAAGTTGCAGATCTAAATACAAAAGAGACACTGAAATTAAGCTACTAATTGCTGGATGAAGCTATGTTGAACATAACCGGGCCATGACCAAATAGAATTGAGCAGAATACTCACTCTCTCAGCAGTCAGTAGAGCATGTCTAATCCGAATCTCGGCTTTCACATAGCTAAAATGAACAAAACCATGAAATAAAACATTGGGGGAAAGAAATCCAAAACTAAATGATTGAAAATCAATACCTTGAAATGACTACGAATCCATTGAGTAGATTTCTTGGAGATTTCCTTGGCTAGCGACTGGTTGACAACGGCTAGCATCCGGCGTCTGAGTGATGTGTGATTGAAAGGCTCGAGAGTAGACATAAAAGTGGGTTTAAGATCGTGGGTTTTGAGAATGGTTACTGATGGCGGGCAGTGATTCAATGGCAGGCATCCTTGTTTCACCATCATCGTCGTCGTCTGCTTCAATTCGCCGCTGCTCCGTCTATCTGGTTTAGATAACGTTGCCGGTTTTTTTTTACTCCCTGCCATACCAAACTTTATTCACTTTTTGTTTGCCTATTTTTGTTACTCATTGAACAAATTAATATAGTAATGTCAGTTCTAGTTTTGTAGATCTTTTGATATAATTTTTTAATATATACTTTTTAATTTTAAATTTTACACCATTTTTGATATAAAATGATTTGAAAATAATTTCAATCAAATATCGTAACGCGCAACGGGAAGTTTATTTATGGACGAAGAGAGTATTTTTTTGCTTAGTTTGGAATGGGGGTGGACACGGTACGGTTCGGGGACGGTTCTGGTTCCGGAACCGCCACCCTTAGGAACCGGTACCGTGACCGGACCAGACGGTGCCAGTACCCAGACCGGCGGTTCCGGTACCGGGCCGGCAGATTTAAGCCACCCCTGTTTTTTTTTTTGCTTTTTTTAAATTTTTAAAAGTGTAAAATTCTAAATGTGTAATTGTTAAAGGAAATAATGAAATAAAAAATCTAAAAATGTAGTTGTTATTTAAATATTGTAAAATGAGTAATACACGAACTGAGAAACAACTACATTTAAAAGGCCAGCGGTGACGTAACGGCCGGCGGTGACGGTAGCTGATACCGGAAGTACTGTTGACGGTAACAGAGTACCGTATCGATATCGTGTCCAGACCTAGTTTGGAAAGAAAAATCTCAAAATAAGAGGACTACTGGAACCCAAAATTACTCTGGCTTACTTGGATTTTCGGTTAATAAGTCACATGTCTTAAATTATCTGAAATTTTGATATTTTTGATTATTTAAGGTTCATATTATCTAAAGTATATTTCGAAAACCTTAAATATGTAATATTATACTCCAAGCACATTCTATTCGTTTATGCATTAGGATTGAAAGTTTTTTTACTTTGACAAATTCAAGCTAGATTTTATTTAAATTCAGTCAAATAATGATTATCAAAGTAAAATCTAATATTTTTTTAAATAACTTTTGGGTTAAGGAACCTGGGGCCTAGGAGACTAGGCGAAAGAGTATCGAACAGAGTCGAGAGTGCACAAGTTGGTAATCAAGTAGTTTTGTAAGTATTAGTGTGCTAGTCAAAACGTGGACCTCTTCCTCTCAAGAAAGGGTTTATATACAAACTACAGATGGGGTTCCCGATCGTTGGTCCAGAGCCCAACGGATCGGGCCCACTAAAATTTGGTTGTTCACCGGCGGCGCCTAACCACATCATTATTCCTAGGGCGGCTATATAAAATAGGTTACAAATAGGGTGGCTAAAACAACTCCGATAGAGGTGTGGCAGGGGTCCAATCGTGGGACCCTTGATTTGATCAATTAGGGAACTCCCATGCCTATGGCTCTGGTCCGTTGACACCTCGGGCCGAGGCTGAGTATGCATGATCCGCTCCCTGAAGTCTCCCGACGAAAGGCCGGTTGAGGGTTGTCCGAGGCTGAATAAGTTTGTCGAGGCCGATCTTGACTTGATGCGGTTGCATCTGTCTTGAGACTTCATTTTCCTCTTGTCCTCGCCCAGCTAGGTGGGCCTAGGCATGGTTGGGTTGGGCCGCTTTTCTGTTGGGCCGGATACCTCCATTCCAGAGTATCCATCAATACCGGATCTTTTAATCCTAGGGAACAAACATACAAAATGTACCCTCAAAATAGATTACTACTAATTTTAAAGATTCTGGTAGAATATTTTTAAAAATCAAGGATAACTAGAGTATATTTTAGATAATTTAGGACCTGGTAGTTATTTTCAAAAAACCGAAGATACTTAGAGTACTTTTCTACTACTGGAATCACTAATAAGCTGTCGCAAACTAGATGGTGAAATTAGTAGGGGTGGACATGTTTAGTGACTGTACGTGAAACTATCAAAATTTATCACAAAACCATTTGGTAGAATTTCGTTTTGAAATCCAATGCTATAATATCATACACATGCTTAAATTGTGCAAAAAAACTAAAAATTCATTATTCAAAAAATATTAAAACAAAAGCACAATTATACATAAAAACATAACTTTGTTAAAAAAAAGAAATGATTTTAAATTTAAAAGGATCATAAACATATATACTCCTTGCGTTTGGATAAACCTTTCCTCTTTTATTTTTTTTCATTTCCAACAAAACACTTCCATTTTCTATTAAAAAACCATGTTTAACCCATGTTTTTCATACCCTACCAATTACAAATTATATTTTTTTCTAATAATCTATTAATCACATCTTATTTTTACCCATTATATCATGAGCAAAATTAAAAGTCAACTACAATTTAGCACTTCCTTAATTTAGCATTAAGTCCAAATGGGAAGGGTTTTCCAAGGAAGTAGAATAAAAGATAACATGTTCAAATTTAAAAAGTAAGAGTTTTGTAATTCATACAATATCAGACTTAATAATTCTAAAAAAAGCTAATAACAGTAATAAATATAATAACGATAATAATGAAAACATATTAAAGAAAAGAATAAAACAATATGAAGTACTCCATATATGTAGTCCCTTCGTTCTTTTTTATTCTCACCCTTTGACTTTGCACAGAGTTTAAGAAAATTGAAATTGCATTATTGAAAGTGATGCAGATGATAGACAAAAAAAGTAAGCCACCAAAAGATTTCTAAAAAGGAAAGGTAAAAGATTAATTTGGGACGGGGAGAGTATATGGTAAGGTGATGTAGATAAATATGTAGTTGACATACTTCGTAGATAACTTTGAATAGTTTAGTCTATGATAATCAATTTTTAATTTTTGTATCAAATTCTCGTCCCGTTTGATAATTGATTCAGTTTTGGTTCGGGATGGAAAAAATCAATCATGTTTTAAAACACTATAAATAGTTCGGTACGATATGGAACCATGTTAGTTCGATATTTTCGTCCACCCCTAGTAATTAGACATAGCATACGAGTTAGGACTTGAGTCATTGGGTGTACTTTGGGTAAGTAACTCGTTAGATCCAATATTTGGATATTCAATCCGGGTTAATTTTAGTCGGGTCATGAAAATTAAGGGTGAAAAAGTTATAGAACTGATCCTGAAACTTTCCAAAAATATTGAGAATACCAAATCAAAAAATACTGAATCAATAAAATACCGCAAAATAATCGAACAGTACTGAACCGAATGGTCGAGTGAATATTTAGAAACGGTACGGGGTAACTTCACATATTGAGTATCCCAAACCGAACATATATACTAATATACTATAAAAATAATAAATCTTTTATATTTTTTAATTATTAATACATTTATTTTGAAAATTTGGTTTAAGAATCATTATATGTAAATATACTTTAATCTGAGTATTATTTTTTTGTAGATGAATATACAAATATTAAAAAAAAAATTGAAATACTCTTTTGTTATCATTCCTTCTCTTTAGTTGGTGAAATACTCCCTCCGTCCCATATCTTTCTTCTTACTTTCCTTTTTCAGTCGTTCCACTTGTTTCTTCCCGTTTCCTAATATGAAAATAAAAAACTAATACAAAGATCCTTTTACCCCTCTTTATTTCTACATTCATTTACTTAACTACGTCTCCCCACCGTACCCTATCAACCAAAGCAACTCATATATTCTTCAAAAAATTACTCCTGGATACCCTCAATTATGTGATAACAACTCGCAGGTCTCATTATTTTTTAAAATGTACTCCGGGGCATAGTTAGTAATATACGGCAAATGTATAATACATAAATACATACGTTCGTGTATAATATGTTAGGATTTTATAAAATACGGCTTACGATGCATATTAAACGTTCAGCATACGGATATGGATGCGTACGCGTTTCAAACGTTTTCTACTTTTAAAATACGTCTTATTATATGTTTATATATATATATTATCATATATGTCAAATTCTCACATTTATCGATTGATAGTCATATAAAATACAAAAAATTTTAAATGGAATATTTACAATAGATTTTTTCAAATTAGAATATCTATTTATTTAACATATCTAGTTGAAAAAAATATATACTCCCATCATTTGAAAAAATATCCTTATTTGACTTTCACGTACGTAGTTTAAAAAAATAATAAAAATAAAAACTTTATAGTTTGAACATATTTAGAAAAAAATAAGAGTTGTGAGTTACTTATTCTTTTCTTAAAAAATGAACTTTTGAGACATACAAAAAGAGAAAGAGTGAAGTCTTTTTTTGAATGTGACAAAACAGTGTAAAATTCTTTGTAGAATGTAGATAGTACTCCCTTCGTCCCATTTTGAATTGTCTGTTTTCCTTTTTTATCCGTCCCAAAATAAGTTGCATGTTTCTTATTATTGTAAACTTTTAAAAGTAAAATACCTAAACTATCCCTAAACTAAGCCACTCCTCTCCACCTTGTCTTCTCATTCATCGCCACCCTCCTAAAAAAGTAAGGACATTTTTGGAAAATCTACAATATTTTTTCACTTCCTTAAATATGCACAAATTCAATACACACAATATAAAATGAGACGGAGGGAGTATATATTTTTTTCAAATTGATTGAGTATTGTATGTATAACTGATATGAAGTATTACTCGTATTTTGTTTAAATATATTTTGAAACAAATTAATGTTTGTTGTTGTACAAAAAAAATTTATAATGAAATATTCAATTCATACGTACTATACGTAATTATACATATAGTATCAAATATACATGTATTTTAAAGTATTTTTGAAAATTATACGGATACGTGAGTATAATACGTGTATTATACATACGTAAGTATAATATGTGTATTATACGCGTATTAACGAACTAGGCTCCGGGGTACCTTAAAATTTCCAAAAAGTTACTCCGGAGTGTTCTCTCCGTCAGTTTCCATCCTCCGTTAACCTTTTATTCTTCTTCACCATCTTTCGGCCTTCTTTCTTCTTTTCTTTTTTTTCTTCTCCTCCTCCTCCTTTCCTTCTACGCCCTCCCATATTTTTCTTTTCTTCTTCTATTATTATTATTATTATTATTATTATTATTATTATTATTTGTTTGATTTTACTCCATCCACGGTTTGCAATTTGCAGAAAACGGGGAAGGAGTGCCTGGACATTCTCACAATTTTTTAAAATTTAAAAAATGCTTTTTTCAATACTTGAAAATGCTTATTTAACATATATGAAGATCCATCATGGACCATAGGTGCATGTAATAATTTGCCTACTTGGAAAACTAAACTTTTTTTCTCATGAGAAATTCCAACTTTGACGTAGAGGGTATAAACTAAGTTTCATAAAAATTTCTTGCATTAAAAAATAATTTTAAAATTTCTTGGATTTAAAAATTTCGTACATAGGGCACTGTGGTGTTACAAAATAATTTAAACTGGCTGTTTCCTTTTAGCAATGTAGATTTTATTACCACTCATACAATTGAAGTGGTGTTATTAGGTTTGTGTAAACACAAAGGAAATAGGGTAGAAGTTTTAGATATTTAATCACCATCCCCAAAAAGTGATGATAAATATGATGAAATGCCAGCTACGAGTGTGAGTTTGAGGACTAAGGAGTTGTTCTCTTCATCTATTCTGAATGATTCTGATCCAATTGAAATATGTTTTGATTTGATTGTAGTTACATTTAAAGTTGTTTCTAATCTAATCTGGTTTCAATAAGAATATGTAATCTTTATCTTTATATATAAAATTTGAGAGTTAGGCTTTCGGAATTGCGACACGTGGCAGGTCTACTTGGCAATTTTTTTTACAAATCATCCGCCACCTTTGATGAGTTTGGTAATATGGCAATTGTGACATGTGACACGCCTACTAGGCAATTTTGACATGTCAGGACTCCATGCCATTAAGGAATATTTAAATAATTAGTTAACAAAATAATATATTCTATGAAAATTAAGTTTTGTATTGGTAACACACAAATTCCTCAGCATAATTGTGTTTCAAAACTTTTATATTTTAATTCATTGTCAGAAAAAATATTTAAGTTAAATAATATATTTTGAAATTGAAAAAGAAGAAGTCATATTCAAAACCAATAATCAAAACAAATAAATTTATTCTAAAAACGGATAGATTGTTAAGACTAAAAAGGAAATTACATGTGAATATTTGTTATTACTTTAAATTAATACTAATTGAAGAGATTTTCTCATTGTTTAAAAAAGAGAAATAAGTATATAAAAGGAAATGAATTTTCATTGGCACGTTTATTTAATAGAGCATTAATTTTATTCCGTATATATTAAAAGAATTCTAGGTCAAATAACAAGTATGTTATATCTTAAAATTAGTATTTTCCATTTTTAAATTGTTATTTTCCATTACTAGCTTTGTAAATATTTATAAATTCATGTTACAAAATTACTATTTTCCATTAATAACTTTGTAAAATGATGACGACTTTTTGTGTAAGAAATTAATTATTAGTTGGTGTTCATAATCAAAATATTTATGGTATAATATCAATTATTATAAGTGCAATTACTATTAAATAAATTTCTTGAAAATCGAAAATATGTTTATTTTTACATCTATGTCAAAACAATATAAATAAATAATATTTTTGCTTATTTATTCATCCGACCATTGACCACAAGGTGACAAATATTACTGGATAATAGAAACTTTTCATGTTTAAAGTTTTTAGATAAAAATATTTACAATATCTATTTTATGATGGTTATTACATATACAGAAAGAGAGGGATCGTCATCGGCTATAACCTCGCATGATCGAACACGTTCGAGAAAGAATGTACTCTGTGATGTGACAAATGGTATTTTTATTATTTTGAATTAAATATTTAATTTTTCAGTAATTTTTCCCTGAAAAATTATCTATACAGTGCTTCAAGGTAAGAAAATATCACATAAATTAATATGGTGGACACACTTGATATATTTTAAATTTGGTAAATTCTATGGTGAATCTAAGGTCCACAATGGACTTACATATGAGAAAACTAAGTAATTCCTTCTTACTTAAATAAGCATCTCTTTTTTTAATTAAATAAATAAAAAAAGTTTTTTATGTGAGAAGGTCCACAAAAATAGTATGTACCCAAGGTTCACCAAAGAAACACTCTTTAAATTTAGATATCTAGGTAGAAGGTTCACCTGTTTAAGATATATCAGTGGAATCATGTTTAGATAATTTTGCATTTAGAGAAAAAAAATTAAAAGTACATTTAGATCATATATTCAACATGTTAGTTGTGTGGAATGCTATATATATATATATATATATATATATATATATATATATATATATATATATATATATATATATATATATATATATATATATATATATATATATATATATATATATATATATATATATATATATATATATATATATATATATATATATATATATATATATATATAAGATTAGATATATCATATTTTATTTTTCCTTTAGATATCATCCATTTTGGGGATCCCACATTTATTTGTGAATTTTGGGAAGCTTTATTGCAGCTATATGAAGAAAGAACCAAACAAATAAAGATTCAGAACATATAGAGTTTTCAGGTTGTTAAATTAAAAGAAAAATTTAACTATCTCTTCTAAAGAAACCCTTAGATTTGCTCTATAATTTTTTATGGACTTGGTGTGAGAAGTTCTAATTACCATGAAAAATTAAAGAAAATACAACAATATATTTTCATTCACGTATATGGATGGAAATATTGATGCATCTCACAACAACGATCAAGCAACAATTTACACTTAGCGGGCACAATCATTTTCACATACCATCTTTAATTTCAAAAGATTGTGAAAGACCACGATTTAATCAAGTGGAATTTACACAAATAGCACTTAAACATAATGACTTTCCCTAAATAGAACTACATGTGTTTTTTTTCCAATGTAGCACTTTTAGTCATTATTCAAGTAAATGTTCACCATCACTAGTCATTATGGACATTATTAAGTGCTATTTAGTGAATAAAAAATTTAAGTGCTATTTAGAGAAATGACTTAAGTTTTAGTGTTATTTAGTGCAAATATTTCTTTAGTCAATTCTATATTTATGATACACAGAATGACTCATTTTAGGTATCTCGAACATTTTATTAAATGCACCCTTTTAATATAGGTATGTATTATTTATATGTGCTTGACAATATAATACTCATGGAACATTATTAACAGACTAACAAGAACAAGCTTCGCTTGCAGATTATCATGGTCACAACGATGTCAAGAATTGAAGGTCTGGATTCCCCTGATTCAATGTTGGATGTTATTGAGGGGACAAATAATTAAATTAGGCATGGTCAATGGAAAATTAGAATGTGATTTTAATTATGTAAATATTAAATTATTGGATGCTATTAAGATTTTGGATTGTATGTATTTAGATATTATTCAATATATTGTACATTTTGGAATTTATTTTTGTTTCATGATCAATATTTTAGAATTGAAATAAATTTTAATTATTAAATATAATTGTAAATTGAAATATAGTAGTCTTTCAAAAATATTTACGATTTATTTAAACAGTTTTCTAAAATCTTTAAAGGATGACTACACAAACCTGTATTGTTAAGAAACGTTAGACAATTTAAACAAATAGAACACATAATAGCAGTTGTTTTATGCAAACATACTTAGTTGTCTTCGGCGCAGTAGTCTGATTTATAATCTGATTAGTGTGTAAAAAGATAGTTTGAATATTTTAAGTACAACTACAAAAAAACTACAAAAAACACAGTGTTATTGAACACTATATAACTGAAAGAAACGGTTGTTTAAAATACAACAAAATTAGTAGTCCATATTCTAGAAACACAACAAAAGATAACAGCTGTCTGATGTTATTTTTATTTAGTAGTCTTCCAAGCAGCAGTCTGATATATCTTTCAATTACTTTTTAAAGTAAATGTCTATATTGTTGAATGAAAACACCAATAATTAGGAGTCTGAAGTTAAAAACAACAGTAGTATTCATTATAGATAGACAACAAAAAATCACAGTTCTTTTTAACTCTAAAAAACAGATGTCTTACTCATACGGGGACAACACTAAAAAGTGGTACTCTAAAACATTACAAAACAGGTGTCGTCAACCATTTTACACAACTGTTTTTAAACAATAGTCTGTAAATATATCAAACAGCTGCTCGGAACACTACTGAAATCAGCACAGAGAGACTACTAAAAGAAACAGTTTTCATCATATGTTTTTGACGTAGTGATTAGAGGTAATTTTAAAGTTAGCTATATTAGTTTCATTTAAATAATAAAGTTGTGGTAATTTGGACATTCAATTTAAAATATTGTCATTTGAATGTGATAATTTTATGCATGTTTGAACACTGTTGACTTTCAAAAGAAAAGTTTGCCTCATGCACATATCTTAATATGGTTACACAAGAGAGATAAACTTCAGTCGCTCGAGTCAATTGATTGTGTGATATGTGTAGAGATTCCTAATAAAGACAAATATCATAGATTGTATGAGTCTGTAACTTGATTGACGATGCATGATCCATGTGGCATAGTTGATCCAAGATCTCTAAATATGGACAATGATAAACACATGAAATATATTCCTAAAATTTTGTTGATAAGACATCGTTTGATGAGAATGACTACCCGATATACAAAATAAGAAACATGGGGATCACCACATTGAGAAAGAATATCGACTTGGATAATCGGTTTGTTATGCCATACAACCCACAACTCTTGATGAGGTATCAATATCAATCAACATTTAATATTGGAATAAATGTAATACAATCAAATATCTCTTTAAATATTTAAATAAAGGACTAGATACAGTAGATGTTGCAGCTACCCAATATAACTTTGACATTGTTGATAATATCATGTATGATGAAACAGAGAAGTACTATGATTGTCATTACGCATAAACATGTGAAGTCTCTTAGAGAATCCTCTCTTTTGATATACACCACAGGTGTCCATCATATCACTATTGAAGTTGTAGTTCCATCTCCCAAGGCTGAAGTTTGTAACCTTTAGAGACTAACAAAAGCTAAAAGATGTTTGAGGCTGGGATGATTTCCAATACACAGTATAATGCGACATAAAATTTTGCGTATGCAAAGAGTTTCAAGAATATTTTGTGTACAACCAAAAAGTGTGGAAATGATTTCAAGGTAACAAAGACTATCAATTGGCAGGCAACAATATGTGCCTACAGAAACTTGGGAGTTATACTACTTGAGAATACTATTTACTTTTCGATGAGGATGTACAAGTTATAAGAGCTCTAGAATAGTTAACAATGTTCTACAAAACGCATTCGAGGTAGCATGTGAAGTATTGGGGTTATTGACCGATGATAAAGAATTTATTAAAGATATAAAAGTGGTTGCTAAGTTAGGATTTGAGACTCTGTTAAGAAAGTTGTTCGTCACATTATTAGTGACAAGTACCATGAGTCACCCACAAATTGTTTCGGAAAAATTATAGGAACTCCTGGTGGATAGAATTTTATTTGATCAACGGAGAATATTGCGGAATCAATGTATTTCAATATAAAGATAGTTTTGTAACGTATTAATCCATATGAAATGCATTATATGAAAATAAAAAAATTTAATTGAACACTGCATAGAAGCAAAATTTTCTACTTCTTTTTTTGTAGAACTTATAATCTCACAAGAAGACCTAAATAATTTATGTCAAATTGAGATTAAAAATTTTCTCAATTGAACTGGATGGTGTTTAGATGAATTCAGTCGCATGCCATTTTGAGATGACAACCCACTTAATAGATATCCAAATAATTTCTTGGTAGAGGGCGACAAAGAAAAGTATTCGTTTGATTTTAAAGGATATTTATGTACGATGAATGAAGATCTGTGAAGTATATCTAATGAAATAATGGAAGTCGTGACAATTGAAAGAGAAATTTTTTTTGTGCATGGTTACAGTGGAATTGGAAAATCTAGAAATTATTGCCTGCTTCTCTACGGTCAAATGGTAAGGTTGTCTTGAATGTTGCATCCAACTACATTGTAGCATTGCTTTTTCTTAGGGGAATGACAACACACTCGAGATTTTTAGTCCCTATGTCGGTCCGAGCTCATCACGTGCCATCAAACAAGGGGGTCCAAAAGTAGACATAATCCAACAAGTTTAATCATATGAGATTAATCGTCAATGATGAATAAATTTATTTTTGAGGCATTGAATTTCATAACGAGAGATGTAATGAGGTTCTATAATAATTTCATAAATGAACCATTTAGAGGGAAAATAGTTATAGTCAGAGGTGATTTTATCTAAATTCTTCCAGTTTTACTCATAGCTTTGATATATGAAATTGTAGGTGCTACCACCAATTCTTCACAAATGTGGTTAAATTGTATTGTAAAGTTTATATGTTGACCAGGAATGTGAGATTGCATTTAACTACACCCTCTTGCACAAATAGGGACACACAAGTTTTTTCGGATTGGATAATCAAAGTCGAAGATGGAAAATTTGGGTAAGTGATCGGTGGAACTACTAACGTTGAAATCCCGCCCGAATTCTTAATTCTTGAAACAAGTTATCCCCTCAAGAGTATAATAGACTTCACTTATTCGAGTCTGTTGAATGGTAAATTTATTTGTCCTATCTCTTATTCTAGAAGATGAAAAAGAGTACTAGAAGATGAAAAAGAGTACTTAAATTATGATTCTTCATGCCAAATAGATTAAGATGTAGTTGTTGAAGATGATTGTATAACAGTTGAGTTTTTTTAATGAAATCAAATGTTCGGAATCCCAAACCACAAAATAGTTTTTAAAAAGGGGTACATTGAAGAACATTGACCAAACATCTGGATTCTGTAATGATAGAAGATTAATCATTGAATAACTATGAAAGAACATTATCAGTGTAATTAAGGTTTTCAAGAAATCGAAACTAGAAAAAAGTTTACATACCCTGAAAGAATTTGGTACCATCCAATTAAGGAATACATCTAAAATTCTAGAGAAAAAATTTCTCAATAGTCTTATGTTTTGTTATGATTACTAACAAAATTCAAAGTCAAACATTGTCTTTTGCTATATTATTTTTCACCGATTTGGTATTTACTCATGGTTAGCTTTATGTTACTTCTTCATGAGTAAAGGCAAAGACATGATTAAATATATTGAGTCTAGATGACAATAGAACCCCTTACAATCATATCAGAAATGTTGCATACCCTGAAATCTTTCAAAAAATTTGGAATTAAAAAAAATTGGGTACACTTTCAATTCCTCAAATATAATTTATTCAACTTTGTCGTTGTTGTTCATTAATTAAAAATTGTGTTAGAAATATATTTACTTGAATCTAGAAAATATATTACGTTGAAAAGCTTTCAGAATCGACAAAAAATACATTCGACCCCGTGCATGGCACGAGTCAAGATACTAGTAAGAATAAGTTGAAGACAACAAGCTCTAAGTAATCAATGATGTACGACCAACGCGCATGGAGATGTCATGGAGGTATCAGACGTCCATTTATGATTACGGTGTAGCAATTGCAACGATACATCATATGGAAACATACATGGGGCACGGCCTGCAGGGATGAGACTAGCAAAATTTCAGCTTCTTTTTTTCGAACAAAAGACTTCGTGTTGTAAAGTAAAAACATAATTCGTAATGTTCGTATTATCTTTATAATTCAAGAACATACAACAACAATAACCCAGTTAAATCCCACAAGAGTAGGGTCTGGGAAGGGTGTGTGTTCGCAGACCTTGCCCCTACTCGAAAGTAGAGAGGCTGTTTCCAAAGAGACCCCCAGCTCAACGTCGAAAGTTGCATTGCTTGACTAACTGCTACTTCATTATAATTCAAGAACATACAGAGGGAAAATTATGTACACAAACCATTTCTTTCATGATTTAGTTATTACACAATGAAATGAGGTTATGAGACAATTAAAACATCTCATATTCCAACATTATTACCAAGAAACTGAGAAAGAAAAGGAAAATCAACCCCATAAACTTGGAACCTGTACGTCGGATGCCTGATCAAACTGTTCTGAACAAAAACTGGCGAACGGAAAATGCAAATGAGACTTGAGGCATATGAACAGAGGTCCAATATCATAGTGGGAGTCGAATGGCTACCAATATAAGCCACCCGTTAATGTTAGGGACAATATAACTTACCTACCTATATCCTTCTATATGTTTAGCTGTTTAGGTAAACTAATTATCTCCCGGGTGGGTAATATATGCTCTTTATATGGGTGAGGGTGGAATTGTCCTTTTCCCCAGAAGGGCAGCATGTATCTCAGCCCAACTCGAGACTGTAAAGAGAATCCCAGACATCCTATTCCAGTTACAGCAACCACATTCAGACAGTTGTCTTTGTTTCTTGACCAAACCAGGGAAGAGTGGGGCAAATGTAACTCCAAACCCCTCACCTAGTGTCCTTAGCATGTCACTCATACCTATCACAATCCCAATATCTGCATTGAGAAGGCAAAGCAAGTCACTGACTGAACCTCCTATATACACTGTCAGTGGCTTGCTCTCGTTTCCATGGTTGTCCAAGATGCCGTTGAAGGCCTCAAGCTTGTCCATGGGGGACTCCATCTTCTGAATCATTTCGCCGCTGGTAATGGACTCTTCATATACCAACTCGTTTGAATGCACACTCACAACATCTGGTTTCCCTGGTCAAAGAAGGAAAAATTGGCGCACTTTTGGAAAGTGTTGTTTGGCTGAATATGCTGAATTTTCTTAAAAGAAAAGAAGTTCTGAAACAAGATGATTCGCATAAGCATATACCTGAAGAGAAGGCGGACCTGATGAGATCCCCGGACCAGCAGTAGGATAGCACATGAACACCCATGAGAAGGTTCTCACTTCTTGTTATTTCCTGGAAGAAGTTTTTGCAGCCTCTTTGAAATATTAAGCGCTCACCAGCCCGTTTTATATCATTTTCACTCAGACCCTTCAGTACACCAGAATCAATCACCATCGAGTTTGCTGTTTTCTCAAAATCAGATAGGTTTTGAAGTGCTTTACATAGGCGGTCATAATCAAAATTTGCCACTGTCAGCAAATTGAAGAGAGCTTAGCGAGCATCATATAAAATATACATGGAATTACATACAGCTCATGTCATATAAAACGGAATGCAACTGAAATAGTATACCAGCTTCAGTGGGCAGAATGCTTTCAATGCATTGCCCATACTCTTCAATGTACTTGCTCGATAAACTGCCCCAAGTGGCAGCGAGATCGGGTGTTATAGGCTGAGAAGGTTGAGTGTCACATTCGTTCAAAGAGGCCTTTCTTGCAGCAAAGATTGCCATCTCTGCCAATAGGGCAGATGAATCAATTGCAGAACATGTCATGTCAAAATCGCAGAACATTCTAACATTGGATTCAGCAGGTTCTTGCAGCTGAGAAACAATGGGTACAATTGATGATGAGTGGACGTATGGATGAGACGATATGAATTCTAATATGAGCTTCAGTGATTGGTGATATAGCTTTTCCACAATTTCAAGCTCCCCACTGGTCAAAGATATGCATAATTTATCTAGCAAATCTTCAATCGTTAAAGCTGCTACCTGGATGTATATATATATATATATATAAGAACTGTCAATGAAGTCCCAGAACACATTTTTAAAAGTGTGGACCGTCAAAATAGCCACACACCTCAAACTTATCAGAGGAGAGACTGTCAATCCACTTCTCGTATGGGTTGGTTTTCTCTTGAGGGTCAAGAATGGCCTTTATTTCCCTACTTACAAAGTGGTATAGCCTCATACAAGGAGCAATGGCACTTAGAGTATATGCAGCAAGCTTTGTCTTCTCAAAAGGAGTCACAATTTTACCAGGAAATTTTTCTCCATCAACTTTTCCAACGGCTGTTGCCATCAAAAAGTCTGTGTATTTGACTGTTGCAGTAACACAAGTGCTATCTTTTGGAAGCTCAAACCCCCAATCCTGCGCCCATTAATTGTAGCAGCATTAAAGAGGGAAGAAGGGAATGTCTTCATCATCCCCAAACTCATATTTTGTTTTTATTTTCTTTGCAATTCATATTTCATTTTAAAACCCTTTGCTACTACGTAGCTGTTTGGTAGCTACTTTTTTCAGCTTATCAGCATTACTAGCCAGACTTTTTTTTAATCACACTAACTTATTGGCTTTGCCAACTAAATTAGTTAATAATGGTGAAAAAGTAGGCACATAGATTTTTTAGAGAACAATAATTTGTTTGCCGCTGAGTTGGTTATAACTGGAGGGGAAAGTAGGGCAATGGAGTTTCAACCAAACACTTATTTCATTGTGCTTGCTAAATTGGTTAATATTTAAAAAGTAAAGAGCCATATTCAGTAGAGACGATAGACATCCGTTTGCGGCAGAACAGTCAAAACTTACCTCGGCAACTCAATTTTGGAGCTGTTTCTATCACTGAAGCAGTTAATATACAGGTTTTTTGTTCACAAAAATACCCTACTTTTGTGGGACTTTGATGAACTTGCTTTTGTTGCACAAATATTTCCAACTTTAAAAAAAATACCTTCTTTTTCTGACCCACGTATTTTACACTAAAAAACGTAAATTTCATTATATGTAATTTGGCATCAAAACCTCAACTGCTCAAATGAACGCCAAAATTCAAAATTTCTCAACAATTGTCCTAACAGCAACAAAACAGCTACAAATAGCTCAAACGAAAAGCCCTTATGATTTTAAGTACTCTTTTTAGGTGAAGTAGTTAAAGCCAGTGATCATTTTCACCTCTGTTTTCACAAACGGGGCATTATTTTTCTTAATCTCGTCAAAAAGAATAGATTCTCAATCACCAACTCCATCAATGATTTCAACTACTTCAGAAATTTCAATTAAATTCAAAGTGGAATATAAACAAGTGCAGAGCAGAAAACAACAAGTATAAGGCGAACTCACTCGAACAAGATTGTGTTGATCGCCGAGCCTCCTCAGCACGCGCTTTCTAAGCATGCCAATAGCTTCCTTATCTTCGTCGTCATCCGCATACTCCTCTGCAAATTCATACCTTCATTCACATCCAAACCTAAACCACATGTCAATCCCAACACGCAATCGAAGAATTAAACCAGAGAAAGGAATACAGTTAGATTCTTACGCCTTGGAGAAGGCTTGAAGAAAGTAGACATCTTGAGAGACGCATCGAAGAAAAGTTCGAGAGTCCAGAGTGGAAGAGCCCAGTCCAACCACAAACGGGGTATACAAAGCAAAGACCGTTTCGTCCTTGAATTTCTTCCATAGCTTTCTGGCAATCCCGCCTTCATCTGTGCTCTCTACAACCCACCCGCCCATATCTCTTCTCTTCTTCTTTGACGATGGGTTGGCTTTGAATTGCGCGGAATACTGATTTGGTTTTGGAATTGAGGATGGGAGAAAGAAAGTGGGAGGTCGGTTGAGGGTTTGGAGAAGTGGGTGGGGGGGCTCAATATATAGCTTCCGTCTAATAAAGCATGTGGGTGCGGTGAGTTCTGAGTAAAAAGATGGAAAAGTAGGCCGGCGGCGGAGTCAGCTGACATTTGAGTCAGGCCAGTTTCTTTCCACTTTCTAAGCCTATTCTTTTCCCTCATCAATCTACATCATTACGTGATGGACAATAAATCCACCGAATAATCCGATTCAGAGAACGGATCGCAAGAACAAAAAATAAGAACGAGAATCCGAGAATTGAGTATGTATTATTTAGTTTGATCTAGCTTGATTTCTCCCCTTTCGGGTCTCCTCTATTTATACATGAGTTCTGAATAATTAAGGTAATACATGATCAAAGGAGTTTTATCCCGTCAATGGCGCGATCCTCTTTTTCCGGCTCCGTAACCGCCATTCTGCTCCGCCTTCTTCTCCGGATTAACTATGCCAGGTGCCCTTGGGCTGGGGCTAACCGGGCTTAGCCTCATGGGCCGGCCCAAGCCTAAGTGTTCCCCAAGTGTTTGACCCGAGATTACTTAAATGGCTCATTTGGGCCGCCCATTGGATATCGACCCATCACAAGCCCCCCAACTCCTCATTCCTCGACTGGGCTGTGTTGAGGTATGGGGAGTTTACGAAGTCCACGTGGGTGCTCCAGCGTGGATCCGGGCCGTTCCTTGGGTTCTGCGTGACGTTTGGGCACGATCTCCACGAATAGGTAATCATGACCTACTGTTTCGCCTTCCCACTGTCAGTTAAAAACCGCCGCTGGACGCCATCTCTTTCTTCCTCCTTCTCTATCGTCACTCGTCTGTGATTACGCTGCTACCCGACCCGGTTTTCTCCCTTTCCAGGTCAATTCCTTTTCTCGCCGCCATGATTGTTTCAGACTCCGATTCGGCTACCCCCATCGTCCAATTCTTGCCAAGCCGATCAATGGGCCTCTAGTTGTAACCCCGGCCACACTCAATTGTCCCAGCCGTCACCGTCGGCCGTGCCTGGCCAAAAACGGCGTCGATTGAGGAAGCAATTCCCTTCCTCAACCCCGGTAGATGAGGGCTCAAGGGTTAGATTGGACGAAAACATCATGGCGCTGTGACATTGCGAAATTACTGATCGGGGGTTCACCGATGCTATTGATATGGTTGGGTCTTCCATCGAGGTCCTGAGACCTACCAGCACCCAAACCGCCCTAGACGTTCCTTCAGGGTTTTTCACGGTCCACCTGGCGTCTTTAAAGAAGGGGCTGCGCTTCCCACTCCATTCGTTGCTGATCGAATTCCTCAACATAGTGGACCTCCTTCCTTGCCAGCTGATCCCCAACTCTCACCGGTACATTGCCGGTTATCTGGTTCGGTGCAAGGATGTAGGGGTGAAGCCAACCTTGGACCATTTCTTATTTACCTTCAAGCTGACCAAGGGCCATAAGGATTGGGCGTCCTATGCCAGCCTTTCCTAGAGGTCCAGTAAACTCTTCGCCAGTGACAAAAAGGGGTCAACCAAAGACTGGAAGCCTTTCTTTGTTTTTGTTTCGACGGGGCCCGAATCTCCTTTCACTGGTTCTGGGTTCCCTTCTTTCCGTCGCATCCCATGCCCCCGCCTGATGCCACCCTTTTGTCCATCACTCACCAACTCTGCAACAAGGGAGTCATGAACATCAAAGAGGTGGTGACAGAGGAAACCCTTGCCGGGTTGGGGTTTGAGTTCGCCCAGGATGAGCTTCGTCATCAACCTGACCTGCTGAGGGACATTCCCGGGGGGTACCAGCCTAACCAGCTGAGGGACATTCCTGAGGAAGGTCTTGACTGTGGTCCCTTTGGTAACTGACCTTCTCTTTGTCAAAATGTTTTATTTTATCCCTTTTGAAGCTAACCATTTTCCCGCTTCCAGTTGAATTACAAGATCCAGGAGAAGAGATGGACGGCGATCTCCTGCTCAGTCGCTTCACAGCAGGGAGGAAGAGGAAGAGAGAGGCGAAGATCCAAGGCAAGTGTTCTTCCTCCCACCGAGAGGAGAGTCCCCCTCGAGAACTGGCTGTGATTGTGGTGGAGGACACGGATGATGCTGCCCTGGAAACGGGTACGCTGGCGAGTCATCCTCCCCCCCCCCCCCCGCACTTTGTGATGCCGGGTGGCGACCTCGCTGGGTCATCCCAGGGCGTCGCCTCGAAGCGACCTCCTTTGTCGCCCACAGTGACCTACGAGGTGGCGACCGGGGGTCGCTCGACGAGGCTCTGCATTCCTCCTCCACCCCAAAGTCTAGGGGACGTGCAGCTAGAGACCCTGATCACTCTGCCCGCAGAGGACCAAGCCCGCATTTCTGCCGGTTCTGAGGACGACCTTGACACCATTCCTTCTTTTCGCGTTCCTCGCCTTCATGCTTTGGTGTAGGCCACGTTAGGGATTATTGAGGTGGTCGGCAGGAAACGGAGCCGACAAGCTGCCTTAGATGAGGCGATGAGGGCAGCGGAGGCCAAGCAGAAGGAGCTGCAAGAAGAGGTCTCCCGCCTCACAAGGGAGCTGGAGGAGAAAGAGGGTCGTTGTGCCGCGCTCGTTGCGGAGAAAGCTTCCCAGGAGGATCGTTGCATCGCTATTGAGGCGGACAAGGTCTCCTTGTCCTCAGAAGTAGAATTCGTCTCTGCTCACGTGGTCGAGCTAGAAAGGGAGAAGTTCGACCTGATCCAGCAACTGGAGATGGAGAGGAGCGACCGGGTCCGCCACGCAGAGGAAGCGGTAGAATCCTTTAAGTCCTCTCCTGATATTACAATGGTCGCTCTGGAGCGGATGGATAAGCTGACAGCCGAATGGCTCAAAACTGAACTTGGGGCCCAATGGATGGTCAATGAGGGGACCAAGTCCTTCAATTGTGGACTCTTTTGCGCCCAACAAGTCTTCCGTGATAGGCTAGCTCAGCTCCCCAAAGGATTCTCTCTCCCCGACCTTCGCTTTCCCCCTCCCTGTCGCTCTTTGGCCGAGTTCGACCCCAGTCCTTACTTGGACGGAGGGAGCTCGAGCGCCTCTGAAGAAGAAGAAGAAGGATAAAAAGATGGTCAAGGCAACCATAATCCGGGGGCTAGCTTAGCCACGTCCAAGGCGGGTGGAAACCCCAGCTCGAGCGTCTAACCTCCCTTGTTGTCCTCTTTCAACTTTGTTAAACACTTATAAATTTTTTTTTCTTTTTTTTTGGAATGATTTGTCGTTTTGATACAATGCTCCCATGTTATTTGACTTGCTGGATTTACCATGTGCCTCCCTTTTTCGGCGTTTTACTTCAGCACTCTCTTCTTTAGTTTAGCTGGCTAACATGGACGTTTTTGTTTGGGCCCAACTTCTAATCCCGGCCCGATTACCTGACCAGGCCTAATGTCAGGATTGGCCAGCGTGCCGCCCAACTGACCCAATGCCCCTTGCAGTCTCTGATTGGACCTTCGCGCGGCTCAAAGCTGATTTATCAGTCCAGCTGCCTTGGGACTTGAGCGTGTCTTCGGTTTTTTCACCCGGGCTTATTTATAAGCCCCCCTAGCCTTCATTTTGTTCCATCACCAAATATCTTCCCTTTCTCCATTTTTGTCATGTCTGAAGGAATTCCTATTTCTCTGGACTTCTCCGACGGACCGGCTCCTTCTTCGCCTGAGCCTGCCTCCTCCCCCAGGTCAGTCAACTCCAATGACTGGGGGGCTAGACCCTTACGAATTCTTCCGACGGTTGCCTCGCCGGCAATGGCCATCAGTGAAACCGCCGCCGATTCCCCCTAACCCTTATGAGGATTTCAGCGAGGCGTACAAGGCTCTCTCTGCCAACCGTCTGCCTGACGATCGGATTGGCTGGGATGCCCCATGCCCCCTCCATTCACTGCAATGCATGGCCTGGGAGAGCTTTTATGATGAGCACTTACCCCTCTTAGAGCATGAGTGCGCATATTACTCGAGTCTGGAGCGATGGACTAACGAGAGTCGCACGAGTTCACCAGTGAGGCCTAAAGATGAGGCTGTGGTGGGGGAAGAACTGGGTTCTTCCCTACCCCGCCCTACTGGTTGCTCACCTCCCTGGAAGGCCCTTAGGCGATCTAGGGTAGCGCGAGCGGTTTCAGGGTCTGCATCCTCATCTAGGTGATGCCGATTGGGGCTCACAGAAAAGTGAGCTGCCTCCCGTCCTTCTCTGATAGGAGAAGGACGCTGGGTTTTTGCCGAGGCTGGGGGCGACCACTCCTGTTCCATGATGGAGAAGAAAGGTGGTCGCTCTGGACAGCCGGTGATCAGAGTTTTGTCGGCCTATACAGCTGCAGAACTACCCATCAACCTTGCATGTTTCCCCTGGATCCTTCATCCTTCCTGGCCCTCAGCTGCTCACCAAGTTCTAGATTTTTCTTTTTCCTTGTAAGAAATGTATGGGAAAATATCTCTTCTTTTGGAAGTACGTAGAGATTGTTCTCAACTGTATTGTAGTATATGCAAGAGATTATCCTTGAAATGTAATAAACATTTTCATAAATATACTTTGATGTTACCCGTTTACTCACAAGTTCCATCTTCTTCTCTTTCGCATCTCATTTTAAGCGTTCAGGTTTCCTCAGACCTTAATTAGAGAATACCTTGTCTCTTTTGACTTAGCCGTTTTTGGGTTATTTTAACCCTTGTGGCGTCGCCATACCTTCAAGGTCCCCTGGTCGCTCATGTGATCAACAGATCTTATGTTCCGGACTTGGCCGTTTTCTCAGGCTTTCTCGCCACGGCGTCGCCCTATAATTAATCGTGTCGCTTGACAGGGTTCGACTGTAATGCCACAAAATATGGCCTAAAATTTATTATAAAACAAAAGTAGTTTTTGTCCAATAAGGAATATTTATACGTTTGACCAAAAATAAATGGATTTTCAAAATAATGACTTTTTGTTAAAAACTTATTTTTATGGATATGTCCCGAAGAGACGATTCCAACGGTACATTTTATGAATCAATCTCATTTATAAATTGCAAACTATGACAATTTTAAATATTAAAAATTGTAACTTTGACTCATAAAATAAACTAAATTCAAAAGAGATTTCTTAAGATTAGAAATCTAAATCTTTGACAATTGACAACACCATATTTATCTTTTGAATTAAATTCATATATTTTTATATCATTTATATTATTGAATTAATTTATGACTGACACAGACCCGAACACTAAGAAAAATAAAAGTTCTCAGAAAAATATTTTGATTACGTCAAAATTCTAGTTTTGACAATCTGTTTCCAAAAACACAATCCGTTTTCAATTCGGAACAATTTAGGCGAAAAAGCGCGTACCGTTTTAGCCAGTTTATCAGTTACGGAGCAGGAGAATATTTTAAAATCTTCAAAACTCCTTCAATCACGAGACTTTTTCTCCTTAGCTACCCCACTCCACTCCACTAACACTATAATCCAACCCTTCCTATATAATACTCCCACCTTTATTCCATTTTCTCCACCACATATTCATCATCAAACATCATCACCAATCATCCATCCATATCTCTCCTCTTCACCTCTCTCTCTCTCTGTCGGTCAGGAACCAAGGACGGAAAAAGGAGATTCCAACTCCATGATTTCATGTTAAGGAAGAAGAAGGAGCAAGAAGAAAGTAGCTAAAGTTTCTAAAATCCTGAGTTCAAACACAGCAGCCCACTTCTAGGTAAAAACTGAAATTTTCCATACATTATCTCGAAATACTTTCTGAACCAAAGTTGTAGCCCCAGACGGTACAAATCCAGCCCAACAAACGGCTCGTGATTTCGTTAAGTAACGAAGAAGATATGGCCAAAATACCGGGACTGCGCCAGTGGTGGCGAGCTCCTCGGGTTGGACCATTTTCTTCACCAAATTCATATTGTTTCATTCCAAGAACTTACCATAAACTCTCTAACACTTATTAGGAACATCCGGAAGGTATCATAGAGAAGGTTCGGCGTTAGAATATTGAAGTTAATGAGATAATCGTCGGAATCGTTGTTCGTTGGAACATCCAAAATCCTGGCAGCAACTATGAGTCCACTTGTGAGCTATATTTGACCACTTTAAACTCATTATTTTAACATGGTTTCTTCACGAAAGTTGTAGCCTTACGTCTTAGAAATCCACAGAATCAAACGGTTTGCGATTCCGTGAAGAAACGATGGAGATGTGCTCAAAATACCGCAGGCTATCCAATTGTGACGGGAATAACAAAGTTGGTGAATTTCGATGTTTTTTCCACTCCCGCTCATCCATAAGGTTTCGGCCGATGATTTCCAGGTCTGTACCCTTAAGTTAGACTTGTCGAATCATTCATCATGTATGTACATGAACATATATATTAATCCATATGTTGAAATCATTCCAAAATATATATGTGATGCATATATAAGTCATCTATATGTTGAGATTAAAATACACCAAATTCATAAAGTTAATATACACATAAGTATATATAAACCTTGGAAATCAACCCAACAATATGTATATGTTAATCAAAGGTGTTTAAAAGACTTAAAGAAGTATTTTAGACACCTAAAATATCAAGAGTAAGACTCGCAGACCCAAACGGTCGACCGTCGTGTTAAAACCTCGAAACGGACCACGACTGTCAGCAGAACGGTCAACCGCCGACGGCGAACGGTCGACCGCCGCCTGTCCAGCCGAGGGCCATCACTTCCAGCCAGTCAACAACGGTCGACCGCCGGTCAACCGCGGTCGACCGTCACGGTGATCTAGAAATCCGATGAGTTGAAATATAGCACAGTCGACCGCCGTGCTAAATGGTCGACCGTTTCGAGCCCCGTAACTTAATTAAATGATATTTTTATCAGATTTCACCCAAATAAAATAAAGTATATTTATCCATTCATATTGTTTACAAATTGTTCATATCATATGACTCATATCATCACACATATTGTAGCATATCATATCATATGCATGCGTAAGAGATCATGCGTAATTGCGTCTCTTATAGCGTGATGTGCGGGACTCAGCAGTCCGACATCACCCGTTCCGGGCTTAGTGTACGTACATGGTATTCAGGCTTTCGAGTACCACCCCCATTTTTCTAGTCTCACCTCATTCGTGAGACTAAGGTGGCGTGAGTTCGTCGTACAACCTGGGCGAATCTCATAGCGCAAGGGTCGTCCTTGCACGTTTAGGTTCATGCATCATGTTATCATCATCAAGTACATTGATTACATAGGTGTCATGTAATCATCATCAAGAACAATCAAATTGATTAAATGTGAAATCATGTTATCATCATCAAGTACATTGATTACATAGGTGTCATGTAATCATCATCAAGAACAATTATATTGATTACATAAGTGTCATGAAATCATCATCAAGAACAATTATATTGATTACATAAGTGTCATGTAATCATCATCAAGAATATTTATATTGATTAAATATGCCATCAGGTAATCATCATTAAATATCCACCATCATAAATCATCAAATTGAACATATGATATAATGTGCCATATCATGAATATTTTTATACATTTTGTGGGCGTATATATATGTATATGTATATGTCTATGAATCATTCTACAATTCTAGCGTGGTACCACTCAGCGGTTTCGCTGAGCGTGTAGTTTGTATTTTTCGTTGACTACACGTAGGTAACAAGAAGACAATGATGGAACCTTTCCCGGAGGGCATTGAGTCAGAGGAGACGCAAGGATGGCAGGCAAATGTTGATCATCAGATTTTTAAATGTGTCATGATTTGATTATTATTGTACTTTCGCATTACTCTGAAAATATTTTTTTAAATGGGTCGCGATCCAGAGTCTGTAAATTTAATATTTATAAGTAATTGTCATTTTCAAATGTCAAGCGAAATTTTTATTTAACTCTCGTTTCACCTTAATTCGTGTAATTCCGGGTTATACGGATTGTGGTGTTACATCGACACTTCATCTCCTGTTGGGTATCTTAGCGCGAATCACCATACAGCTTAGGCTTAGCGATCTCTTTTGGTCGCTCCTTAGCGATCTTTTTTGGTCGCTTTTCTTTTTTCTTTTTTTTTTTTTTTGAGAATTGAGGACAAGATATGCCAGAATGCTGGTTTTATTAAACTTTAAGAGAAAATGCGGCTAGAATACAATCTATTGGTAAAATTTAATAAGGTTGGCGGCATTCCATACTCGTAGAACGTCGCCTGCAACTGGTGTCTGCAATCTAAATGTCCCATTGGCCAACACCTCCTTTATGACATATGTCCCTTCGAAGCTCTTAACAAACTTCCCTTCATCGGTCGGCCGACTGACCTCCCTTTTCCTAAGGACCCAGTCGCCCATTCTGAACTGCCTTGGTCGCACCCGCTGGTCGTGATATGACTTGACCTGCCGACGGTAGTTCTCTGCCCGTATGTACGCCCTTTCTCTTCGCTCATCAATGAGGTGCAGCTCTGCCCTCAAGTTTTCTTCATTTTCCTAGGCATCAAATGTCTCCACTCTATAACTCAGCAACGAGGTCTCTGATGGAGCCCTCGCTTCAAATCCATATGTGAGTGAGAAAGGAGTTTCACACGTGGCCTTCCTCGGGGTAGTTCTGTAGGTCCACAAGATGTAGGGCAATTCCTCCACCCAGGCGCTTTTGCATTCTATCATCTTCTTCTTCAGGCCATCCATGATGTTACGATTAGTGTTCTCGACCTGCCCATTGGTCTGGGGTAACCGACCGCTACATAGCTGTGTTTTATGCCCCAGCTCTGTAGAAACTCATTGAACCCTCTAGCCTCGAACTGGGTTCCATTGTCGGTGATAATCTGCTGCGGCAACCCAAACCGGCACAAGATTTACTTGGACACAAACTTCCTCATCTGTTCTTCAGTGATGGTCGGCACAGGGGCAGCCTCGACCCACTTGGTAAAGTAGTCGATCGTGACTACCAGGTACGTGTTGTTCCCTGTCCCCCGAGGTAAAATACCAACCAGGTCAATACCCCACAAGGCAAAGGGAATCGTCGTGCTGATCAGGGTATAATTCCTCGCCGGTCGCCCCGGCACCTTTTGGAATTCCTGGCAAATCTTGCATTTACGCACATACTCTGCACAATCCCTGATAATCGTTGGCGAGAAATACCCTTGTAGGGTCACCTTTCTGGACATTGTGAAGGCTCCCTGATGTGCTGAGCATATCCCCTCATGGATTTCCTCCATTAACTTTTGCGCCTCGTCCCTTCTTAGGCATCTCAATAATGTGCCATTGTACGATCGCTTGTACAGCCGATCGCACTCTAGCGTGTAGCTAGGTGCACGTCGTTTCACCACCTTTGCTGCGATTGGGTCAGTGGGTAACGACCCGTCAAGGATATACATGGTGATCTCATCGATCCAATCCGGCTCTTTGAGTGTGATGACCAGCACTTGTCCGGGACTGATGCTTGGTTCGAGCAACTCTTCTTCCTGGGTCATTGCCTTGATATGTTCTAGGGAATCCGGACCAAGTTTCGACAGGATGTCCACCTCGGCATTCTCCTCTCGGGGGACCTGCTCCATCCGGTATGCCCCGAATGCTTTAGGCAACTCCAGAGCGGTGTCCCTGTATTTCTTCATTCGCTCATCCTTGGCTTCAAATTCTCCTGTGACATGTCCTATTATCAATTTAGAGTCGCATCGGACTTGAATTCGTTCAGCTTTTAATGAAGCCGCCAGCCTCAACCCGCAAAGCAGCGCCTCATATTCAGCCTCATTGCTTGAGACTTAAACTGGAATCTCACGGAGTAATATGCTTTGAACCCTTCCGGTGATATTGCCACGACACCTCCCCCCGAAGCATCAGTCGCGGACGAACCATCAGTGTACACAGTCCACCAGTTCCCCTCGGGCTCTTCTCCACTAGGCTCCACCTCTCTTGCAGTGCATTCTACCACGAAATCTGCCAATGCTTGCCCCTTTATCGCCGGTCGCGGTTTAAACTCTATCTGAAAAGATCCCAGGAACACTCCCTGTAACACCCTAATCCGTCCAGGTCAGCAGCCCCTTTCAGACTAAAGTATTTACTTGGTAATTGTAAAATTTAAAACTTCTCAAACACTTTTATTTATCACAATAATATCTTTCGTAACATATACAGTGCGGAGTTTTCAATATTGCGGAAGCTTAACAAATCATAATTACAAACATAATTTGTTTATGTTCTTTAATTCAAAACCATCACATCCATTCCGACAATCTCGCCTCCGTCTGCCTCCAGAATCACGTCACATCATTCTTTCTATTAACCTGCGTGTAGCAAATAAAACATACTACACGCTCAGCGGTGAAGCTGAGTAAGCATATCTAATGCGTCGAATATCCATATAAATTGAACCCAAATTCATAATCAAATCATTTGATATCATGCACAAAGTATTCAGTTCAAATATACAATAATCAATTTTCAACATTCGTCATTCAATATTCATATTCAATATTCATATTCAACATTCAACATCCTCATTCAATAGTATCCTTAAACTATTCTTAGTCTAAGGCCAATCTATTTGATGTTTACCAACTCTTAAATGAATTCTAGTTTAAGATAGTTAAACTATATTCGAGTTTAAGGTACTTCTAACCAATTCTTAAACTAATTCTAGTTTAAGGTACTTCTAACTAACTCTTAAACTAATTCTAGTTTAAGGTACTTCTAACCAACTCTTAAACTAATTCTAATTTAAGGTACTTCTAACCAACTCTTAAGCTAGGTCCTTAGTTTAAGGTACATATTTCTAATTGATTTACCAACTCTTAAACTAGCCTTCGCTTAAGGTACAAATCTAGAAAACCGAACAGTAGGATACTAATTGTCGGGTTGGGTGGCATCCCCAAACGAGTTCCTCTAGTTTGATTATGGATCCCATATGTACCTTTTAACCCAGGCCAACGAATATTCATAATTATACCCGCAAGGCCTATTTCTAAGTCATCTTAGAGGTCTTCTAAATAGTCTTAGAAACCAACGTCAACCTAGGTATATCTTAGAGTTCTTCTAGATATCCTTAGAATTCAAATCATTTCATAATCATCAACATATTCATTTCAATTCATAATTTAATTTTCAATAATCATTTTAATCACTAGTTTCATCAAGTCATAATCATCATAATAATCATTCATCATAATCATCAATCAACATAACATTTGATAACAAACAGCGGCCTAGTCTCGAGTGTTAACACCCGAACTTACCGTCATGCATCACATAGTATTTTATATGCCAAAAACATCATTGTTATTATACAAAATCATATTTATATTGTGCATAATTAATTGGTATCAAAAATAGGATTTCATAGTTAAAAAATCATGTTTTCTAAACAATAACTGATTAATATATGATAGGAAATTCAATTATTAACTATTAGCTTCATTTTCTTCAATAGTGTAGGGAGACAGTCTACTGTCACTTCTGATAATCTACTGTCTGATATTTAGAATGGGCTGATAATTGATTATCACACTCTGATAATCAATTCTCAAACTTCAGAGAGGGCTGACAATCGATTATCACATTCTGATAATCGACTGTTGCTCAACTTTGTTCAAAAAATCTGCAGAACGATGAATAATCGATTTTCAAGTTGATAATCGATTATCCATCGTCTTCTACCTCGAGCCAACTTGCGGAAATGTCACTTTTACTCACCAAACTTCAATTAAAGTATATAAAAATGTTCTCCAAGGTTCATGGATCATTTTAGCATCATTAATTCATAATTTTAACATCAATTTCATGGTTTATGATTCTTAGTTCTTCAAGCATGTCAAACACAAGATATATCTACGGGCTTACCTCGAAGCTTAATGGAGGTTTTGAGAATTTTCTGGCGAAACTTCCAGCGACGATAACTCTCAACTCCGGCGACCTTACACCAAATTGACAGCACCACTGCGTTCTCCACACTCAAGGCTATCTCCCAGAACGAATTTGATGAAGAATGGTGAAGAAATGGTGAAGTTTTGGTTTCCATTATATAGAAGAAGAATGGAGAAGAGGCCAATGGTTCCTGCGTCACTTCTCTGCTTGAGTGGCTAGTGGAGCGGACGGCGATTTCTTCCCATTTCAAACGCAAGTCCCTGATTGGGACTAATTTGGTCCCAGTCGAGGTACACTTTTTGGTCTAACTTTCTCCGAATTGAAATCCGTTTGCATCGTTGCGATCAGACAGTCGAGCTTTATTCAACGATATAATATTCATATTTATTTGTAATACTTTTTCCGACATCATATTTTTGAGTGTTTGACTTGGACAGAGTCAAAATTGGTTTATTTGACCTTTATTCAAAAAGGTTCTCACATTTAATTCATATCATTTGTTCTCATGATTTATTTCAATGAATCATTTTAAAGTTCATATTATAAATTATTTCTTCATTTATTCTTGATTTGGGTCTGTACTCAGGTTCCCAATCAAGACCACACAAATACTCAACATATTGGATTTATCTCTATGAGACTCATCCTGATTTGTGATATTGGATGTCAAAACACATTTCATTTCGGCCCAAATCCCAATAACTATTTATTTTAATCGAAACAAATTTGACTAATTGAATATTTATTTATTAAAAATTTTAGGGTATGTTTTGGGGCGTTACACTCCCCACTTGCTGACCCGCGAAGGGGCATTTGGGCTTCGAAGAAAAGTTCCGATTGGAATTTGAGATAACACATGGATCGGATGGGCTTGAAAATATGGGGTGAGCTTCCTCACTGTACACACCACCGCGAAGATGGTTTTTTCCATGTTTGTATATATCTCAGCTCAGGCCCTCGCAACACCCTGGCCACATAGTACATAGGTCGCTGTGTGCCCTCCTCCTCCCTCACTAGCACTGAGCTCACAGCTCAGGAAGAGATTTCTAAGTATAGGAATAGGGTCTCTCCGGGCTCTGGCTTCGAAAGCACCAGTGGGGAGAGGAGGTATGCCTTCAGCCCTTCAAAGGACCATTGGCATTCTTCGGTCCAGATAAACCCTCTGTTCTTCTTAATGGTGTGAAAGAAAGGTGCCGCTCAATCAGCTATCTTCGACAAGAAGCGACTGAGAGCCGAAATCCTGTCGGTGAGCTGCTGGACTTCCTTCACATTTCACGGAGGCTCCATCTCCAATATTGCCCTCACCTTCTCCGGATTATGTCCTAGAAAGTTGCCCCCTGAACCCCGAATGTACACTTCTTGGGATTAAGGCGGAGCTGGAACTTCTTCATGATCTTAAAGACCTTCTCCAAATCTTTGGCGTGGGACTCCATTCGCTTGGACTTGACGATCATATCGTCCACATACGCCACCATACATCCCCCTAACACCGACGCAAACAATTTGTTGACCATCCGTGCGTAGGTCGCTCCGGCATTCTTCAAGCCAAATGGCATTACCCTGTAGCAGTACACCCCATTAGGGGTAATGAAAACGGTCTTCTCTTCATCTGTTGTAGACATTTTGATTTGATGATACCCACTAAATGCATCCATAAAACTCATCAGCTCACATCATCAGCTCACACCCTGCTGTCTCATCAACCAACTGATCAATGTTGGGGAGTGGGAAAGGATCCATTGGGCAGGCTTTATTTAGGTCGGTGTAATCGATGCACATCCGCCAGGTATTCCCTTTGGGTGCGAGCACTACATTCGCCAACCATTCCGGATAGCGGACTTCCCGGATGTGCCCAATGGACTGCAGGGTTGTCACCTGTTTGGTGACAAAATCTCTCCATTCTGAAGAAAGGAAACGTTTCTTCTGCTTGACCGGCTTGTGGGTTGGGTCTACCGCCAACCTATGGCAGATGATCTTTGGGTCGACCCCGGGCATATCTTCTGGGCCCCAAGCGAACAGCACCTTGAATGCTTGGATGACCTCCAACAGTTGTTTCTTTAACCTAGGCGGTAAAGTTTTACCTACCTTTACCTTCTGCTCTGGCTTGACTGGATCCAATGGAACTTCTTCGACTTCTTCCACTGGCTCAGCTCGAGGTCGCCCTCTTCCTTCTGGATTGCAGCACAGATCGTGCTCACATTCCCGTCGACAGGCTTTGATTCCCTTTTGCGACCCCCACCCCTGTGGGGGTCTTGAACTTAAGGCACATGTGGACGGGAGAGATTACGCACTCCAGGTCCTCCAACCCTGGTCGTCCAGAATCAAATGGTGTGCACAGTCGAGCTGCACTACCATAAATTCCATGTCGATCCAGAGTTGGTGGGTGCCATCTCCTACCCCGGCCTTCACCGTGATAGTTCCTTCAGCTTCGATGGTATCTCCTGTGAACCCTGACAGTGGCGTATGGATTGGCTTCAGGTCGCTTCGAGACAACCCCAACTCCTTAAAGGTGTTGCTGTACATAACATTGACTGAGCTGCCCGTATCAACCAAAGTTCAGTGGACAACCACATTATTGATCTCCACCTTTATCACTAGAGCGTCCCTTGTGAGGGCTGAGGACTGGTGGATAATCCTCGTCTGTGAAAATCAGAGGTTCCTTCTTCTTCCGCTTAGGTAGCGGCGGCCTTTGCACATCAGCCAGGTACACCATGCTCCTCCACTTCTTCCGTGAGGACACCGAATCTCCCCCAGTGTTTCCTCCCATGATGAATCGACACCCTAGGTGTCGGCGGCCCTGCCTTTCCTCCTCATCCATGTCGTCACAATCTCTCCACGGATGTCGTTGTCCATCCTCCTGACCTTCTCCTGCTGTGATCGCTGCTTTGGGGGCTGCCGGTCTTCTCCAAGTTCGGTTACTTGATGATGGTCGCTCCGACCGAGGAGGCGGCCCCCTGGCGATCAACTGATCAACCTCCTTTTTCAGCGTAACGCACTCCGACGTGTTGTGGGTGTTGTTACGGTGGTACTCGCAGTATTTGGGTGTTTCTTGCACACCATAGCTTTCCCGACTGCGAGGAGGGGCACGCAAAGACTGCACCGCATGAACAGGATGTCTGTTCTCATGATACCCGGTGGGGTTTGGCTCCTTACCGTAATCCTTCCTTTTCTTTCCTTCTGCCACCGGTGGCCCACTTTTCTTCTCCTTCCAGACTGGTGGCTCATCGTCTTCCTCTTCCAACGCCAGGTATTTCGCCCTGGCCAACATCTCTTGATAGGTCGAGAGTGGATTCCGTCGCAGCTCCTTGCGCACATCCCCTTGGGGGAGTGCAGCTTGGAGCATGGCAGGGCTTGGTCGTCCGCTCCTTGGACGTCCCTGGCCTCCTTCTCCCACCTATTAATGAATTCCTGGAGCTTCTCTCCCTTCCGAATCTTTACATTGAGCAAGTGCGAGAAGGGGAGCTTTTGTCTTCGGCTGGACGCGAAGTGCTCCAAGAACTTGTGGGCGAGGTCGCTCCACTTATCTACCGATCCCTTGGGCAGCTTGTGGAACCATTCACAAGCCTGCCGTTCTAGTGTTTCTAGGAAGCATCGACACTTGATTTCTTCTGGGTATGCATACATGACCACATTCGCTCCAAAACGAGCAAGGTGGTCCTGGGGGCCAGTCGTCCCATTGTACGCTTTAATCTGGGGAGTTTTGAAGTTGTCTGGAAGAGGACAAGACATTATCCTCCTGGACAAGGGTGTTACCTCACTGAAGACCGCCTAGCGGTAGGGGTTTTGGGCGTCCAGCCGCTTCTTCAATTGCTCGTACATTCTCCACAGCTCGGCTGCACCCTTATCCTCGACCGTCCTTCGTCGCTCCCCAGAACCGATCTTGGAGGTCATTGTGGACTCCCCTCTTCTCTCGAACGCAGAGTGTCTTGCAACCGCTCGAACGCAGAGCTCCGGGGTTTCTTTGACTTGGGATCTCCCAAGCGGTCAAAAGCAGACATCCGCTCGAAAGAGGACGACTCGTCTTCTTTGTCCAGTCTGGACAACGCGTCTTCCATCATAGCCTTCCCATTAGGCTTGGTCGCCTTCTTCTTCTGGGATCGCCTTACTCTCTTCTTTTTTCCCTGGGAGCCCGTAGGTCCAGCCTTTCCGCCTGTGGGTCCCCCAACCACATCTTCCACCACAATCTTGCGATTGGGCGTTAGTACCGCCAGCACCTCCTTGAACTGTTCAGCCGTGATCCCGACCCTCTGGATGAGGGCATCTATTTCCACCGTGGTGAAGGGGGGTGCCGGCCTCCAGTGGTGCTGTTTTCTCCCTGGTGGGGAGCTCCGATACCTGCGTTAGCATTGTTGCGTGTTTGCACCATCGTCTTTGTGGAGGGTTTCCTCTGAGTATGATTCTCGAACTCTCAATGAGAGCACCAATTTGATGGACAATAAATCCACCGAATAATCCGATTCAGAGAACGGATCGCAAGAACAAAAATTAAGAACGAGAATTCGAGAATTGAGTATGTATTATTAGCTTGATCTAGCTTGAATTCTCCCCTTTCAGGTCCTCTCTATTTATACATAAGTTCTGAATAATTAAGGTAATACATGATCAAAGGAGTTTTATCCCGTCAATGGCGTGATCCTCTTTTTCCGGCTCCGTAACCGCCATTCTGCTCCGCCTTCTTCTCCGGATTAACTATGCCAGCTACCCTTGGGCTATGGCTAACCGGGCTTAGCCTTATGGGCCGACCCAAGCCTAAGTGTTCCCCAAGTGTTTGACCCGAGATTACTTAAATGGCTCATTTGGGCCGCCCATTGGATATCGACCCATCATTACCTTTTTAAATTAAATTGGGATAGGCCAGTAGACAAGGTGCAATTTGCAAGGTAAGGAGTTAGGTGTCTTATATACAGGGATGTATCTATTATTATTAATAAGACCAATTTATTATCAAATTATATTATGGTATCGAAGTAGGATTCTGAAAAAACTAATCCTTCCTTTTCCAACCAAAAACATTGATATTCTCTAGTCTCGCTAGTCGATCATCCGACAGCATGGCGTTACCAACCAATCTCGACGAGCATGCCTAATCGCCGACGTCCATTATCCTTCTCTTTCTCTCAAAAGAATCATTATCTCTCTCTACCAAAAAAATCATGTGCATGATCAAAGAATGGAAAAGTTGCATTTGACTATATATTTTTTCCAAGAGATCAAGAGTATGGATAGCAATAGAAAATAAAAAAACAGCCCAAAAGGAGAAAAAAGAAACTCCCCGCCCTTGCTTCAATCGTCAACATCTCACCAAAAAAACTCAACAAACTTAACCTCAAACTCGTTTGTCGTGCAACAAAGATCTGGCTCTGTATTTCTACCGGTCATCCTCACAAACTTGCTTTTGCCGACTCAAACTCAATACCTGTATTCAAAGCTGCTTCTCGTTACCGATGATCAGCTTGCAAGAGATATAAAGAATTATAGATGTATTAGAAAATATAATATTACTATCTATTACCTTCTTTATTATATTACTTCTTTATTATATTATTATCATAAGAAACAAACTAAAATACAAAGATTATTATAACTAATACTACCATTATTATTATTACTATTATTATTTTAATTATTATTATTATCATATATATATATATATATATATATATATATATATATATATATATATATATATCCTTTACTATAATAAAGGAGACTCTGATTCACAAGAATTTGACATTTGGCGTGTCTATTTGGAAAAATTTTAACATGGCTGCGCCACGTAATCCTTAACTATGATATTTGAGACTCATGTCTCCAAGAAGTTGACATGTGTCATCTTACATGGAAATTATTTAATTGACATGGCATATGAATAAATTACATGACATGTTTTAAATTCGCATTCAACATTTATGGAAATTTATTTATGATAACCTTTAAAATATGATGAGTTTAAAACAATATATTTTATATTGAAAAATATCCAGTTTTTAATTTATTGAAAATTATCTAAATGAAACAAATATTATTTTTCAACAAAAAGTAAATAATTTAATCATAAAAAAGAGACTAATCATGATTAGCCCGAGTCTTTTTTCATAAAAATAAAAATCATATTAAAAGTCTTTTGAGTAAAATATAGTTTTTTAACAATTATTAATTTATTCTTTTGTATGAAAATTTATTGAGCTAAAATATACTCTGAAGAAGCTCATCTTATACCACTAATTAAAGATGAGAAATTTATTTAATGAATTTAGTGCATTATGGGTTTTTGTATATTAGATAATTTTTAATATGAAAACTTTGTGGTTTAATGTATTCAATAACTTTTTTAATAATTTAAATTTCCTTAAATATATAATAGGGAGTAAAAAAAATCTATCAAGATTTAAATTTGTTTGAGATATTATATATATTTACATCACAGTATTGATAGTCTTTAAAAGTATTTATTTATGATAGAAACGGTGTTTGTAAATGATAAAACTTTTGTTTTTAAATGAAAGTATTTTTATAAAGGAAATATAAATTTTAAAAAGAATTGCTTTCATCCTCTTTATTAGTAGGACTTTTTGAGCCTTTATTTTTCTTTATTGGAACATAGTTTTCATAGATAAATATATAACAATAAAAATATATAATTGAAAAAAATATAATTTTGATATTCATATATTTATAGATTCAAGTATCGAATGACAACGTATATATATTTTTGAATAGAATATATTAAAATAGTTCCAACGCTTTACATGGTTTGAATAAAGGTATGAATACCTCATTTATTTTCAAAACTTATTAAAAAATGTCTATCATTTCAAAAGGTTGCACACGCACCACATCGGTTCATACTATTTTCCATTCATTTTTTTATTAAAAAGGGGGCATTCATACGCATTCCAATCAACATGAGGTGATGAGCATCAATGCATATTATCATTCTTTTTAGCTTTTTCATATATAATTGTTCATTATAATGTTTTAAAATTCAAATTGGTTTGTATTTGAAATAAAAACCGAAATTAAAAAAAGCATATAATTTCTCCATCTAAAGTTAAACATTTTTGTTTTTATAATTTTGGATGAAAAGTATTATTGTTGATTCGTTGTATATGCATTTGCATGTAAGAAAATTATTAATTTCGTAAAATAATAATACACAGAGGTTCTACATCCACTTACTTTAGGTGGTTCCAGATGACACTAACTTCAATAGAAGTATCTACAGTGCATCGTTCACAAAATTAATGGTTCCTACCCTCGACACCCGGTAAACTTCCACCCCAGAGCAAGTGGCTCTAGAATCATTTCGATAATAATAGTTGTAATAATAATAATAATAATAATAATAATAATAATAATAATAATAATAATACAAAAAATGCGGGCAAATAATTTTTTAAACACTATTGAAAAGAATCAGAAGAAGCTAGATAAAACTAAAAGAGTGGAAAAAACATAATGACTTTCCCTAAATAGAAACATATATTTTTTATTTCTCGATGTAGCATTTTTAGTCATTATCCATTAGTCGTTATTAAAATAAATGTTCACCATCACATGATATTATTTCTCCTTCTAGACATTATTAAGTGTTATTTAAGGGATAAAAATTTAAGTCTTTTATTGGGAAATAACTTATGTTTTAGTGCTATTTAGTGCGGATATTTCTCATAGTTATTGTTTCTACATTGCATTTCGTAGAAAAGACATTTGGTGAAAATATATCTTCATTAAAAAAATTAATTCACAATGATGAGATTAAATTTAAATATATTCATTAAAAACAAACACCCAATATTTACCTTTAAAAAAAGGAAAATCTTTGTATTATTATGTGGTGATGTTTAATATGAATAGTGGAAAAAAATAGATTGATCATTTCTATAGTCAACACTTTAAAAATAATCTAAATTTAACATCAATCTAGACTTGGTTAGGAATACCTTATAATATTTGTTTTGTGGTGATGTTTTATGTGAATAGAGGAAAAAAAATTATGGTTCATATTTACAATTTATTTATGATGGGTATTACAAGTAGAGATGGAGAGGCATCGTCGTCAGGTGCAACGCCCCACTGTCAAACACACACAAGAAGGAATGTACTTTCTGATGTGACAAATGGTATTTATAAATTTTGAATAAAAAATTTAATTATTCCATTTTTTTAAATTGGTTGAAGGGTTACTTATGAAGTAAAACGTCACAAAACGTAATTTTAACAACTTGAAAATTTTATCTGTACAATATAATGCTTCAATCAGAAAATAATTGTACATCCATCTCAGCACAGTTGCATGAGCAAAAGAGAAAAAGAAGAACTGATCTATCATTTGTAACATGTGCAATAAATTTCTGGCGGGTTGCAGCGTTTTCCGACCACCTCCGGCAAAATTGACGTTGCGCATCCCCTCCAAAGTGTTCCTGGCATCTCGGCGACCCCCAAGGACCCATCAATTGCAAGATTTGATGGCGATTTGCAAAAACTCCCAATTTTGGATTTTAGTGTTTCTTCGTTTGCAAAAATTCAAATTCGAGGAGTTGCAGGCCAAATTAGACAAAATGATTTGGATATTCTTGATCCTCATTCCAAGACGAAGAGAACGGCGTTGGTGCCGCCGGAATCTGACCAGGTTGACTTTCCGGTGACTTTGACAGGCGGGAAGAGGATGACGGCGGCGTGCAGGAGTGGGAGCGGAAGAAAAGAAAAAGAGAATTGGGGTCAAATTGAAAATTTTAAAATATATAAAATTCTAATTTGGCCCAAATGACTGGAAGTTAACATGGAAACGAGTAAATGGACTTTTAGTGAAAGGATTATGTAAGTTCAGATATTTTTGTGAAATGATTTGAAATTTAGGTACCACTTCAAAATTTCAGCTAAAGTTCAGGTACCATTGGTGAAATTTACTCTTTTTAATTTCTAGAAACTTAGCTCAGGAATTCAGCCGGTTCCTTAAACAAGACCTATACTTTTACACTCTGTCTCGCTTAAATTGTTTGTTCGTTACCATCTTGATTCTTTAAGCTTTTAATTAACTTTTATATATATAATTTTTATTTATTAATTACGAACTAATTTTCAGAAAATTGAATGAAAATTAATTTCAATCAACCATCGTAAGTATCTTAAGAAAATGATTGAAGTGTAATCTTGCAAAGAGCAAACATGCAATTTAATTTGAAACGCAGAATGTAACAGACAATTTAAATTTATCGATTCAAAAGAGCTTTATGCAAAAATAGCGTAAAGTCTTTAATATTAGAGCAAAAAATAGTTGCAAGCACTTGGTGCAAAGATAAAGGCTTCATTCAATGCTCCGTAAGTTTTACGACAGCATTAGCAGTATGGCCTTTTTGGCGTCTTTTTTTCTCATCCTTTTAATGGAAAAATTAGTGTAAAGACTTTCCATTTTCTACCTACGTCATCATTCCAACACAATGGTGGAGGGGACGTGGCTTAATGTACTCCATATACATATAAATAAAAACCAACCAACATGGGCAGCTAGACTTACGGGCAGGTGAAAAGAAAAATAGTGGGACATGGTAAGAAACATGAAAGAAAAGTTACAAGACTCCATTTTCCACTTCCACTACAAAATTTACTGTTCTATTCTCAGTTTCTACAAACGTGTGAAAAAAAGGAGAGAATTTTACCCCACCCCACCCCAGAGGAAAGGCAAATTACAAATGGCACAATCATTTTCTTTAACCCTTCAACTTGTTCTTCCCCAACCCTTCCCCTTGCAGCAGCAGCTGTCTGGTTTGTACGTTGCAGCGTGAACCGGGACCCGCGGCTATTTCCATGAAATGCTTGTACCTCTGACTCCAGAAGAAGTCAAGAATCAGAAATCAGGCATGCCGCTAGATCTTGACGAGTACTCCGAGACCAGCTTTAGAAACATAGAGGATTTGTCCTCTAGTAGTCGAGCCGGGGTGTCAAACTCAGCTATTCGACCTGCATTTTACACATATCATTGTTTAATCGTGTCCTACAACAAGAGCTTTAGAGAAATTCATTCATTGTAATAAAAGATTGCTGAAAATGTGTGGTTTGATGGGACCAAATTTTTTTCTTGGGGACTAGAAATGAGTAGGTGCGTTAATGATGAAGAAACTCACCATCGCTGAGGACCAAAACAAGGTCGCTATCAATTACAGTAGGGATGCGATGTGCGATGGTGCAGACGGTGCAATCCTTGAATTCTGTTCTGATAATCTTTTGGATTAGGTTATCTGTGGCTGAATCCACTGAGGCTGTTGCTTCGTCCAGCACCAAGATCCTGGCCTGTTTCAGTAGTGCCCGGCCTAGAGATACAAGCTGCCTCTGCCCTACGCTCCAATTGTCACCGTTTTCTAACACTGGAACACTCAGATAAAAAAGATGTTCATTTAGAGACAAGATCTAAATATAAAAAAAAGATTAGTTTTGAATATATTTAGAGGGGAAAAAAGAGCATATAAGCAAGCTTATGCCTGGGGTGTCCAGTTTTTGCTCTTTTTGTCGAATTATCTCTCCAAGTTGTGACTTGTCAAGTGCCTGTGCCAATTCACATATGGTTAGGCCATATTATTCCTTGTTGATAGATCAAAAGCAAAGCTTTTTTTTAGAGTGTCTTATCCTATTTATTGAAGTTAGGTGCTCAAACAAAACCAAGAAGGCTCAAGGTTTGAATAGTCCGAACATAGGCATGGAAAATTCATTGCCATTCAGTGATTCAATCGAAACCTACAATTAAGTATGTTTGAATAGCGCATCATTTTCCAAAGTGGAACAAAAATAACAACACTTACCTGCCATATTTGTTCATCCGTATTTTCTTCAAGGGGGTCAAGGTTGCTTCTAATAGTGCCTTCAAATAATGCAGGATCTTGGGGTATTATACTCAAGCGACTGCGAAGATCATGCAATCCGATAGTTGAAATGTCAATATTGTCAATAACTATTCTTCCCCCGTCAGGTTCGACCATTCGGAATAGGGCCTGAATCAGAGTAGACTTCCCACTTCCAGTTCGGCCAACAATTCCAATTTTCTTCCCGCCAGGAAATATGCAAGATATGCCATGGAGTACTGTAGGAAGATTCTCCTTGTAACGGACCTATAACAAACCAAAGAGTCAGAACCTATTCAGATTGTGTGTTTATTCATCATGGAAATACGGCATAAGTAATTAAGTACACACAGATGTGGCACTCCATGTTGTAGCATCACTAAAATTCTATGCATATTTTAGATGAGGGGATTTGTAAAATAGATGCATAATGACTTCTCTGTCATATTCCTTTGAACCAACTTTAACACTTGAAACCTAAGAGTTGCTCATTATATTTTCACCTCCCTTGCACTATGTTTGGTTCAAGGTATATGAAGGAGAAAATAAAAGAAAATGATAGGGAAAACAATTTTTCTTGTTTTGATAGGGAGGAAAAGAAAAGAAACATGAAGGGAAAAAATGATAGAAGAAAATGAAGTAAGGAAAATGAATTTCCTTCCATTTTGGTGAGGAAATTTAGAGAAACCACTTTCTTTTCTTTTCCATTCAGATTCCACGAACCAAACATAGCATTAATGCCATATGTTCGCCATCCCTTTGCATTTCATAACAAAGTAAATAGCTTATCTGTTTGAGCTGTAACACAAAAAGTTAACACAACACCTGCACACTATATGTCTAATTGTTCATAAAGAACCTTTGTTGTTTACACTCTACATACTCTTATTTCTATATAAACCAGTAAACAGAATTTCAAGAGAATGTTTTAATTTGAATCAGAAATAACACTAGTGAAACGTGAGATGCATACCTTTAATTCAAAGAGTTCAATGTTTCCTTCTTCTGGCCATGACAATGGAGGCCGAGAACAGTCAATAACCATTGGAGCCTCACTGGGTATTTCACAGTATTGATGAATCCTTTCTAAAGAAATAATTTTGTTTTCAAGCTTGCAAAAGCTAAGTATCCACCGTGATAGGCGTGCATTCAAGTTCAGCCCATATGTTACGGCAAGTCCTGCCATACCTATAAAAGAGGACACTTCACTTATTAGATTAGTCAAGAAAAAACATTCAAGGCACCCCCTTCGTTCTATAAGTGTTCTCACATTCATTGACACAAAATTCAAGAGCGTAAATCTAGGGAGGTTCTTTTTTTGGATTTTTTTGGAATACATCAAAAGAAACTACTCATATATATTTTGGTCAGGATTAAACTTTGAATTTAAGGAGGGATGGGGCTTCATTTGGGAAAACAAACATGATCAAGGACTTATCTTCAATTAATACTCAAACATTAACATTATGAAGGATTAGGAATTCCTTGTATATATTAAACAAATCATGAATTCCAAACATTAGAAAAGTTCAAGCAGTTCCTAGTGTTACTTTTTGAAACTTGATGGTTCCACAAGGTATCTAACTACAAGAAAGGCCCCATACAATTCTTAGCTAGCTGTATATGGAACATCAGAGAGATGCTTACTCGGATCTATACTTCCAACGGGAAAACTCACAAGCAAAACCATGCAAAATGAGAAGACACATGTTGAAAGCAACTCCATGCGTAGGCAGAGCCATTCTATAGCAGCTATACTGCAGAAGAATGGGCGTGTGAAACAATCAAGAAGATAGAGATTCCTTTTCATAAATCTTTTCTCTTGCCCGAAACCTCTGATTGTAGCGGCTCCAGCAATTGACTCACCAAAGAGATGTATGATTGGAGATTTTTGAATGCTGACAATCCGAACCAATTCCCTCGAGGAAGCCATATAGTATTTCTGTAAGCATGCGTATGCAGTTAAGAGTTTGCACTTTGGAAACATTGTGCATCAAGATTATTCATTCAAATTTAGCATATTACATAGTGACTTCATGCATTGCATCATATATATATTTATATATTTCCTAAATTTGAGACATTCATGATTCATGAAGAGCTGGCTAAGAAGTAATTTTAGATATTCAGGCATTTTACAACACAGATGTTGGTGAATGCTTGAGAGCATTGCACTTAGTTTTGCCACTTTTGCAAATTATTAGGCTGCCTTTTGCTTATTGACCGGGTCTCTCATTTGGGGTTTGGCACTTCAAAGTCGTTGCAGGTCAGGGACGGCTCTAACCGGTTCAAAACGCATTCCTTTAATAGGATATGGCTGTTGACCCTGCGGATACAAGGAGAATTAGGGGCATTTTTTGTTCAGATCGGCACATGACCCACGACCCCAGTTTTTTAAATAATTAATTCTTCGCTGTTTTTCGTTTCAGCGATAAGTTAGGCAACCTTAGGTAACAAAATGCAGTGTAACTGCAAACACTTCTTTCTCATAATTAGATATCCAAGAGACGATTCAGCCTAGTGACGGACTCTTTTCATCTTCTAGTCACTGCAGCAGCCAACAGGTACACTATCTTCTTCTCTTCAATTTTGATCTTCAATTATTTTAATATTTTCAATCAAACTATCTTCAAATCATTTTAATATTCTCAATCAACCTAGTGAACTATCCTAAATAATGAAGTATTAAACATGTGTACTTGACTTTTTAAAGTATTTGTAAATTAACTACTTCCTCCATCCAGCAAAAATCTCTCTTAGTTACTCCCTCCATCCCTAAAAAAAACTCTTGATTTGGCTTGGCACAAAGTTTAAGAAAAGTAAAATTGTGTGATTGAAAGTGATGCAGAGGAGAGAGAAAGATTGTGAGCCATAGAATGATTTTGAAAACTAGAAAAAGGAGTCTTGTTTTGGGACGTCCCAAAAAAGAAATGAGTCTTATTTTGGGACAAAGGAAGTAATATTCACAAATTTCAAATTATATATTCTTTCTTTACAAATTTTCATTGATCATTATATAAAATAATATAACCATGTCATCTCTTGTTTCAAAAAACTTTTGGTGTAATTTTTAAATAAATACCCCAAGTAAATTTTAGATAAATTGAATTAAAAACAAATTCAGTCAAACATTGTAAATCAAAATCAGAACCTCTTTATAAGACAAAAGTTGTATTTAAATATTTTAACAAAACGACACAAACGTCACAAAGGCAAAAAACAAATTGATGTGGATGCTGAAGTGCCAAAGAGTAAACATGAGTGGTAGTTTGTGTTCTATATTTGTATTAACAATTTCAAATATGCTACTTTTGACATTACATAGTATTCACTATTTTGTCATATGCCTTTGGATTGTTATTTACTAATTAATCTTGAATTTTTACATTTATGATGCCTATTTTTAATGTTTTATTATTAATTTGTTGCTGTATCTTTTCCGCACCCGTGTCCTCTGATATTTAAATTTGCCGTTTTCCTTCCCCGTGTATGCTCCTGCACCTGTCCCAGTGCAACTTAGCATAATGAAAAAATGCCCCAGTACGAAGGCAATTGTGTTTGACAGGTTTTAAAGATGATAAATGAACTATCTTTCCATGAATACTGAACACCACTTACAAAGAATGTATAGTTTGGGAATATTTTCCCAAGAGGTTATAATTTGTTCCTACTAAATAACATTGTTCTGAGATAAACTCAAAACATGTCAAACGTAGGGAATAATAAATGAGATTACTAACAAGGAAGAAAGGAGTACTGAATGATGGCATTGGATCAAATAATAACCTGCATCCAGAGGCAAGCAATTGCCATTGGGATAACAAGAAGCAAAATCTGCCAGGTTACTTCTGTCATGACACCAACAATGCCGAGCAGCTGGATTGTTGTTGAAGCAAAGCCTCCAAGTCTGAATGGAATATCAAGATCAATGACACTTTGATCAATAGAGACCTGATAGACCATAAGATTTCATTTAAATTATTCTGATATCTAGATGCAATTAACATATAAAGAAGGATATGATGAATTAACAAACAATCAAGTACGGAAAGAACCATGACATGCTAATGAAAGACTTCAACATACACGATTTAGAATACGCCCTGCTGGAGTGGAGTCAAAAAAAGACATTGGTGCCCTGAAAACTGTTCTCAGCATGTTCAAAAACAGCTTTTGTGCTGCAGCTAGACCAAAAGTAGCAACCAGAACAGCCCTAATAAAAATAAAAAACGAGCTCCCAAAGGCAAGGGCCATATAAACGAGAAGAAGAACCAAACTACTTGTTTTTGCTTCATTTCCAGGGGTTTGAGGATTTGCCCAAGCCATCCACCAGTTACTAGCTATTTGAAGAACTTGAAATAATGTTTGTGCAATAATGATAAGAGGAATTAATAAGCCTTTATATGCAGCTCCCATATATGATAGGTAAACTTTCATGCTAACCCTTCCTCTCTCACGTTCCTCTTCCTGAACAAGCTGCTTTTTCTTAGCACGTTTAGCTTTCTTTTTCTCTTTGATTGCTCTTTTTTCAGCAGCAGTTGTGCTTTCTTGCACTTCGTTTGCCATAGTGTCAATATTAGCTCCTATTGACTCACATTTTTTACTCATTAGAATTGATCCATCAAGAGGATGATGTTCGTCTTGTTCTTCGCACTCAAGGTAAGAGATGTCCATAGCTTCAATTGCTTCATGATGCGCTGAAACCAGACTCCTGAAGTCAGTTCCCGCTTCAAGAAGTTCATCATATTTTCCACATTGAGTGATACGGCCTTCCCTAAGAACCTACACAATAGAGAGTGAACGTAAGACAGGATGAGAACTGACTATGAATGCTACAGTTTCATTACACTGTTTCTTGTTGTGTTGGAAGCCTGGAATGAAGATTATGTGGTAGGATTGAAGAAATATATTCAAAACAGACATTTGTGCAGCAAGACTAATACTCCCTCCGTCCCACAAAAAAGTTCCCATTTTAAATAGTATTTAGTCAAATATTTACACGCTTTGACTACAAATTGTGAGAAATGTATATTGAATTATGAAATAAATTTTATATAATTGGATTCATCTTAGGATCTAGTTTTGATATCTCAAATTTTTTTAGCATTTCTTTATTTAGATTATATTTAATTTAAGGTCAAAGTGTGCAACAGTTTGACCAATTTATGGTCAAAATGGGAACTTTTTTGTGGGATGGAGGGAGTAATAGAATCCAACAATATAGGTTCATATAGCCAGACAACCTCTCCAAGTGGAAGGAAAAAATCATTTGCCAATTTAACAAACTCTTGTTGGAATATCTTCCATTTTTATTTATATCACATAGAGTTGACACGTGCTTAAGACAAAATATATCAGGATAAAAAATTAAATCTGTTTTTGTTTTAACACTTCTACTCTGGTTCGTGTAGGGGAAGGGGAGGCCAATTTACAATGTATATTTGAATCATTAGGGCACTTCAATCAAACATTCAAACCCTCAAGTGACTGCAATCCCATAGAACTCTATGGTGCATGCACTCGCTATTCTACACTAAAAGGAAAAGACATGCATTTCGCTGAACCACAAACCATCTCCTAAGCTAGAGAGAGAGGAAAACAGTGTGGAAGCTAAGAAAGTTATGAAAGCACAGAGAGAGAGAAGATAGAAAAGGAATGGGAGATCCACCATTGCAAGGGGCCAAGGGCTTTCACTCCTTTCAGTATATAACTAGAAACATACTGATACTCCGTTGGGCGCGATTTTTAATAAAGTATTATTTCTGTGGTTCTGGTTTGTGCAGAGGAAAGAGAAATAATATGGACCACAATCTTTTCCCTAAAAAAAGTGGTAGAGAATTTTGGAACAACTCAAATAAAAAAGTAGAAATACTTAACTTTGAGTGAGAAAGTGGTAGATTAAAGGAGCAGTACAAAAAATTAACTTTTAATGGTGCTTCATTTTTATTTATACTCCTGGAATATTTTATATTGATTATAATTATTATTACTCCATATCCTTCCTAAACTTGGTCAGCACTCCAATCAAAGAAAGACTGAGAAAGTGAGAAGTAAATGATCATTCACAAACTCCAATTGCATTATCAAAAGCGTCAGAAATCAGAATTCATTTGGCCATATGTTTTGGGTAAGCTGTACAATATACCAACGTAAGATACAAATTCAATATATAAATACTGAGTAATAAAAGCAGCAATAAAACTACAGCAATAATGACAGTCCATTCAAATTCTCAATTTAGGCTGCTGTTAGTAGCCCGCCTCCAAAAACACAACAGAATTCTGTGTGCCTGGGCAAACGAATCAAATAACAGCATAAATAAAGTTTATTCAATAAACTGGCTAAAGAATCTTCAAAAGGTAAGCAGGCAAGAGCAACTTCTGGCAACCAAACGAGATATTACCAACATATAAATTAATCTTATGATAGTACAACTGAAGAATCTTACATACCAATATCATATCAGCAGCAGGCAAAAACTCAACCTGATGAGTTACGAACACCACAGTTTTTGTAGCAAGGGCTGTTATTATGTACTCCTGCAAAGAACAATATCACAACTAAATCATTTGGTTTCGCTTAAGTATAAACTCCGATTGAGAAATAAGAATGTTAACCTTGAACAATTCAGATCCAGTATGTGCATCAACAGCACTGAATGGATCATCAAGCAAATATATATCTGCATCCTGATAGAGTGCCCTCGCTAGCTGCACTCTTTGCTTCTGGCCACCACTAAGATTTATGCCTCTATCGCCAATAATAGTCTGGTCACCATGCGAAAAAAGCTCCAAGTCCTTTTTCAGCGAACATGCATGGATCACACTTTTGTACTTAGATTTATCCATTGGACTGCCAAAGAGAATGTTATCTTCTATGGTTCCAGATTGTATCCAAGCTGACTGGGAGACATAAGCTGCAGCTCCACAAATCCGGACCTAATAAAACATTAAAAACTTGTTACAATACCGAAGCAAAACATCCATAGAAGTGAAAGTAATTCAGAGAAGCTATAAAGAATAAAATACCTACTTCACCAGTGAGTTTAGGGATTTCACCAAGGATGCAAGAAAGGAAGCTTGACTTGCCAGAACCCACCACACCACAGACAGCTACACGCATTCCTCGGTCAACTCTCAAATGTATGCCAGACAACGTTGGCCTTGTAGAAGATGCATCCCAGCAAAAGTCAGAGTTCTTAATTTCTATTGCCACGTTACTGCTTCCACGGGGCAATGCAATAGTTGCATCTTCCTGCAACTCCTCCTCCATTAGAAATCCAGATATTCGGTCAATAGATACTTTTGTCTGAGCCATCATTGAAACCAGGTCAGGGAAATTTCTAAGTGGTTCCTGAAGGATCCTAAAAGTGGCAAGAGCAGAAAGGACACTTCCTGCTGTAAGCTGACCCCCCAACAATATGCAGGTGCCAAAAGTAACAGCTGAAACAAATATAGGGGAACTCCAAAAAATGAAAGTAACTAGTGATTGGGTATAAAGAGCCAAGCGCAGATATTTGTATTCCACACTGCGCATTTCTTCCAACATAAGACGGTACCTATCTTCCCAAGCTTGCAGTTTTAGAATCCGCATGTTCCTAAGACATTCAGAAGTCTTTCTCATTCTATCATCCTTAGCAGCCATCAAATTGTCTTGGTAGTCTTCTTGAATCCGTGCTAATGGGATTGTTGCAACAATGGATATGACGGTAGCAATTAAGGTCGCAACAGATGCAATTCCGACATTCTTGTATAGAATTGCAAGAGCGAGGATGATTTGAAGAGGAAGCATCCATATGTCATGAAGGTACCAAGAGTAGTCACCCACCCTCTGAACATCAACAGCCATGTAATTCACTATCTCCCCAGTCGTGTGGCTTTGCCTGGCAGAGCTTGATAGCTTGAGTCCCTTGCGGTATACCATTGCAGTGAGAGCAGACCTAACATGCATTCCCAGAATGTCAACCCCAAGATACCATTGCCGGCTTGTGAATGTTTCTACCAACTTTGCTACAAAGAAAATTCCAGTGAGAATGTACCCTTCATGGGGGAATGCTTCAACCCCTGCTAAGTAATCTACAAAGTAACTAATCATGTACGGCCCGACATACGAAACCAGTGTGTTCACCCCAGCAAAGATTGCATTGCATGCAGCCTCCCTCCAGAAAGATTTCAATATAGCCCAAGCTAAAGAAGGTTGCCCAGAAGGGTTTTCAGCCTTCAACTTCTCCCAGTTAAAAGTCAGGAGTTTATAGTTCGTCTTGGAACGGTCTTTTTGTGCAAGGAGTGGAATGTCTTTCAGATCAAGTGGTCTCTTTGCACCAGTGGAAAGAAGAGGGTTTAGCCATGAAAGAGTGGTCAAACTGAAGAAACCAGCATTGCTGTAAGGAGTGACTTTGAGACACTCTGGCTCCTCTTCTTGCCCTAACAGTAATGGCTGTTCAGCATCAGGGTTCGTGTGTACTTGTACTCCGCTATCCCCCCTAATAGCAACAAAACATAGGAACGCAAGGGCAGGGGTAGAAGCAAAATTCGCCAACACATGAGAACTCATGTGTGCTGACCCTTCTGCTACAACCCCTCTAGCATCGACATACAAAGTACCCAAACATATGAGAAAAGACAGGCTCCACCAAACCCTCATAAGCAAATTGAACTTTTCTGCTCCCCTGAATTTGCAGTAGATTGCCGAGAAGCTCAACACAAACCAAGCCAAACTCTGAGCTGCAGGCAAAAGTATGACGGTCCAATTCACAACATTCTCCTCCCCTTGTGCGGCCTTCCTTATCAGACCAACCACATCATATCCCAGCACAACAATGCACAGGAACAACACATAGAAGCAACAGATAAGAGAAAGCTTGTAGCTTCTGTCGGTTTCAACCCTCTGGATTTGGACATCATCCCTTCTCCCAACTGGAACTGATTCTGCACCGATGTTTGAACTCTCCTTGCAGGTCCTAATCCGGCCATAGCACAGGCAAATCTGTTTGGCGGACACAACCGAGACGAACACAAGGAACAGCGTCAAGTGAATGCAAATGGAGGCAAGCTCAAGCACCGGCAGACCATGAAGACCGGCGAGGACGGACGAAAGGAACGGTGCCTGGTTGGAGATTTCAGAAGTGAACAAAGTCACACCGATACCCATTTCTCAGAGATATCAGTGCAGAAGGAAGGGGTGAGAATCAAGACGTATGAATTGAAGCTGCTTCACTAGACAAATTGATATATAACAAGATGGAATAGCAATAGGGTTCAGCTCGTGTAATGGGCCTTCCACCATCTGGCGATGAAAACCTCTGTCCGTAGCTCCAAAACAGTGACAAGTAGCAGAGATGAAGAGAGAGAGAGAGAGTGAATTGCTCTACAGACACATTACACATGAAAACACAGAGGGTTTTATCATCGAAGACAAAATATCAGGCACGGCAGCAGCAGAAGGGAAGATGAAAATACATAAACTCCAAATCCCTAAACACAATTGCTTGAGAATTCAGAAAATTTATTTTATATATGCATAAACAAAAAAGAAAGAAAAAAAAAAAGAATGTGCACAACAATTGTTTTCAAGATTAAAATCTGGAGCAAACCCATGACGGAAAATCCAAAAAACTGACCTAGGTTTTGGGGTATTGACCCCAGAATGTCGGCAAGCGAGGCGGTGGAGATTGTCGAGGAAACTGCGAGCTCGGGATAGATAATAATACTGGTGGATGGTATATTGATAACAGGTAGAGCCAGAGAGAGAGAGAGAGAGAGTGCGTGGCAGAAGAAGAAGAAGAGAGCTATGAAAAAAGCACAGAAATAGAAAGACAGAGAGAGAGCAGACGACGACAAAACTCACCAATCTCTTTCACCCTCCCACGCACTTATTAAAGCAGCAGCAGCAGCAGCAGCGTGTTAGTGCGAGATGGTTATTGAGTGAATGAGTGATGATGACACACAAAAGATAGATAGAGAGAGATATATATATATATATGTAGAGAAAGGGGAGAGCGTAGATCCAAACCATTGCAATGGAGCTTACGGTACTTATAGGCTTCGTATGAACGTGTTTAATAATGTGAAATTCATTATTTAAAAGATATACTCTGTACTCCTCCACATTTGACCGTCCATGTACGAAATGTTGCATTTTGACCATTTGTATTACGGAGTAGTATTTATACGTAAATATATTTTATAAAAAAGAATTATTTCAAATTTACATCTCAATATCGATGTCAAAGTTTACAAACTTTGACCAAAATAAATCAAATGGGAAGATCATTTCGAGACACAGGGAGTATTTACTACTCTAGAATTCTTTCTTCCCATAAAATTTTAAGAAAAAATAAATGTACCCTAAAAATGTAAAATTTTGATTTTATTCTTATATTTTGTCCTTACTTCATAATAAGTTAGGATATGAAGTATATGATAGATAACTCATAATTTAAAAATAATATCAAAATTACTCATTTTAAAATAAATTATATTTTTAAAGTTTTATAAGACGAATGAAGTATTTTATCAGGAAAGTATAAAAGTACAACACAACTTTTCCTAGATTAACTTTAAAAGAAAGTTTAATACTCCCTCCGTCCCATAAAACATTTCTTGTTTCAAAAAAGGCGCGCCCTTAAAATGAGTAATTTTGGTGTTGTTTTTTAATTATGACTAATCTATTATACACATCTCATCCTACTCTTTTATAAAGTAAGAGCAAAATTAGAAAATAACACCAAAATTACTCATTTTAAGGGCGCGCCTTTTTTTAAGCAGGAAATGTTTTATGGGACGGAGGGAGTAATAAATTTGGGATTGAAAAGTATTTACACAGAAAAATGCTTGAGAACCCCACTTGAGGTACACCAAATGTACAATAGAAAAAAATAAGCACATACAGACACTAATATCTGATCACGCATACACAGACACTATTATATGTGCAGGCACACACACTAATATCTATACACAGACAGACAATAAATATTTATGTATGCGTATTATATTTTGTGTTCTCCAAGTGTGGTCCCCGTGGCACTCCCCATTTACAAAACAAAGATGATGACAGCTTTTTTAATGCCAGTAGAATAATAATTCCAAAATTTATTGTATTGATGGTGATTCTTTTTACTTTTAAACTTTAGGGTGATTCCACATCCTTTTTCCCACCCATACATACGTACTACTAAGCTTTGATAGGTGTTGTGTCCCATTACACTTATTATGCTCTCTCAACTCTCAATCACTGCTACTAAGCTTTTTTTTTTATTTATTAATTATACGGAGTAGTCCATTACTAAATAAGGGCGTCACGTTCATCACGCTTAATCTTTTTTCCTTCTTTTAAAATTTATTTAAACCAAAATCTATTTAAAATAAAAACATTAAATAAATAATTTATTAAAATTAAAATTAAAAGTAGAATAAATAAAAGTACAATTAAAAAATAGGTTTAAAAAACTTATTCGTTGTCCGGAAGTGGAGAAGCGAAATTCCACAAATAATCAACCAAATCTGCACGGAGGTCGTGGTTTTATGCGTGTTCGATTAGCTCGTTATACTCTCTATCCCCAAATAAATTTGCTTGTTTTCTTGCTAATTTTGGTGGAATTTACGGAACATATAAGCCTTGTTTGATTAGCTCGTTATGTTTTATGTTTCCAAATAAATTACACTTTAAATAAAACGAAATAGATTTCAAATTTTTTCATTTTATTTTATTTAAATGTACACTTAAATATTTTATTTATACTCCGTAATTGTTTGAGTCAAATCAGTCACGATTAGTTCAAAAGTCCACAACCATCCGAAAAACTAATTTGGAGCATTTGAACATACCATATACTCCATCTCGCATGAAGTTTCAAAATACTTGCATTTTTACTCAACCTAAATTTAAAATAAGAAATTCTACCTAGAATTCACAATTAGCGGTCTAGTCTCGAATGTTAACACCCGAACTTACCGTCATGCATCACATAATGTTTTAATTTGTTAAAAACATCATTTTTGTTATGAAAAATCATTTTTATAATAATTATAATCAATTGGTATCAAAAATAGAATTTTAAAGCTCAAAAATAGCAATTTCAGACAAAATTTCGGACCAAAGTTTCGGAAGATCGATCCAGCTAGAAGAAAAACTCCCAGAGGATCGATCCAATGAAGGGGATCGATCCACTCTGTGGATTTTCAGCCACTGTTCATTCGTCTTCAACCTCGGTTCATTTTTCGGGAAAACCATTTTTAGTCACCGAACTTCAATTAAACTATATAGAGATGTTCTCCAAGGTTCATAGATCATATTAGATTTATTAAAACATATTTTTAACATCAAATTCAAGGTTTATGATTCTTGGTTCTTCAAACATGTCAAACACAAAACTCAACCAAATGACCATTTATGAACGTAGAAACGACCTATATGAACATTCTAGTCATTAGATATATCTACGGGCTTACCTCAAAGGTAAATGAAGGTTTTGAATATTTTCCGGCGAAGATTGTGGCTTGCTCCGGCGACTTCACACCAAATTGACAGCACAACTTCATTCTCCACACTCACAGCTTTCTCTCCGAGTTTATTTGAAGGAGAATGGTGAAGGAATGAGGGAGTTAGCTTCTCCTTTTATAGGGAAGATGAAGAAGAAGGAAACAAAGTCTGAGTAGATGCTGCGTAGGAACTTCACGTTCTTCTTTCGGCGATAGTGCGACTTAAGGAGACTCAGCACGTTACTCTCTGATTGGGACTAATTTTTGGTCCAGTCGGGGTACACTTTTCGGTCCAACTTTCTCCGAATTGAAATCCGTTTGCACCGTTGCGATCAGACAGTCGAACTCTATTCAACGATATAATTTTTATATTCATTCGTTATACTTTTCCCGACACCACATTTTTGGGTGTTTGACCTTAACAGAGTCAAAATTGGTTTAATTGACCTTTCTCATAAAAGGTTCTCTCATTTAATTCATATCAATTATTCTCATGATTTATTTCAACAAATCATTTCAATATTTACATTCTAAACAAATTCTTTATTTACTCTTGTTTTGGGTCTGTACTCAGGTTCCCAAACGAAACCACACAAATAGTCCACATATTGGATTTATCTCTATGAGACTTATCCAGATTTTGATATTAGATGTCAAAACAAATTTTGTATCGACCCAAAGCCCAACAATAATTTATTTTAGTCAAAACAAATTTGATTAATTGATTATTTTTTTCATTAATAATTCTAGGGTATATTTTGGGGCGTTACAGTTGGTCACCTTTTTACGAGATCTACCTAATTATATAATTTTTAAATAAAAAGGTTGACTTTACAAATAGTTTATATTTTTTGTCAAAAATATTATATTTATTTTTACTAAAATAATGGCTAACTACTAAGTCAGTTTTTCGGGGGTGTTAGACACACTGTGGTCACAATTCTTCGTTCCACGACCAAATGGAGCCTTTTGCGACAGAGATTTTTCGTAGCAAAATCAGCAAACTATATTCTTGTAGTGGTGTTCATAATGAGAGTGTAAACTCTTAGCTTAGGCAGTAAATAGGTTATGATATAATGGTTCTCTTAATTTAAATATTTACATATCATTTTAGGGCATTTCTGAAAGTTCGTGGGGGCGCAGCGGAAATCACCAATTAAGAACTATGCAAACAAAACAATCAACTATGTTGTAGAAAATATGTTGTAGCACTTTCACAGTAACAGATGACGAACAGGGTGCTATAACACTTCTCTGTCACAAGCACACACAGACAGAAGCAGATAATGCAGAGGGTGTTACAGCGCCTACTGGACAGAATGCTGTAACTATAAAAATGCGAAAAAAATGATACCAGATATGTTTACGCAGTTCAGAGAAACTCTCCTAATCTGCGGGGCCCACGTCCGTGTAATAGCCCTCCAATAAATCACTAGATGCAAGTTACACCGGTACATAACAACATGATGAGACACTCTTCTCCGAATTGTTATGACAAAACTTCTAATCTAGGATTTCTAACCCGAACTCTGTTCAGATCCGCTTCGGCCATCACATCTCCACCGAGATCACGAGGACAAATGTGTTGACAGCCCACTCGTTCAGCTCTATTTCATCTTTTGGATGTCACGATCAGTTTGACGTTGAAAATCTCCTCCTTCATGTAGATCGCAACCTTCTTCACGCATGGGAAGCTCCAGGACGCGACAGGAATGCTCTACATCAGCGTATATACTTTGTTTTCCCTCTCAATCGCTCCACCTAATTACCACGGACCTGCTGCGTTTTTATAGGCTTCTCTTAACAAAATTCTAGTAGGAATAAGATAGTAGAAGTTGCCTTGAACTCTACTTCCTTAATCTTGATCCACAAGTAGCCTAAAGAGTTGGGATTCCTTAGCATGTACAGCTGGAGTTATTATCATGTAATCACAGTCCCAATAGGTCTCTAATTCATATTGTAGCTTAAAATCCCGTGCTCAGACATTTGATCCCGAAAAAGGTGTTGCAGCATCGTGCTGTAGCATCTTCTGTGTCAACCCCGAAAACTGCAACAACTCTAGAAGTCTAAATAAATTAAACCTCTCCTAACAAATAGAGGTTTCTACCTAGTAAAACACCTAACAAATATGGGATTCTATTTTGCCAAAATATTAGCCAACACCATGGAACCAACAATTTCTTCCATGAATCCAAGGTCCCTATTCATTTTATGGATCTTAGTGCCTTTATAACATAAAATAAGTAGATCTTTTGCAAATTAGAAAAAATATCTACATGTCATGTAAGTTCATGAAAAATGTGAAAAAATTTACATTTTAAATGTGAACTTTGTAACCATTTATGCATTACTTTTCATTTTTTTTCCTATTTAGGAGTTCTTCCAATTAAATTTGATATTCATGGCATCGTAGGATGCATTGTGACCAACTGACCATATCTTTAACGGTTTTACTCCGTATAACCGTATTAAGTTGTCAAAGTCTTCAAAAAAAATTGTCAAAGTCTACAAATTCTAGTTATGAGAATTCTATTATTTTTAAGATGGTCATAATGACTTAACATAAAATATAATGGCATCGAAAAAATAAAAATACATAAATTATTTTAAAATAGAGTATAAACTATTTAAATAAAATAAGAATTTTTTAAAATGAAATAATTATTTCAACATTTGTTATTATTTTTGAACACTTTTTATTTTTTTCAACTTCTTCCAATTTCGGCCAACTTTATTCTAGTTTTTTTTATAATTCTTTCAATTTTTTCAACTCTTCACTTTCTTCCAACTCCTACAAGTTTCTTGTAACTTCTAATTTTTTTCCAACTTCTTCCAATTTTTTCTAGCATCTAGAAGCGAGCAGAGCCTAATCAGTACTTTTACAGTACGTATAAACAAAGAGTAACTCTTAGACTGTGGTCTGGTCTCTGTGGTAGCTCCGTGATGGCTAGATGGCGCCACATAGACGTCCACCATGGCGGGGAATATCGCCCTCTTACTGTGAAACGTGATGGAGGTGATGGTCATCACGGTCACCACGATGCTTTTCCTCCGCCAGACTAGCCATTAAATGACTAGTTTTTCATTTTTTCTTTTTCCAAAATCCCTATTTAAACCTCCACTCGCCTCTTTTAAAACTCACACATTCTCTCGATATATTCTCTCAGCCTAATTTCTCTAAATATTATCAAAAGTCATATTATGGATCTTAATTATTTGCAATTTGTCGAGTGACAACGCCAATTTTACTAAATCCAACCAACTCGGAAATCTAAAGGAAAGGTTGTGCGCAATGAAGACTCCAAGAGTCGGGTGGCAAAGAATACGAGATTCTTATGTGAAGTGTTGATCATTTGCTACATATAGAGAGCGTGAGTGTAAACAAAATCAAGGACAAAATTAGCTGGAAGTGGCTTGGGAGTGCGTCAGACGACTTGGGCTAGGATCTTTGATTTTTATCAAATAGTTATTTTTTATTTCCAATTTCGTACTGCATCGCTCTAATTTCTTTTTTTCACATTTTTCAATGTAATTTTAAATTTGAATCTTAATGAAATATTTATTTAATGATTTTGTTTTAGGTTATTTTCAATTAAATATATTTTAAAAATATAAAAAAATTAGGCGTGATGGACGTGAACTACACCTCTGAGTTGTGGTGTTGGTGTGATGAGCTGTGAAGAAAAAGAGAAAAACTAACGTGACACTGGGTAAGATGGTGTGATCTGTGTGATGGATCACACTCCACCCAATAGACTTATTGATGAGAAATAAGAGTGCTCCCTCTTTCTCGAATTTAATTTCTTAGTTTGATTTAATAGAATTTAATAAAATGTTAAATGTAAAAAAATGAAGGGAGAACTTCTATATGAGTAAACAATTATAAAAATATCAAAATAGGAGTTACATGTTTTTTAAGACCAAAATATGAGTTCACACTGTCATTGTTGCACTGACATACTCACCACATTATCACATTTTAACTGTCACACTCATAGTTTCGAAAACCGGACCGGACCGGCCGGTTCGGACTGTGAACCGGCGAACCGGTGGTCAACAAGCATCGAACCGGCCGGTTCGACCGGCCGATCCAATTTCTCCTTTTTTTGCAATTTTTTCCAAAACATGCAACCATGGGGATTTGAACCTAAGACCTCTTAGACATTTGATTGAGTTCTTAACCATCCAAGAAAGAGTTTTTTTGTTACATGTTCACTTAATCTTTTTTAATATTACATAATTAAAAAAAGATTGTATAAAAATTCCTTTTTAATTTTAAAAATATAATATTATATAGCTATGAATCAAACACAAAATCATTGATATTATTGATATTATTGATATTATTACAAAATGTATATCATGCAAAGATTTCATTTGAGCATTTTTTTAATATCAAACAACTTATTTGAAAAAAATAAAATCAAGTCTTCATTTATAAAATTTTAAATATTCTTTTTCTAATATGTAAATTTTATTTTTTAACTTAAAAAAATAAATCAAATATTTTAATATACTTTTAGTCAAATGTTATAAATTACTTTCTTTAGATATTTATAAATGAGAAAGTGTGTGTATCTATATGCATGTGTTATACATACATACATACATACATACATACATACATACATACATACATACATACATACATACATACATACATACATACATACATATATCTCTGTGTGTGTGTGTATAATTTTTAAATATGTTTAAACCACCGGTTCGACCAGTGAACCAGTACCTTGACCGGTTCGGTCACCGGTCCGATTCTGAAAACTATGGTCACACTATCAACACAGTGTCATCCGTCGTTGCAGGCCACCAGAGTGCCGCTACAAATCACTGACGATTGACTAATCCCATTAACATATTTTATTGTCATCACTTTTCCATCACACACCTCATTTGATTGTTACAACACTGTCATTATACTCCTATTTTGATATCAAAAGATATAAAACTTCTATTTTGGTATTTTCGTATTTTTTTACTTCTATCCAGGGACATTTTCTAAAAATGAATCATTGAAATGTACTTAAAAAAGAGAATCAATTATGAACCATATATTTACTACTTCAATATGTAAGTAGAGAAGTAAAATACGGAGTATTTTTTAAGATTATTAATCTGAAAGGAAAGTGAAATGATAAATTTGGCATGAAGATTACGAATTTTTTTTTTCTGTGGCACGGAGATTAAGAATAATTAAAAAGTATATAGACTTTCCATGTTTGTCTTTAATGTAATGGAATAAAGTGAATAATGTAGAACTGTAGATAATATGTTGATATTAGAGGTTCAAAAAGTGGAGGTATAATAACATATTCATTAAAAGTTGTTTACCAAAATAAGAAACGGGAAAGAAAATTTAGATGATTCGAAATGGAGAAAAAAAATTAATAGAGAGACTTTAGCTAGGGTGATTCCAAAATCACAACGACCATGATGACAACTTTTTTCATAGAATTATCCCAAAATTTATTAATTGATCACGGCTTTTTACTTTAAACTTTAGGCTTTAGCTAGGGTGATTCCACCCTACTATTTTCTCTCATATATACGTACTTGCTTACGTTAACTAATGTTTAAATTAATCATCCCTTAAAGTTGGATGTTAGAAGAAACCGTAAGAAATTTAAAAAAAGTGAAAAAATATGAAGTATTTGAAAGAAACTGGAAGAATTTGAAGAAATTGAGAGAAGCTTGAAAACTCTAAAAACTTGAAAGAAACTTGAAAAAAATTGAAATGAGTTGGAAAAAACTGATAAGAATTAGAAAAAATTTGAAAGATTCGAAAAATAAAAAATGCAGAAATAATTGTTTACTCCGTATTTTATAAAAATCATATTTTTATTTAGAAATTTTATACTCTAAGCTACTTTATTAGTCTTTTAATCTCTTTTTATATTCTTCTAGGCCATAATATTTTACGTCAAATTGTATTCTTAATTTTTTGTGGTTCATATTCTTTATTTTAATTTTTAAAATCAATATCAATCATAATTTTTTATTTTTTTCATTTGTATCTCACTAATCCATGTAACAAAAATGAAGAGACAAACGAAGCAATACTTTTTATTAGTCTCAGTTCAAAGAAAAATTAACCAATCAGGGGTGGACCCACGTTGAGTCACATGAGGTCAAGTGGCCTCACGGAAATTTTAAAATTTTATATATATATATATTTTTGGAAGTGTCGAATGAGAGCCTTTCTCAAGTCTCTTGGTGGACATGTTTGGAGAAGCATAGAGATTGGATGGTCAGCTCCTACTATGACTAATGGAGATGGAGAACTAATTCAGAAACCTTATGAAAGATTTAGCAAGAAAGAAAAGAATGTTGCAGAATCGAATGATCAGGCTTTGAATGCAATCTTTAGAGCGGTTGACAGAAATCAGTTCCGTCTTATCTCAAACTGCATAGAGGCGAAGAGAGCTTGAGACATTTTGCTTATTACTCATGAAGGCACTACAACGGTCAAGACAACCAAACTTCAGATCGTGATGTCTAAAATTGAAAATCTTAAGATGAAGGACGCTGAGTCTATCACAAATTTTCATGGCCGAGTTAGAGAGTTGGCAAATGAGGCTGAAAGGCTTGGTGAACCAATTATAGAACACAAGTCGGTGTTGAAAGTTCTACGTTCTCTTCCATAAAAATACTCTATGGATGTCAAAGCTATTAGACAAACACAACCTCTCAATACTATGTCTCTTGATGAGCTGATGGGGAACTTAGAAACCATTGAGTTGGAGATGCATGAAGATCTACGACGTAAAAAGCAGCGTGTCATTCTCGTTGAAAAAGAGAAGCAGTGTGTTAATGACAATGCTGGAACATGCTGTGCTTTTCCAACTTTCTACAGTAATGACGATGGCTCTGATGGTGACGTTGATCCAAAGGAGATGCTTATAATGGTTGAAGAAAAATTTCAAGAGTCTCTACGGGTCAACAAGAAAAAATATTTGGAAAATGATAGTCTCAAACATGAATTTGCTGAATCAAAACGCAATGTGGAACAACTCACTAAAGAGTTACACATATGCAAAGCTAAAGTTATAACAGAGGATGACACAGACGATGATATAGAAGATGACACAGAGGTTGACACAACAGAAGAGCTAGTTATTCTCCAAAGGAAGTGGGTAGAACTTCAAGCCAACAAGAAAACTGTCATAGAGAACCATCAGCTTGTTGCCGAGCAAAATAGACTAAAGGAAGGTATTTCAGAATTAGAAAAGAAGACTGAAGAATTAGAAGGGCAACAATATGATATTTAGTATGAATTAAATTAAATCAACTAAAAGACTTTCACAAGTGGATGAGGACTGCTCGAGCAAAAGCTATTGAGGAACAAGTGAACATTTCAAAATTTGGTGGAGACAAGATGGGTCTTGGTTTTTTAGGTTCCGAAAGAAACAAGACCCCACTTGACTTGTTTATTGATCAAAGAAAGGAAGTTTCCCAAAAGGCCCCACAAAGAAGGAAACTAGAAGCTGCCAAATTTGCTGGAACATCTTCTGCCAGACCCGATAAAGCATCTCATGTAGCTTCTGCTGGAACATCTTATACAGTACCCTATGTAAAAAGGCAACAATGTCTATGCTAATTATGTTTGTTTTTGCTGTGGAAAAAGGGGACACATTTAAAGGAAATGCAAGATTTTTAAAGAGCAAAGATACAAAAAAAGAATGTGACAACAAGGATGATTTGGGTACCTAAGAATTAGAACAAAACAGGTGATAATATTTGTGTGAAGGATGTTGCTCCTGATAAATTCCATGTTGGTAGTGCAAGCTTGCATCAAGGAGAAAAGAAAATAGATCGTTGTGCTGTTAAGAGTGCTGAATCATCTCATAAGTGTGATGAAGTGACACCTCCTAGTCATGAGAGTGTGAAGTTTATGGATATGAAAAAGGGGCATTGGGCATGTGTAAAAGAACATTTTATGGGAATCGTTTTGGTATACTCAGATCCTGCTTGGGTCTGTGCACACCCATCTCTACCTGATTTAGAAGATACTCTAAGAAGTGTTTCATCACCAGCCTGGAAAACCTTAGAGCATGAATGTTTTTTCTGGTTGTATACATGTCTTTTTATTTTTGCAGATAATTACTTTTTCAGATGGATCGTCCGAGGGGGATTCGCTCAAGTATGGCACAGGTTGATGTGACAAAGTCTAGGTCTATTTTGATATTCATTGTTGTAATGCTCAAGCTCGCTTGAATGTTACTCTTCTCTTTTTGACCCAATATTCTTAATTAAATGTTAGGCATTTTTATGCAAAAAAGGGGGAGAAGAGGTTCAAAACAACTAAGATTTGTTTTTGTCAAATAGTTTCCAAAGGGGGAGATTGTTAGTTCCATCATCTCCAATGGAGCCAAAATTTCACCATTTTTTGGCTTTGGAGTGTGATGGAATAAATCAAAATGGATCTCTAAACTGCCTGCGCTTTTTTAATTAATGAAGTAGCTGTTAGTCAAGTAATACAACTTTCGACGTTGAGCCAGGGGTCTCTTTGGAAACAGCCTCTCTGCTTTCGAGTAGGGGTATGATCTGCGTACACACACCCTCCCCAGACCCTACTCTTGTGGGGTTTAACTCGGTTGTTGTTGTTGTTGTATTTTTTGACAAACAAATAGACCTGCATAGAATTATTTTAGATGTTTTATTTAGACTTAGAATCCTAGCATGTGAAGAAAGAGAAAGAGGAAAGATCTTGAAGAGATAATTATAATCCTACTTGGTTTACTATTCTTGAGGAGGAAGCCATGGTTGAGACTCCTAAGTACACTCTAACAGGGTTATTATATTTCATATAGTATCTTCTCCCCCCCTTATGGTTTCATAGTGCAAAAATATGGTAAAAACATAAGCAAATCCGATCGAAAGAAAAACAAGAAGGTGCAGATTTTGACAGTACAAATTTTTCAGTAAAGCCTGCACGAATTTGATCATCGCTAAAGATCTGACTGTTGGATTTTACTGAAATTTCCAGAGAGTGTTCCCAACACTTAGGGATTTAGCGTGGTCAATTTTCACGTCAATCGGAGTTACGGATCTTCTGTTATCGAAGTTACAATCTACATATTGTCTTTGGTTTTTGCAGAAAACGCAGTTCTGGTTTTGTCGATGGTTGGAGTACCAAATCTTGTCTGATCATGCTGAAATTTTAGGAGGAGTCTAAGGACTTGTGGAGCTTCAATCTGAACGGTGAAGATCGAATTCCAATGATTGAATGTCGATTTATGAGCTTTGGATCAGCGTGAGTATTTTTGTAGATCAAGAAGAATCTTTGTGTGAAGGTGCACTGGAATCTACGTCCTTGAAGAACATCTTTGAGGTGTAACAAGCCGTGGAGATAGACGCAAACCGAGTTTGTTGTCAAGTCATTCGTAAGTAGACAAATCAATACATTAGAAGGTTCTCTTGTTATTGGAGTAATTGTATTAATCGATGTATTATTATTTAATGTTAGTATTAGCCCACATTGGTTATTGGGCCTTGACCCATTGTACATGTATTTATACACACTTGGGATGTAATTATCAGCAGGGAAAAGTTATCTCGTGTGTGGTACGTTCATCTCCGTGCAGTGATCTCGCCGGAAAAGTCAGTTCCTTTTGTTGGTGTAAGTCCGTCCACAGTGCAATTCGCTACTGCTTGGTATTGTCTCTTATGCCGAAGCTTTTTCCTTGTCCTCCTGTTTGGTTGCTGCTGTTTTTGTGTGTGTGGTCTGCGTTTCCCTTGTGCCGTAGCTGTTCTGTGTGTGGTCTGCGTTTTCACCATCAACATGACAACAAAGAAAGCCAACTTGATTCACGATCCATCTTCAATCTACTACCTACATCCATCCGAGGGGCCTGGTAATTCTCTCACAAAATATGTATTACATAGTGATAATTACGATGTATGGAAGAAGGCAGTTTTGCATGCACTCGGTGCCCGTGGAAAAGCAAAGTTTTTGACAGCCACAGGTGTTCCTAAACCCACTGATGAGGCCGAACTGGGCGCGTGGGAGTCCAACCATTCCATCATTTGTAGTTGGCTTTGCAATAGTGTCGATGAATCTATTCAACAAAGTATTATCAGCCATATGATTGCTTATGATTTGTGGAATGACCTCAAGAAACGGTACGGTGGTTCCAACGGCCCTCGCATGTATCAATTAAAGTGTGAACTACATAATTTGCGTCAAAAAGGTTAGAGTGTTGTGGCATATTATAATCAGTTCATCACTCTTTGGAATCAACTTTATGGGTGTGAAGATACAACCAGAGGATGTGTGTGTCCAGCCGCGGCGGTTTGCCATGCTCGGGTCGAGCGTGAAAAGATTATGGATTTTTTGTTAGGACTGGACGATGAACAGTACAGGCATGCACATTCCCAGATCCTTGGCACCGAACCCATCCCAGATTTTGATCGAGCTTTTTATCTTGTCACTCAAGAGGAACGTCACCGTACTATTATCCGTTCTCGTGACGACCGTACAGATGGCGTTGCTTTTGCGGTTCGGCATTCCCCTGGTAACCTCTCGTGCTCTCACTGTGGGCGCACCAACCACACCATTGACACTTGTTTTGAACTTATTGGTTTCTCGGAACAATATGGTCGTGGTGGAGGACGTAGTGGTATACAACGTGCATGAGGAGGTCGAACATCGGGAGGCCGTGGTTTTTCTTCCAGTGGTCGAGAAGGCAGCAGGGGGCCTACCCGTCCTGGCAGCACCTCCCATGGCAGACTGGATGGCAGTGCTTCCCACGGCAGTACCCCCCACGGCAGTGCCCATGCCGTCAACACCGATTCCTCCACTACTTTGAGTGATCAAATGGCTAAGCTTATGTCTTTGCTTGAGTCCTCCGCTTCTCAGCAATACACTGGTATGTCTTCTGTTAAAAATCAATGATTGATTGATAGTGGAGCATCCCACCATATGAGCGGTGATCAAACCCACATGTTTGATGTTACTGAGATTTCCCCTTGCGGGATAACTCTACCTGATGGTTCTCGGGTATATGCTTGTCAACAAGGGCGGGTTCAGCTTTCCCCCACTCTTGTGCTATCTGGTGTTTTGTTGGTGCCCAATTTAAATTGCCATTTGATTTCCGTTGGTTGTCTTATACGTGATACTACTTGTCATGTGATCTTTAATGAACTTTTTTGTGTAATACAGGACCGTTTGTCAAAAACAGAGATTGGACGAGGTGAATTAAGTAACAGAGTTTACGTCTTTTGCGGTTCTTTGGCTCAAGTTCATACGCCTGCCGTTGATCCCCTTTTACTTCATAAGCGTTTGGGTAACCCTTCCTCTAAACTGTCTACTCTTGTTAGTCCCAATAATTCCACTTCTCAACTTAGGAAGTTGGAAACCTATGATATTTGTTTTATGTCCAAACAAACTCGTTCTTCGTTTCCTACTAGCACTAATAATGCTACTGCTATTTTCGATTTAATTAATTGTGATATTTGGGGTCTCTATTCTATGTGTTTGGTTACTGGAGCACACTATTTTTTAACCATTGTTTATGATCATTCTCGTGCTGTTTGGGCTTATCTCCTTAAAGTCAAAAGTGAGGTCACTTCATGTCTTAAACGATTCTTTGCTATGATTCACACTCAATACGGCAAAACAATAAAAATTGTCCGTTCTGATAATGGTACTGAATTTGTCAACAAACCTCTTCGTGAATATTATGATCAAATGGGAGTTCAAATCCAAACTTCTTGTGTAGGTACACCGCAACAAAATGGCCGTGTCGAGCGCAAACATCGGCATATCCTAAATGTGGCACGTGCTCTCATGTTTCAGGCCTCTCTTCCTTTGGAGTTTTGGGGCGAGTGTGTTAAAACTGCGGTGTATCTCATAAATCGTCTCCCTACCCCTCTTTTAAATGGCAAGTCTCCTCTTGAAATTCACCTCCAAGACAAACACTCTTACTCACCTTCGCGTCTTTAGGTGTCTCTGTTACGTTCGTCAAAAACTTCCCAATAAATTTGCACCTCGTAGCGTCCGGTGTATGTTTGTCGGTTACCTGTTTGGAACTAAGGGCTGGCGGGTGTATAACTTGGAAACCCATCAATTTTTCCATTCCCGCGATGTCGTCTTTGATGAGTCCGTCTTTCCCTTTTCGTTACCGCAGGATTTTACGTCTTCCTCTTCCCACTCATCTCCACTGCCCATGGCCGATTTCCCTACCCTTCCCACTGCCGATCCCACACTGTCACCATCTTCCCAGCCCTCTGCGTCCCAGCCTACTGCCTCACCTACTGCCACCCCGTCTTCCCAGCCTGGCAGTGGCGAACAGCAAGCTGCTGTGCCAGTCCCGTCGACAGAGGCGGCTGGAGCAGCGCCCACTGCTGCAGCCCCTCCTCTCCGTCAATCTTCCCGTGTTCGTCAACCCCCCCATCGTCTCTCCGATTATGTTTGTCATACGGCTCTTGCGTGTCCTCCCGCTCCTCTTCCCCCCGTTGCATCTCCCGTCTCCGGTACGCGGTTCCCTATTATTAATTTTGTTCATTATGATAGATTGCATGACAGGTACAGTGCGTTTCTTGGAGCTATGACGAAGAACACCGAACCTAAAACTTTTCGGGAAGCAGTCCAGTACCCATCTTGGCGTGAGGCCATGGCCAAGGAGTTGTTGGCTTTAGAGCGTAATCATATGTGGGACATTACTGATCTTCCTCGGTTTCGCCGTGCTTTGGGGTGTCAGTGGGTGTATCACACCAAGTTTCGTTCCGATGGAACTAAGGAACGAGACAAAGCACGGTTGGTCGTCTTGGGTAATCATCAGGAGTTTGGGACTGATTATACTGATACTTTTGCTCCTGTTGCAAAATTAACTACGGTGCGTATTCTTTTATCTGTTGTTGTTGCCAGGTCTTAGGAGGTTCATCAATTGGATGTTAATATTGCACTTAAATTGTTTTATTTCTTAAATAGCATTAAATAATGTCTATAATGACTAGTGATGACAAATATTTACTTGAATAATGACTAAAAATACTACATTGGGAAAAAAATCACATATAGTGCTATTTAGAGAAAGTCATTATGTTTTAGTGTTATTTAGGTAAATTCTCCAAATATGTTAATGGGTATCTTAGTGAATATGTCTTCCGTGGCTCCATAGTTGTCCGAGGCAGTGATTCCACATATTCCCCATATTCTTTACCTACAAATAAAACTTTCCTTTTTCTGCAGCATCGTGTGGGAATTGGACTTCTTTGGTTCAAAATGCAGTGGGGTGAAAAGGAGTATTTCACTTTACCCTTTCTATATTAAGTATGCACGTACTTGAATTGGCCAATTTCCCATTTGGTTCTGTTTCTTTTACCCCTTTAACGTGAATGGCCCCGTTTGGCATCAGCGTCAAAGATTAAGTTTAGCGTTTTGAAAAAGTTATCCAACGGTAGTTTTTAGCGTTTTTAGAATTAATCTGTATCGTTAAAATTTTATTCAAAACGCTAACGCTAATCGAAAACGCTGTTACCAAACAAAGCCTATATCTATATTATCTTTTGTGGAAAACACCACTCGTAGAGAGATGGTTAAATGGTTGACACGGACTGTTGCGAAACAGTCAGTTCCCGATCCCCCCAACCACCAGATGGAACTAGTGACGAGATGGGCTGCCGCTCCGGTCGTTCTTTTGTCTGTTTTTGGTTTGTATCTCTCCATCCGTCTGGTCGGCTCCCGTTGTTCCCCTTTTGTTTATAAGATTTGCTTCAATTCTGTTTTCATTTAAATACGGACTATATTTTAGTATAAGTCTAAATTCAGGCATACAATTTATATCCTTTAATTTACACATTTTCATTGATTATTTGATAAAATAAATTATTCCTGACGCTTCTTATTTTGAATTTTTTTTTACGTAGTTTAAAATTTTATTTTTATACCAATATTTTAATAAAATTAATTGAAAAAATTTGATATTTTACTTCATTTTGCGAAATGCAAAATTGTATCTATGATTCCGATTTTGTCCTTTAATTAAACAGCAAATATTCATTACACACAACCAAAAAATGACTGTTTTGGGCAATGTGATTGTTCACTTATAACTCTGTAGTGGGCAGTGTGGTTTTATATATGTGAGTATTTAAGGTGGCAATGTAGAATGAATATATGTTGTTATATCTTATGCCAGTGTGGAAGTGTATTATTGTGTTCATTAATTTCATGTTAGAGTATAATGTCCATTGATTTATGTGACAATGTTTTCATGTATAAATTATACATTATCAAAAAATGTATGACTATTTTCATTATGAATTCCACACTGCCCAAAAAGTGTGTAACTCTTTTTATGTGTGAATTCCACACTGCGAAAAATGTGTATGACTGTTTTTGTGTATGAATTCCACACTGTCCAAAAATGTATGACTGATTTCATTAATAATCTATTATATTACACCAAAACACACTGGTCAAACATGGGCCTTAAATATGAAACTTAATTTAGTAGGTACGAACTTGTATGTTTAGGTATCATACATTGTTAAACTGCGTAGAAGGAGGATCTCGTAGAGTTATGGTAAATGGCGTAGGATGATGTTCTCGCACGTATGAGACGCACGAATGAGGAGGAGCCACGCGTATGAGGAGTGACTATGTGAATATAAGTTTAATCAAATAATTAAAAGTAATTAAAAATAGTAGAATATAATAAAAGGTATAGGGTATGCTTGGAAGATATTGGCACTAAAAATAGCTAAATTCGTATAAAAGATTAAGGAGTGCTATATGCGTAATATTGAGTGACTTAGAGTGCTACGTAGGGTGATTTCTTCAATGTATAATGTTACATCCCTCTGTCCCACTATATTTGTCCACTTTCATTTTTGCACACCATCCAATGCACTTCTTTAATCCATTTTATCTTCTAATTTATATATTAAAAAATTATAGAAATTATATATTAATAATCTATATGTTAAGACAAATCAATCAAAATCACACATGACTATATTTAGGCTTACACATTGAGAAAATTTGATGAGTCAAAGTGCTTAGATGAACAGTTTCAAAAGTAAAAAATGGACGAATATAACGGGACGGAGGTAGTATATGCCACAGATGTTAATGCATAATGTTAAAGAGGGGTAAATGTCAAGAAACTCTACTATTTTCAACACCTTAATAATTCAGTTTCAATACCAATTTTACAAAAAAATTCCCCCTAAGAAGTAAATTCACAGTTAAAATTCAATGTCACCTCTTATTTCAAATTGAACATAAAATTGAATTCAAACTTATCCATGGCTGAAAGAAACAATTTTACGAAGTAATTCCCTAAGTAAATTTTTAGAGATTTAAAATTGAATGTAACCACTTATGTCGAATTAAATATAAAAGGAAAAAAAATTAGAGTAGGAGTAAAACATTTAAAACATACCAAAATAGGATTTCCATGTTTTTATTCCCGAATAGGATTTAAACTGCATTTACATTACCAAACATGGTCATGTACATTACCAAAAAGTATTCTAATATGCACATGTAGAGTGCTGCATTACAACCACATTACCATAGTGTGAAGTCCTATTTCAGAAATAAAAACATGAAACTTATATTTTGGTACTTTTTCTGCATTTTTAGTCCTATTTAATTAGTGCAATTTCAATAAAAAGAATTAGGAAGGAAGTGTTTTAAAAAATGGATGAATAATGTTTTATATTCGTTTCGTATAGATTTCTTCATGTTTTGATTTTTTAGTTAAACAGTGACACTTTTTTATCATAAATTATGAAAAAGTATAATTATTATATAAATTTAAGAGTAAATTCCATAATTGGTTCTTTATAACAGAGAGGTTTCCATATTTAGTCCTCTATTATCAAATATTACCCCCGTAGTCCTTTTTTAAGGATGTCTTTCCACAAATGGTCTTTTTTTGATCTTCTGTCATGTTCGTGTTAATTTAAAGGTTAAAAGTATAATTTGACATCAACATTATGTCTAGTGACGTGTTCTGATATTGGTTAAATGGATAACACAAAAATAATGACTATAATTGTGGGCTAGAATTTCGACGAAAGACCACATTTGTAGACTATGTTTGTAGTGGAAAGCGACTGTAATTCACAAGCGACGCAAACTGAACAGCCTTTGGAATTGTGTATGACAAAAAAGATACATTGTCATTGTTAAATTACTCTTTTAGCCTCAAATTAACACCAACATGATAGAAGATCAAAAAAGGACTATTTGTGGAAGGATACCTATAAAAGAAGAACCACTGAGGTAATATTGTATAATAGAGGACTAAATAGGGAAACCTCACTGTTATAAAAGACTAATTATGAAATCTACTCTAAATTTAATTGGTTAGTTCCAAAATAGTTTTACCCCAGAGTATATTCTAAGTTCCCAGCTAGTTCCTAGCTTTGGTGCACGCGAGGAGAGCGCTAAGAGCTTTAAAAGGATTAGTAATACTACAAGCTCTGATGAGAGGCTATTTAGTTCGAAAATGAGCCGCCACTACTCTTTACTGTAATCAAAGCACATATTTAATTAATTACTCCTATTTCAAGGAGTTTAAGTTTGAACTCCTAATTTGATGATATGATCTATGTTTTATTTCTATTTAGAGGTTTTTCTTTTTTTTTTTTAAAAAAAAGAGAATTCTCCATTGCATTCTCACGCCTAAATGTTTCAGTCACAAAAGGTAAGTGCTAAAACTTGAAATGATAAGTGTCGTGTATAAGGTAATCTCATTATTATTTACTCTCTCACTTTTCTTTCATAGTTATTAATAATTATTAATTGTTATAGTACCGTGTAATAATAATAATAGAAAAGGTAACATGTCAAATTTTAATATTAATATGATACCGTGTAATAATAATAATAATAATAATAATAAACATAATAATTATTATTGGTATCCTGTATAATAAAAAAGGTAATATGTGAAACTTTAATTAATTATTAATTAATAGTAAGGTAATTTCATACCTTATAAATTTTGGTACCGTAATAAAAAAAGGTAACATATGAAAGAATAACAATAATATCGTAATAATATGGTATCATATAACAATAATAATAATAATAATAATAATAATAATAATAAAGGTAAGTTATTTTTGTGCTATTACCATGTATAAAATAAATGAAAGTGTTGACTTGGTTTAGAAAAAATGTATTCTTAAACCTTATATTTTTTACCAAAATTATAAACTATAAAATTAATTATTAATTATTAATAAGATAATTTCATACCTTACAAGTTTTGGTACTGTTTAATAAAAAAGGTATAATGTGAACTTTAATTATTAATTATTAATAAAGTTTTTCAAAAAAATATTAATAAGGTAATTTCATACCTTATAAGTTCTCATACCATATATAATAAAAAAATATAACGCGTGATAGAATAGTAATAATAATCCAAATTTGGAAGTTGATGGCTTAGAATTTTGACACGTGGCAACTTGCTCCTAAAGCGTCCAATTATAGGCTGAAGCTGCTTCCAATACCCATTCTTTCTCTCGACCATCTTCTTCGCGCGGAAGGAAAGAAATTTGCTGCACAACTTCAGGCTGAAAGGAAACTAATATGATTCAACCCTGATTCCTCGCTGCGTTGGATCACGGAAGGAAAGAAATCCAGGTACTTCGATACGCCTTTCCATTCTTCTTCGTCTACCCCAATTTTTCCCTAACTTTTATCGGAAATTAGGGTTGATTAATACCAATATGCTTTCTTCAATTAATTGAAAAAATTAAAATCATGATTCATACCTAATTTATATTCGTATACCCTAATTAGATTTGAGAAATCATATACCTAATTTATATTCGATTAATAGCAATATTCTTTCTTCCTAATTAGATTTGATGAAGTTGCTGAATATAAGAACAAGTGCATGTATTAAATAATTTTGAGTTGGGTAAATTATATTTTATTCATCATGAGTTTGTTCCATATAATTTTTTTGCATTATTTTTTTGATTAATAATTGCAGTTTTTTTTAAGAAATGAAATGTCAAATTTATTGTTATGAATTTGCATTTTTTAGATAGTTTCGTCCACGGGAGATTACCTTAGAATTTTATTGAACCAGACTCTGATTTGAGAAAACTGTTGCTTACAATCCATCAACACAAAATTGCAAGTCAATTGCTACAATTATTTCTCTGAATATTGATTGAATTGAATTGAAATGGGTGGGGATATTTTGCGATTGATTATTCTATAGGTTTTTACGAATTCGGATAGAGTTCACGCTGTGAAAGTGAATAGTCTTCCAAAACCATTCACCCTTTATAGAAGATCAATCCGACCATTGAATGTTGGAGTGTTTTGATTCGTGTGATGCGACTGTATACGTTGCCAGTGTACAATGATGACAAGGTGGCAAATTCAATCGAGATAATATTCATGGATGAACACGTAAGTAAATCCTTTTCTACGAGTTTATTTTATTTAATGAACTAATGACATTATATCCCATGTTTCAAAATTCTTTGAAACCATTGTTTCTGAGTATTTCTTGGCGAGTGTTCTATGTGTTTGATTAATCGATGATCTGTGTGTTCCAAGTTTCTTTTAACCAAACAATGTATTTCCAGTGTTGAACAAATCAACTCTTTTGCACAGCTGTGTCAATAAGTTGGTTCAGTAAACACAATAGGTTCAATCAGTGCCTTTCCATTGTCTTAACACTCAGTATCTTTTGAGACTATTTTCTCCCACAGTGAACTCAGAATAAAAAAAACAGTGTTTGCTTTACTCTTGGCTCATTGAAGTGCTCATGTATTAATGTTTTCCTATTTTCAACATTCTAGAGTTCAAAATTATGTAATAAACTTATCTTCTTAATCTTATTCACCATAATCTTTAAGGCCCGATTTTACAATTTGTTTTTTGTTTTTGTTCCACAGTTGAGCCATGAATGTTTACTTGATTTATTATTTATTACTCTTGAGTATATATTAAAATCATACTTTTCTATTTAAAAGTAAAAAAGTGTCGCAATTTTTTTAATTATGCTAAACAGAATGCACAGGTAGTAATAATTTGATTATTTTATTTTATTCAATACAAAGCATTTTTTGTTGTTCCAGGTTGCTGCCAAACACTGAGTATGACCTTATATGTTCCAGGATGCTGCCAGTGTTTTCTGTTAAAACATGGTGATAACTTATATGAGTAAGTACTTCTTTGGGGATAATGTGTGTGTGTGCGTGCTTTTTATCCTTCAATTGAGGCTAAATCTATGCTGAATTTTGTTTTTAAGAGCTATGTTATTGCTAATAGTCTGAACTCTGTTTTGCCTACTACTAATTACATCTCTGTACACGGTTCTACAATACTACAAGTTTCTAGCCCTGTTGTATATTTTGATAAAGAAGTGACTATGGCGATAATACTTCTAATGGTAAAAATATCAGGTGAAGGTATGGTCTCTAATGTTGTGACTCCTATTGTGACCCCAGATCCTATACATGATGTTAAGGTGTGAGATGTTACTCTTTCAGATGTTAACGTTCCTGATGCTTTCTCCACACCTACACGATAACATAGATGTTGACGGTCCTATGAACCTTTCTACTAAAATCCAACATGTTCTAACTATTTTTAAACAGGTACAAGTAATTGATGCTCAAATGTTAAGAGGTTGTGGGAACTAATTTTGCGCACAAATTCAATCTGGATGGCAAGAATCATAATGAGTATGCCCCGGCACCATTAGACGAAGTTAGCTTTTCAATTCTTGATATTGATCAAACGGTAAATGTGTGTTAAATTAAATATACTTGTGTGGTTGTTTACTTCATGTAATACAATACATTTCCCCTTCGGTCATCTACATTTTTAGGGTAAATTTCACAAATGGTACCTGAACTTTAGCTGGAATTTCGAAGTAGTACCTGAACTTCAAATCCTTTCACAAAAATTCCTGAACTTACACAATCTTTTCACTAATGAGCCATTAGCCCGTTTCTAGGTTAACTTCCGGTCATTAGGGCCAAATTCGAATTTTATATATTTTAAAATTTTCAATTTGACCTCATTTCTTCTTTTCTTTTCTTCCACGCCCCGCCGCCGCCGCCCGCCAGTCAAAGTCGCCGGAAAATGAACTTTTTCCGATTCTGGCGGGACCAATGTCATTCTCTTCGTCTTGAGACGAAGATCAATAATATCAAAATCATTTTGTCTAATTTGGCCTGTAACTTCTTGAATCTGAATTTTTCTACTCGAAAAAACCCTAAAATTCGAAATTGGATCCAAAATTGGCCGGAAAACGCTCTGACCTGCCGGCGGTTTCCGGCGGGTCGGAGCGTTTTCCGGCTAAATCCGGCGAAATTGACAGCGGGCACCAACTCCAATGCGGTCGTGGCATCCGGGCGACCTCCAAGGACCCATCAATTGCAAGATTTGATGAAGATATGCAAAACCCCCAATTTTGGATCCAATTTCGAATTTTAGGGTTTTTTCGAGTAGAAAAATTCAGATTCGAGAAGTTACAGGCCAAATTAGACAAAATGGTTTGGATATTATTGATCCTCGTCTCAAGACAAAAAGAATGACATTGGTCCCGCCGGAATCGGAAAAAGTTCATTTTCCGGCGACTTTGACCGGCGGGCGGCGGCGGCGGGGCGTGGAAGAAAAGAAAAAAAGAAATGGGGTCAAATTGAAAATTTTAAAATATATAAAATTCGAATTTGGCCCTAATGACCGGAAGTTAACCTAGAAACGGGCTAATGGCTCATTAGTGAAAGGATTGTGTAAGTTCAGGGATTTTTGTGAAAGGATTTGAAGTTCAGGTACCACTTCGAAATTCCAGCTAAAATTCAGGTACCATTTGTGAAATTTACCCACATTTTTATGAGTATTCAAGTAATCTTTAATCCAAAATAAGCGAGACTTTAGATTTTGTTTTTGTAATGTGTTCCATGGATGTTTCTTTTGCTTTATGGTCACATATGGATTATTTTTATGAGAATTGAATGCTTCTACTATGAGCACAAATTGTGCAGAATGCTAAATGCACTTTTGAAGGCAGAATGCTAAATGCACTTTTGATCTTAGTACCAATACAGCCTTACCTCCCATATAATTGTTCGTCATATATTCCAGCATAATAGAAAAACAGACAAAAATCTTTAAAAGATTTTTCAAAAACTTAGAAGTCTAACAGTATGAAATCACCCATTGGAATTGGTAAAAACACAAAAATAAGAAAAAACTAAAATGCTACAAGTTTTATAAATGTCGTTGATAGTTGGGTGTGTTTAATTTGAACCAAATTAAGTTTAAAATTTCTTAAATGATACACGCTTTATTTATGGGAAATACATAGAATTTGGAAATTATTATAAAAATTATGAATGGATAAAACGTATAAAAATGTTTATTATTTATGTGCTAAAAGTTAATAGTATATACTCCACTTCCCCACTTACTTGGTTCTTGGTCCAAAAAGAATGTGGTCAAAGAGAGTGGGATGGAGAGAGTATATTAGAAGGAAAAATATTATAAAAGAAAAAATGATGCATTTTTAAGCACATAACACATGTCTTATTTATATTAAAAGGAAAAAAATTTATAAAAGGCATTAATGCACACGTTAAATTTTAGCATTTTTGAGTTATAGATTTTTTAATACCAAAATAGGAGTTCACACTGGCATTGTTATAGTCACACTCACCACACTGTCACATTCTAACTGCTACACTATCATCGCTACACTGTCATCCGTTGCCGCCGACCACTAGAGTGTCGCTACAGATCGCCAACGGTTGACTAATCACACTGACATATTACAAAGTCATCACTTTTCTATTACACTGCCAACACATATTCTTACATGATATTGCCATTATACTTCTATTTTGGTCTTAAAACACATAAGACTCCTATTTTGGTATTTTTCAAACTTTTTTACTCCTATCAAAGGAGATTTCTTTTATTTTTCACATACTTCTAAACTCTTAGAAAAATCACTAACAATTTGGATTCACCAAAAATAAAAAACAACTGTTAAATTGATGTATAAATTAAAGTGTGTGGGGTTGAAATTTATTTGAAAGAGAAAGATAAATGATATTTAAATACTTTTTGTTAAAATAGAAAACGGAAACTTATGAAATTGATTTTTAAATAAATAAAAATGTATACTACGTATATTAAAAGACAAAAGAAGTTATAATTGAAAAAATAATGCATATTTTATTATATAACACATGTCTTATTTATATTAAAATGCAAAAAAATTATAAAAGACATTGATGCACACGTCAACTTTTACTATCTTTGAGCTTAAACTTAATTTTCACATGCTTCTATATTATTGAAAAGATCCATTAACAATTGGACTTTGCCAAAAATAAAAAACGATTGTTAAAATGATGTAAAATAGACGTGTGGTAGAAATATATTTGAAAGAGAAAAATAAATGATATTCAAATGGTAAGGTTGTTTTGAATGTCGCATCCACTGCATTACATCATTGCTTTTACCCGGTGGGAGGACAACACACTCGAGATTTTCAATCTCTCTAGCGCTAACCGAAAGCTCAAAGTGTGCCATCAAACAAGAGAGTCCAAAAGTAAAACTAATCCAACAAACAAATATAATCATATGGCATGAAACATGTATGCTTAAGAGATTTGCTATTGAGGCATTGAAATTCTTTAATAATTACTCCACAAATGAACGATTCTAGGGAAAATAGTTGTACATGGAGGTGATTTTTGCCAAATTCTTCTAGCTTTGTCGAAAATTTTGAGAGGAAATTGTAGGTGCTATTGTCAATTCCTCAAAATTATGATTGTATTGTAAGGTTTATACGTTGACAAAGAATATGAGATTGCATGCATTTATGTCTTCTTGCACAGATAGGGACACAAGCTTTTTCTAACTGGATTATAAAATTCGGAGATGGAAAGCTTGAACAAGTTATTGATAGAACTACTGATGTTAAAATGTCGCCCGAATTCTTGATTCTTGACAAAAATTATCCCCTTAAGAGTATAATATACTTCATTTCTCTGAACGTATTAGAGAATATGCAAAAATATTATTTTTTGGATATTGGCATCCATGCTCGAGACTGTAGAAAAATAATAAATGAATTTTTCTTATCCCTCATCACTGAAGATGAAAAGGAGTACTTATGTTTGGATTATTCATGTCGGTTATATACATATATAGGTGTTCATGATGATTGATTAACAGTTGAGTGTTTGAATTAAATCAAAAGTTCGGGAATCCCAAACCAAAAATAAGTTTTAAAAAAGGGGTATGAATTATGTTATTGAGAAACATTGACCAAACATCTAGATTGTGTAATAGTTAAAGAGCTGCAAAAGAACTTTATCGATACAATTGTGGTTTCGGAAAATCGAGTCAAGAAAAGGTTTACATACCCTGAATGAATTTGGTGCCATCTGATTCATGACTACCTCTAAAATTTCATAGAAGACAAATCCCATTCATTTTATATTTTGATATGACTATTAACAAAAGCCAAGGTCAAATATTATCTTTTATTGGATTATTTTGAACCAAGTCGATATTAACTCATGACCAACTTTATTCACTCATGACCAGCTAAATGTTGCCGTTTCACGAGTGCAGATAATGACATGATTAAAAATATTGGTTCAAGATGACAAAAAACTCTTGCAATCATAAAAATATGTTGTATATCTTGAAGTCTTTCAAAAAGCTGGAATTAAAAAATGACTTTGTCTAATGTATTAAAAATCATGTGAGAAATATATTTACTTGATTCCTGAAAAAATATTGCATAGAAAATAATTTAGAATTGACAAAAATTTTGTTCGAACCTGTGCGTTGCACGGGTCAAAAAACTAGTAATAATAATAATATGGTACTGTATACTAATAATAATCATGATAATAAATGGAATAATAGTAATAAAGTAAGTTAGTTTTGTGTTATTACCATCAATAAAATATATGAAAGTGTTGATTTGATCCGAGACCTGACCGCAAAAAATTGGATTATGAATAAAGGATTTGTTGCTCAAACTCGAAGATGACCGAACTTGAAATGGCGCGCTAAAATGCGTCAAACCAGATCGAACCCAAACCCCACTTGACCGACTCGAGAGTTTATCAAAGGGAAAAAAACTAAATTAGAAGTAAAACATTGAAAATATTCCAAAATACGAGTTACATGCATGTGTTTATTCTTGAAATATGAATTAAAATGCATTTACAGTGTCAATCATTACCATATACATTACTAAAAAGTATTGTGAAATGTCCATATATATCGCCACAATACCATAGTGAGAATTGCTATTTTGGAGATAAAAACATGGGATAAAGGTTGTTAATTAATTTATTTTATAATAGTAACCATTTTAACGATAATAACAATAATAAAATATCAAATTAAAGTCTCCTACGAAAATAGGCCTGGGCCGGGTGACCTGCTCATTGCCTGAGCCGCCCCTGCATTTAATTTTATCTCTTCCTTTCTCTTTTGCTTCAAAAATACGTTGAATGTCATTGACATTGTTATTTTGTTTCTTTCATGGATAGACAATAAATACCATGGACAATAACGATCCATGTAACACCCCAACTCGCATAGCCTGAATGCATGAACCGGAGGATCGGGATGTTACTAAGTTCGTATCGAAACACAATAATTTTCAAAACAATTTAAAATATTTAATTCAAAACATTATTTAAATATCCATCGAAGTTAACAAAAACGGTGCGGAAGCTTTAAAGTACTTAATTCAAGACACAATTTTAGGTTCTTTCCCAAAACCATAATAATGTTTCCTTATTCATCCATTTCTCTGCGCTCGTTGCCCTCTAAGATTGTTTCCTTATTCATCGTTCCTGTTACATACATGTAACAAAAAGGAAAAAAAGGATACACACTCATCATTGAGTCTAAGTGAGAAATATCTAACGTTTCGCCTATGCATATAGACGAACTCACTAGCTCATAACTTCATACAATATCATGCACACAAGTACAACAACAATAATGGATAATATCAGACAATTCACAAATGGAACCTAATAACCGAGATTACCAAGTTTATCTCATTCTTAACTTAGGAATGACACAGAATCCATATGTAAAACTCAAAATCAAACTTCTTATTTCCAAGCTCATAACCTATCCTAGGCTAAGGCTAATCTTCTTTATTCCTTCTAGAGTCCTGATTTAACCACATCCATGGAAGAACCCGCTCGATACAACATCAACAAACATCAGCTGGGTGGGATCACCTACTCACATCCATGAATAGATCTACGAACCATGTGCGCACGCTTTACACAACTAATCATGCGTGCACGCCGGCTCATCACATGACCAGTTATTCTTAATTGTATTCTTATTCTTTTCTTCGGTCTACCTATAGTTTAGCTAGGTAGCCAATCTGTATTCAAATTCATAATTTTATATTTCCGAATTCGTACAAGATCAGAAAAGATTAGATAAGCATCCATGCTCAACAATTAGCAGCCTAGTTTTGGGTGTAAACACCTTTCACTTACCGTCATGCAACACCCAAGATCATGGAATGAATCCAAAATTCGAATTAGAAGAAACAAACGAAAAAGCAGACGATTGGGGTTTGACATGGTACCTGTCACGGTACCCTGGTACCGCCGGGCAGTACCCTGGTATTGGCGATCCGGTACCCTCGACCATCTAGCTGTAGTTACCAACAACAGTGAATGACTAAAGGCGGTAGCTGGGTACCATTAGGCGGTAGCGTGCTACCGTCTAGCGTTAGAAAAGTTTACCATAACAGAGTACAAACCATTCCTCAATCCATAGAGTACATATAACCTTTTTAGAGACTATTATTACGCAAATCGCACATATTAGAGTAAGAAAATGTACCTGCTCGTCCTTGATAAATCAATTCAACAACATCATACACACACACACGCGTATGCATCAACAAAGAAAGAAAAAAAGAAGAACACAAAAGGGTCTGAGAGAGCGAACATAACAAAAGCTGCGGAAACTGGTCGGAGTTGTAGCTATGCGTATCGCCAGGTCCACCGCTACTGCTACTGCTGCTCATCACTGCCAATTGACGACACTGCTATTAGCGCCACTGCTCCGCCATCCTTTCATCACTTTGGTTTGTTTTAGTTCGTCTAATAATCGAGGTGAGTACGTGGACATCTAACGCTAGATTACATATGTAGGTTTGAAATTCACGTTTGTAGTTTCGTACGGTTGATTATGTGATTTATTTGATTCTATTTTTAATTATGATGTATTAAAATATATGAAGTTGTTGGATTGATTGATCAAGGACGACCAGGTACATTTTCTTACTCTAATATGTGTGATTTGCGTGATAATATTCTCTAAAAACATTATATGTACTATATGGATTAAGGATTGGTTTGTACTTTGTTTTGGTAAACTTTCTCGACGCTAGACGGTAGCATGGTACCGCGTAACGGTATCCAGCTACCGCCTCAGGTCATTCCTTATTGTCGGTAACTGCAGCTAGATGGTTGGGGGTACCGGATCGCCGGTACCAGGGTACTGCCCGGCGGTACAAGGGTACCATGTCATCCCCTAGCCACCTGCTTCTTTGTTTGTTTCTTCTGATTCTAATTTTGGATTTATTCCATGATCCTGTGTGCTGCATGACGGTAAGTGAAAGGTGTTTATACCTGACATTAGCCTGCTAATTGTTGAGTATGAATGCTTATCTACGAATTTTGAAATATGAAATTATGAATTTGAATACGGATAGGCTACCTAGATGAACTATACGTAGACCGAGAAAAAGAATAAGAATACAATTAGGAATAATTGGTCATGTGATTAGCCAGCGTGCATGCCTGATCAGTTGGGTAAACCGTACGCACAAGGGTCGTAGGGTTGTTGGGCTTTCGTTTCGTAATATGGGTAGGAATATGGTTTTATCATAATAATAATATTATTATATTATAAAATTTTTATATTTATTTATTTAATAGTAACGTATATTTTAATCATCATGTTTACACAAATGTCCAAACTTAACAAACTAAATCCTGTTGGTCTCTATTTCACGAGATCTACATGAAAACCTATTTTTTAAATAAAAAGGTCAACTTTAAAAACAGTTCATATTTTTGACTCAGAAATTAAAGTAACATATTTATTATTACTACAATAACGACTAACTACTAAGCAAGTTTTTAGATCGTTACACTCCAATAATATAAATGACCTACAGATATTAAGGGTAGACACAACAATGGATATGATTAGAGCTAGTTGACGAAGGACATTGAAACTACAATAGACATTAATAAAGCACAGGGTTTCTGGTGGCGACGACGATGGAAGGTGGCGGCGTTTGTGAGTTTAGATGGTGAGGGGGTGATGGCAGCTGGCAGGTTGTTATGTGGCAGTAGGCATGGTGACAGGATTTGAATTAGATTCAAGTAAACCTAAAATTATCAAATGGGCATTTTGGTACTTTTATATTAATAATAAACTAATCCAAAGAATGAGATCAGCTTAATATAAGTTTGTTTTGAAACAAGCTTAAGACTTGGTATAAATTAGTAGCTTAATTACTAACCTTATTAAGTTTTTATTAATTTAGTAAATTTTATTAATTATTTGAATTAAATAATTTTTAAAGATAATTTTTTTATTTGCAAAAATACATTTACTTTTTCAAATTTTAAAACATATGAGTATCTTTTTATACATGTTCATTGGGACTTTATGTTTAGGTCATTTTTTACAGGACATTGCACGAGTACAAATATTATATTTATATATATATATATATATATATATATATATATATATATATATATATATATATATATATATATATATATATATATATATATATATATATATAATATATATATATATATATATATATATATATATATTATATATATATATATATATATATATATATATATATATATATATATATATATATATATATATATATATATATATATATATATATATATATATCTCACCCCTATATATAGGGGTGAGATCATGTGAGAAAGGCTCCTAGTGAAAGAAATAAGAATGATGGAGAGCCCTTGGATATTGAGAAATGGATGGCTGAGATTGTGTAGTCACTTATTATTAATTGGTGGACTGCACATGGTAAGTTTTAATTACCGTGCCAACAAAAAAGGGAAGGAGCAGGAAAAGGGTATTTTTGCCATTGAAAAGTGCACACGTGCACGCCCCAAAAAGGAATCCCGCAGCGTGTTCCTATTTTGGTGCTACTTTCGAGTTGGTAACACAGAAACATGGTTCATATTCCAATTAAAAGAGGGCTCTTGGAGTTGTATACTCCAATTTGAATTCTGGTGGCTATGGCAACGGAGAGGAGTGCTACGACGGAGAAATAAATTGGCGAACAGAGTATTACGCCGTTAACATCGCCGGAAGAAACATGTAATGTTTTAGGCTTAATTTTTTGTGTGTACTAGCTGCGTTTGGGAAATATGATGCACATAATTTAATTTTTATGTCATTAATTTTGGGATATGGAGGAGTGGGAACTTAAAAATTGTAGAGTAAAAGTCTGGTGTTTATTTTTTATCGTTTTGTGGGAGGGGGTGGAGCAGGAGGAGTGGATGGATAATAGATGTCATTAGTTGTTTGGTGTTGTATGATGCATTTCTAGGGTTTTATTGTGCATGATTGTAGTGTTTGTGTGCTTAAGTGGTGGAAAAGGATGGAATTGAAATTAAAGTGAAAGAGTTTAAAATTATTCCGAGAGTAAAGGGTGGATTGTTTTTAATGGTTTTTGACTTGATTTTGTGATTTTTAATGTATAGGGACTTTTTATGCAGCATTGTTGTATTTTTGAGCACTTTGTAGTGTTTTTGAAGCAGAGTGTGTGTAATATAAAATTATAAGATCAGGATTTAATCAGATAATAAGATGCATGGTATGGGGTTAGAGAAGCAATTATGTTTTTTAATTGGATGAGCAAAGTAGGTGTTGTAGATTGCATCAAGCATTGGGCATGCATGATGGTTACTTTGATGCTTGTTGGGTGTTTTTTTGTGGAGTTTGAATTAAAATAATATGGGATTGCTGTTTTTATAAGATAGTATTTTGGGTATGCATTGTCTGGGTTGGTTGGATGCAATGTGGGATTCTAAATAAGCAAGGTAGTGCATTGTCCATGAAATAGTAATTTATGTGCAATATATTGAAAAAGAATATTCTATTTAATAGCATGGATAAGTATCCCACATTTGCATAAATTTCAGGGGAAGTATTGGGTGGGCTTATGTATTCTTGGCATTCTTTTGAGTTACTTTGTTTAATTTTATACTGTAGGGGGAGGATTGAAGCGCCCTAATTTTTTTGAGCAGTTTGTAGTGATTTTGATGTAAAAGTGTGTGCAATATGACTTCATTAGAATCAGAATTTAATTGGTTAATTAGATGCATGATGTGTGGTTGGATAAGCAGTCACAATTAATGATTGGATATGCATTTTATATGTGCTAAATTGCATAATTCATCAGCATGATTGCTGCTGGCTTTGATGCTTGGAAGTGGGTTCTAAGCAAGCAAGATGTTGACATGTTTATGTTGTGTTTCTGGTTAAACAATGCATCATATTAGATTATTTAAAGTGACATTCTTGATCTTGGTACTTTAAAACTTATGCAGGAATGACATTGTGTTCAGTGGGTATAATGTATTAGTTGAACATGGAGACCTTCAGACGTTGTCGACTGGCCATCACATTTCTCCACATGTAGTGGATGCTTGGTCTGTTATATTGAATCACAAGGAGCTGTTTCGTAGCGTTGCATCTCCTGCACGCTTTTTTGCATGGACGATTAGATGTGTATGTTACTTTCTAATGATACACTTAAATCTGCCATTTTTTATGCCTGGAAATATTTTATTATACAATCAATACAACACTACAAGAAAACGCCAAAACAACGACGGATTGCAGCGACGGAATTTAGTTCGACGCTAACAGCGATGGATTTAGCGACGGAAGGGTACTCCAACCAAAACTAACGACGGAAAAAAAGGTCCGTCGCTCAGTATTGGCGGGAGGTTGTGCGCGGCATTTTTGACGATGGAATTACCGACGGAATTTTCCGTCGTTAATGTTAGCGATGGAAAATTTCCGTCGCTGACCGAATTTTATTGAAACGCTGCGTTTTGGCTTGGCGACGGAATATATCCGTCGCTACTTTCCGTCGCTTCAAAAACAGATCTATACCCTCTTCCTTAGTCAGTTTCACCGATTTGCAGACAGAAATCGTCGTCTCCGCGTGGAGTCTGAGGTCTGCTGTCCAAATCGCCGTCGAACCTCCGCCGCCGCGCCATCCGCTCGTCGTCTCCGCCCGCCACCATCAATCGCCGGTCCTCCTTGCTGTCCGGTCATCGTCAGGTCTTCACTCCATCTTCAAATCTCAGGTTTTTTTCCTTTTTTATTTTACATTTAAAGTTGTAAACAAATTAGACTATAGATTATCTTTTTACATTCGAATTAACAATTATTATTGTTTGATGATATAATTAAAAAGTATATTATTATGTGTAAACTTTTGACATTTTCTTTTAAATTTGAAATTATTGAAATTAGGGTTTTTTCCCCAAAAAAATTATCATTTTTTTAAAAAAAACTTAATTATATGCTTGAAACTTTTAGTGAATGAATATTATGCTTATTAATAACATATTTTAGATATTGTAGATGCTAGATGAGGATTATGTACGTATTATGTATTTTTTGAATATTGTAGTTCTTGTGCTTTTATATTTATTTTTTTAGTTTTTTGTAATGAATTCTATAACTTAATAGTATGTCAATTTTATTTTTTTGAATTTCTCAGAATGAGTGACTTTCACGAAAATCGAGATTGGATGTATAAAAGACTTGATAGCTCAGGTTTTATAAATACAGATTGGGTTGACAAAGTTAGACAATTCATTGAGTTTTGTGAGTCAAATCCAAAAGTAAACAGATTCAACGAGCAGATGCGTTGTCCTTGTAAGATTTGTAAGAATAAATATTTTAAAGATATCGAGGACAATAAGCTTCATGTAATGAGACAAGGTTTCACTCCTAAATATCTTGATTGGGTTTGCCACGGGGAGGAACATGGTGATTATACGAGCCATCATCGGCGCCGTAAATCTACTCGTACCTTTGTTGAAACCGAAAGGGCAGAATACATGAATATGGTGATTGATGCTACGGGGCCTTCCTTTAATCCTAACGTTCTAGTTGAGGAGGAACCAAATGCTAGTGACAAAAAATTTTTTGACATGCTAAAACCCGCTGATACTGACTTATGGAAAGGTTGCACTAAAATGTCCCAACTCTCGATGGTTGCAAGATTACTCAATATTAAGGCAGAGCACAATTTGTCTGAGAGGTGTTACGACACTATTTGCCAACTGTTCAAAGACGGACTTCTGGAGGACAATTAAATGGTTTCAGATTTTTATGAGAAAAAAAAACTCATTGAAGGTTTAGGACTACCAGTGGAGAAAATTCATTGTTGTGTCCAAGGTTGCATGATTTTTTGGGGCCTAGATGTTGAGCTAGCTACATGTAAAATTTGTGAAAAGCCTCGTTACAAAGACTCTATAAAAAAGATACCAAATAGATACATGTTCTATTTTCCCCTAACACCGAGGTTAAAGAGATTGTACATGTCAAAGAGAACAACGGAGTCCATGCGTTGGCATGCGGAGCACAGTCACGATAGTGTTGGAGATATGTGCCATCCTTGCGATTCTGAGGCCTGGAAGCAATTCAACCTTTCTAATCCAACATTTGCTTCTGAAGTTCGAAATGTAAGGTTGGGTCTCTGCACAGATGGTTTTCAACCTTTCGGCCAATCGGGTTCTCAATACTCCTGTTGGCCAGTAATGGTCACTCCTTACAATCTCCCGCCCAATATGTGCATGAAAGAGGAACACATATTCTTGTGTGCGATAGTTCCGGGTAAGTCTAATCCCAAACAAAAGATTGATGTTTACTTACAACCATTAATTGCAGAATTGCAGATGTTGTGGTCCGAAGGCATTTAAACGTTTGATGTGTCGTTGAGTCAAAACTTTATGATGCGTGCTGCACTATTATGGACTATTGGAGACTTTCCGGCGTTGGGAATGATGTCTGGTTGGAGCACTGCTGGGAAAACAGCATGTCCGGTGTGTATGGATGAACTACAATCATTTCGACTTCCAAATGGTAGCAAACAATCTTGGTTTGATACACACCGTAGATTTTTACCAGATGACCATCCCTATAGGAGAGATAAGAAAAAATTCATGAAGAATAAGAATGAGACTCGTCCTCCTCCTACTTTAAAAACTGGTGCACAAATATTAGAGGAGATTGAGAGGCTCGGATTGAGAAGGATTGTGGAACCTAGGGCAGAAGAGACAAACAAAGATGTTTGTAAACACCATCTTTGTGGTTGGAGAAAGAAGAGCATATTTTGGGATCTTCCATACTGAAAGACAAATCTTGTACGACATAATCTTGATGTTATGCACATAGAAAAAAAATGTATTCGAAAATATTTTTAGTACTGTGATGGATGTCCAAGGTAAAACGAAAGACAATGCCAAAGCTAGGGAGGATACGAAGTTAATTTGCAATAGGAAAGAGTTGGAAAGAGATTGTGCATCGGGAAAATATCCTCAAGCAGCATACACTCTTGACAAAGCTTCACGAAAGGCTTTTTTAGATTGGGTAAAGGGGTTGCGATTTCCTGATGGATGTCTCAAATTTGGGACGATGTGTCGATCCAACAAAACTAAGAATGTTTGGGATGAAAAGTCATGATTGCCATGTTTTCATGCAACGCCTAATTCCCATAGGATTCCGAAATTTATTGCCCAAGGGTGTATGGGAGGTTTTAACTGAGCTCAGCAACTTCTTTCGTTCTCTTACTGCTAAAAGTATTTCGGTCGATGACATGCAGACGCTAGAGAAAAACATAGTTGTCATACTATGTAAGCTAGAGACAATATTTCCCCCTGCATTTTTTGACAGCATGGAACACTTGCCGGTTCACCTAGTTTGGGAGGCTAGAGTTGCTGGTCCAGTTCAGTTTCGATGGATGTATGCTTTTGAGAGGTACGAACTGAGAAAAATATTATGTGTCAAATAATATATGTTAAATGCATAATTAATCCACGTATTCCCTTGTGTTATGCAGATACCTAAATCGTTTGAAGCGAATGGTAAAAAACAAAGCAAGGGTAGAAGGATCTATTGCTAATGCGTATATTGTGAGAGAAGCATCTCATTTTTGTTCGCATTACTTTGAAGATCATGTTTACACTCAACTACACAGTGTACCGCGTAATGATGAAGGAATGTTCCTGCAGCCATCGAAAGCAACCTAAGCATTTTCCAAAGCGCAGGACGCTTAAGCGGTAAGACGAAAAAGCGAAGGATTTCTGATGATGAGTTAAAGGCGCTGCATCATTACCTTATGCTAAATAGTGTCGAGATTGAACCATTCATTGAGTATGTCTCTAATTTTTTCTATTTCTAGTAAACCATTCCGCGAGTGTACACTTAAGGCATATGATGTTGTTCATTGCAGGAAATATGTCGATTCATTACGTGACTCAAATCCTGACATTACTGATGAGGCTTTACTGTTGCAAATGGAAGAAAGTTTTGCATCATGGTTTGAAAAACATGTATATATATCATAGCCTTAATTCAGTTAACAACTTAATTCGGTCCTTTACTTATAATAATGAGACACCTCAAGTTATTCATCATTTGTACTACTTTCAGGCTTGGGAAATTGTTGATACACCGCAAGTTATTCGTGATGTATCAAGGGGACCTCTACCCGTCGTCAGCACATATCCAATTTGTTATGTCAATGGTTATCGCTTTCACACTGAGACTCACGGTGCCAAACGTGCCACGTTTAACAGCGGTGTGTCTATTGTTGGAGAGCATTGTTCTTACTATGGTCGTGTAGAAGAAATTATCGAGGTTGAGTATCCTGCTTTACCAATAGAGCGTTGTGTTGTATTCAAATGCAAGTGGTATGATCCACGACCTAGAGTTGGAACTAGAGTGCACGACAAATATGACTTGGTTGAGGTTTTAAAAAGTGGGATATTCCGCAAATATGAACCATTCATCCTTGCAACACAAGCTAAGCAGGTGGCCTACGTAGAGTATCCTGGAGTAGCTAGTAGGGCAAAAGGAGAATGGTTAGCTGTTTGTGATGTAAAACCACGTGGCTGGGTTGAAACCACATCTGGTACACAAAAGCTCAAGAGTACTGACGATTTTGCGTACTAAGAAGACGCAAGAGTGGCAGTCAAAATTGTTGAAGTTGAACCGCACGAGGAAGCTCCACTACTTGCAGAAATTCCACAGTTAATTGATCTCGATGAAAGTGATGATGTTGAGATATTAATTATTACTGATCAGAGCTCTAGCGAAAATGTGTTCATGTCCGATGATGAATTATCATAAAATAGACTTTAATACAAAAGGTGGTTGAACAAATATATTGTTGTATTCATATTATTAACTGTTTTACTAATTAATTACTCTTCTTTGCAGATGGCTGGTGGAGATAAGGGTAAGGGTCACACAGAGCAAACAAAGTCCAATACTGGGAAGTGGAAAGAACTTTCTAGGTTGCGACATGCCATCCTTGGTGGTGGTAGATCAAGCGGCACATCGGCCAGCGCATCTGCGAGTGCATCAGGCAGCGCATCAGCCAGTGCCTCAGCCAGCGCATCAGCCAGCGCCTCAGGCAGCGCATCAGCGAGGGCATCAGGTACTGCCACTGTCAGAGTGCCTACTGGGCCTCACGGCATGAATGTCACTAGCACCTCTTCCGGAGGGTTTACACGTTCCACTGATGAGTCCAGGATGCACGATGATGAGAGCATGGACTAAGACGAGTCGATAGAGCACGAGCATGACGATGCTATGAACCTTGGACCGAGCGTAGCATACTTTGATCGCTCTGGCAGGTGATTCTACATATATATCTTATTATTTGCATGTATACACGATTATAATATATATTATAATGTTGTAATTATAATATCATGTAGTGTCGTCTTCACGGAAGAGGGAGCTCGGATCATTTGTTCCACATTCCAGCAGAGGCTCGATCCAACAGGGGGTAGTTGGAAGAGCCTAAGCGACGCGACTGTGGACTTTTACTGGAGAGAGTTTAAGGTAAAATTTGGTTAGATACGAATATCAAATGTATGCTTTCTATATTTTGTATTTTATTTAAGATATTTTCTAACATGTCCGGTCTAACTTCTTTTTTTAAATTTAGAAACATACCACTTGGGACCCTCGCATTGATGATAGCGTTATGTTCCGTGCTTGGCAATCGAAGGCTAGAAGACGATACACCGACTGGCTCTCATCTATTAGGAATGAGAAGAAAGGAACAGAGAAGGTGCAGCCACTTGTACCACAATCGTGGAAGGAGGTATTTCTAAATATCTTTTGAATTGATGAGTTATGTTATACTTAGCATCAAATTGTGTGTATATATTTGTATTCTTGTATTTATATGTTGTTAAACAGTATTGGAAGTCACCAAAGTTCTTGGCATCCTCCAAGCAAAACAAGAAAAATCGGCGTGGCGGTGACGAGAATGCCCCTGCTAGCGCCACGCACACCGGTGGTCCATTGTCTTTTCGCGAGACTCAAGCGCGCCTTGTAAGTATTGTTAGTAACAAAAATTACCTATAAATGTTCTAAGTGACGTATTTTCACTTATTTATATATTTTATTTTTTTAGGGTAAAAGTGGAAATGCTTCTGACTTGTACTCTTCGTACACACACACACATACGAAGAAACATGATGGGAAGACCTTCGTCAATAAGAAGGCAGAAGAAGTATCAGTAAGTGATAATGAATATATATAATGTATATATAAATGATTAGTTTTCGTTGGATTCAATTGAATGTGAATTCATACTGCTCATTTTATTTTGCTTTTTATGTTACAAAGTATATATATACATGTATGTTTTGTGTATTGCAGCAAAACTACGTAGCCATGCAGGAGGCAGTTCGTGAAGAGGGCTTAAATGTGACACCTGACGAGATTTTTCTATCTACAGTCGGAGGACATGATGCCAAGAATCGTGTTCATGGTGTTGGAGATCTCGCACGGAGCCTACCACGAATGCATGCAAGTGATGCAAGACGTGCTAGCACCAGCTCTATGTGGGACTCTCGAGATGATGAGATTCGGAGGTTGATAGAAGAGCTAGATGAAATTAGGGCTTCCCAAGCTCGTGAATTATTGTCGATTAGAGAAGAGATGACCCGACTTTATGGAGGAGTTTTCCCACATGGAAATGGAGATGGCGGTGGAGATGGAGGAGGGGCGGGATTTGCAGGAGCTTGTTGAGTGTTATATTAGAATTGAAGAACAATATATTAAACTTAAGTTTTATGGTTATGTAAGTGGAGTTAGATTTGATTGTTATGTTGAATTTTTAAAAATATTACTTGAAATTTAGTTGTACATTGGTGACTTGAATATTCTTGGTTATTTGGTAATCTTCATTTCCAGTAATTGTTGTTGTTTGATGCTGGGATTTCTGAGCTTTGCTATGGATGTGTGCAAAATTGAAAAAACAGCAGCTTCCTGGTGCAACCTATCAAATTGGCGACAGAATTGGCGACGGAATTGCATTTCCGTCGCTATATGGTTAAAATGAATATTCCGTCGCTATTTCCGTCGTCAGAATTAGCGACGGAAATTTTCCGTCGTGAGTTCCGTCGCTTAATTCTGTTTCCAATTCCGTCGTAGACTAGCGACGGAATCAATAATCCGTCGTTACATTTACTACTAACAAAAAATTAACGACGGAACACATTCCGTCGTTATTTTCGTCGTTATGGAGATTACCTACGGAAATAAGGGTTTGGCGACGGAATAATTCCGTCGCCATTTCAGCAGTTTTTTGTAGTGCAATCGCAGATGTTCATGAGTGAGGGGGAGATGGAAGAGGAAGCTGATGCATTTAAGGTGGTTTGTGATGCATTGGAATATGGATGGAGCTTGACTAATCCATGTGATGTTGATATGGTGAGATTTTTGATATATGTTTTTGACTAATATTTGTGATGTTGGTATGTTTAGTTATATTGCATGCATATGCTCGTGGAATGCATAATATGTTGTGAAACGTGCAGATATTGTTCCTAGTAATGCAACACCGATGGTGTTATTGCATATGTGTGAACCTGAAGGGGAATAGGGTTTATATCCTGGACAGCTCATCGGCCGGCATCGCAAAGATTGATAAATATGACAAGATGCCAAACGTTGTTGTAAGAATAAATTGATAGAGCATCACCCAAATGTTTAAGGGGGATACAGATCTTTTATAATGTAATGAGTAGAAATGCTAAAATCTGATGAGAAAAAATGTATTTCATTATTGTAATCTTTTATCATCCCTTTGATTGCAGCGAGACATGGTCGTAGAATATTTCAAGAGTAAAGGTCTGGATGGCCGGGTCGAGAAACTGAAGGCACAAGAACCAAAACGATTGCAACTGGCATGGAGAGATTCAACTGCTGTATTTGAGTATGGTGTGATTACAATGCGGAAAATGGAGACGTACATAGGCCAGGCATTGAGACGGTGGGACTTTGGATTGAAAAAGGGAGATGAGAAGGCGGTGAATGCACTTTGGAAAAAGTATTGTGCTGCGATCGTCGAATCAACTGTGAACGAGGTTAAGGACAAGATAAGGCATCTGGTGAAGCACTTTAGCCGTTGAAGACTACATGACTGGATTATAATTCATTTTTTTGATGCCTAACTCTTCATGGGGATTATGAACTCTTTTTTTGTTTTTCTAGAATTTCCAATTTTGTATCGTTTTGAAATTTGATCCAGGGAGCAACCCCTGAATGAGTCAATGCTGGCTTGTTCATTTTGCTAGATGGGGTCGAATTATTGCTCAGTATGAGCATAGATAGACATAATTTTGGGTATTTGTGAAGAATTCCAGTATTAACTTAACTAGATGGCAGTGTCTTTTAATGAGACATTTTTTTGCATTGTTATTATCCATAGAGTTCACATGATAGTAGTGTCATTGAGTAGTGAAATCGGAAATTAATGAGTGTGGGTGAGTGTGTAATGTGGAATTCAAAAAGAGTGCATATTATTCATGCATTGGTGTACGTTTATGGGTCTATTTGTGCAACAGTACGGAAATATTGTTCTCAAGTGTTGGAGGGGAATTTCATTTAAAAAGATTAATGAGTTCGAATTGGAACGTGATTGGGGCATAAATTGTTGTAGGAGTTTGCGTTATTAGAGCATTCTGGAATGGTTTAAGTGCAATGTAGTACTTGTTTAATGAGAGGTACATATTTCAACGGTGGTGAATTTGGTCAAATGTATATCTAGTTGGGAAGACGTAAGTGACGTTCAAACTACTCAATCTAATGGAACGTGAATGGTGCAAAAATTCTTCCAGGAGTTTATGTGTTGTTAGTGCGTTCTGGAATGGTTTTAGTGCAGTGTAGTAGATGTTTAATGAAGGGTAGAGATTTCCACAGTGTTGAATTCAGTCAATTTTATTGCAAACTCCAGTTTAGATTTGTATAATGCACATAAGTTTGGAGAAGACCTAGTTGTCGGTTTTTAAACATTCATAATTTCCCGATGTGTATGGGTCTTCCGAGTTTATACATGAACTATTAGAGCCATGAGTGCATGTTTCATAGAACATGAAGTGCGTGAGGCGGTATTGGACCAAAATGGTACATTTTGATGTAGTGTAAATACGTATAGTGCATGCATCCATAAAATTGCATATATAACTCAACAAGAGTGAAGAAGTTGTTTTTGAAATCACCAAAAAAACTATTCTCACTCTTAGATTGTGATGTTGTGCGTAGTAAACTAATCATGAACAAATCTCTAAAGTATGCCGGAATCCGGCTTTTACGAATAGCAAAAAGATTACAAAACCATGAATCGGAATCCAACTCATAATCAACTAATACCTCATGCCATTGTTTTTCCCACTCTTTAGGCTCGAGGTAATGATTCCATATCACAGAGTTTAGCCTTGTCAAGAAGACCTAATCTTTGGCAAGTTCATTGTCAACTTTGGTCGTAATCTTGTTCGTAATATGCCACATACAGAGACGATGGTATTGCGGTCAGTGGTTATGCATTGCGGTCAGTGGTAAGTGGTTATGCATTGCGGGGCATGACCCATAACATCAAGAAAGAGATTGAACAACCACCTGTATGAAGGAACATCTTCTCTGCGTAGGAGACCGCCAGCTGCAAACGTAACACATCTGTGGTGGTTATCTACACCAGTGAATGGTGTAAAAACCATTTCGTACCTACATCACGGGTAACACACCGACACCAAACTAGTTCAACCTCTAAAAACACGTATTAAGTGTGTTATGTAAGTATGATTATGCAGGAAGAAATAATTTCCATTGTTTGGGGTGAGTCCTCATTTGGAGTTGTAGATGTGTACACTGCCAATAGAGACATATAAGGGTTGATTAATGCCCTGCTTAAATATGATTATGCAATACAGAATACACACAAAGTGGTTGAAATTGACCGACAACATAATGAAAAAAAAACCAGAAACAAACGAACAACACAATTATCCAATACAGGACCTGCAAAATGTGAAATAGAGGAAAAATATATGAATGGGTACACTGCCAGTGCGTCATAAAGGGGGTTGTTTAATACACAAAAATACTGACAAGTTAATAGCAAACGAAAGCAGACGCATTCTTGAAACCAAACTAGTGGATCCGATTTAATGCAGCTGTGAGAAATGACGAGGAAGAAATTAAAACTAGAACCCCAAAAAACAAAATTGTAAATAACACATATTTTTACATGTAATTTCAAAGCAAATGTAGAAGCATTCATGAATCCAACGAACTGCAACAAGCGAGCAAAATTCAAGAAGATATTTACATAATTCAAAACAAAACGAAATAAAAAAAAACATACCTGGAACCATGATAAAAAATCGATCGAGGAATCCCAATATCGGACGATTGGGAGGTTTGTGAAATTAAGAGGTTGCTAAATAAGGGAATTCATATCTGCAGAATTGATACGGAAGAAATGAGGAAAGTGAATCCGATCGTGAGCGAGAAATCAGGGATGAGGGTGTGTCATGATGGTTAGCGTTTAACAGATTGCCATGGAAAGACCTTTATGCCCTGGCGATGAGATTAAGATATCATTAGATCGGAGGGTCTATATTTATTCTTATTTCTTTTATTAGATCTCTTTCTCAACGGAACCTATATATATATATATATATATATATATATATATATATATATATATATATATATATATATATATATATATATATATATATATATATATATATATATATAATATATATATATATATATATATATATATATATATATATATATATATATATATATATATTATATATATATATATATATATATATATATATATATATATATATATATATATATATATATATATATATATATATATATATATATATATATATATATATATATATATAGACACACACACACACACACACACACACACATATATATTATTTGTTGAAGTTAAATATTTAAAAAATCAATTTTATTTAATAGTGTTGGTTTAAGTTAACTATTTAAAAGATATTTTAAATGTAATATAGTAATATTTACTTGAGTTAATTATTTAAAAGTTATTTCAAAATTAATTTATAATATTAATTTAAGTCAAATATTTAAAAAATTGTTGTAGTAAGTTGGCGAATTGACGTATGTACAACTCCGCTTGTAGTAGGAAAAATATGGAATTAATGGAATCTGATGTGACGGTAATGTGTAAGAGAGAGAATGAGAGATGATGCAGTAAAAAAGTTTTAAAAAGTTTGTATACCTTCAACCCTAAGAGTGATTGTAATTGGTAAGTTTTTTTGTAAGTTTAAACCCAAAAAAGCTAGTTTTAACCATTAATTACAAAGCTGAAAACTGCTCCTGAGTACCTCCTATTTTGAAAAATTAACTGTCGGGTACCTCACATGTTTAAAATATACTCCGAGGCACCCTCTATTTTGAGATACTAACTTCTGGGTACCTAACATTTTTAAAATATACACTGGGTACCTCCATATATACATTAACTTACTCGTGAGGGACATTTCATCCCAGTATCCATTAAAGCCAGTTACGCCAATAATTTTAAGAAATAGGGGTTCGGAATTCCAAAAGTAACCTTGGTTCTTATACTTTAAGGATACGATCAATCAAGTTTAATCGAAGCTTTCGAATAAAACGGAATGTTCCTCACGGGTAAGTTAATATACATTTGGAAGTATCCCAGAGTATATTTTAATCAAAACAAACTTATCTATATATCTATATCTATATATCTATATACTATTCTTAAAAGAGAGGGAAATTTTGCCAACATTTTCCCCTCCCAAACGTTCATCTAAAAATGGTAAGAACTTAAATAGCCTTGAAATATTTTTTTGGTAATATAATACCTTTTATGCATTTAGTTATAGAAAATATCGTTACGTTATTACCTTATATAGCTTTTATTTAATGTCAATTTAATCATGGAAACATTTTTCAAAAATATAATACCTTTTATACGTTTAATTATAATTTTTTTAAAATTATTACCTCATATAGTTTTTATTTAATGTGGATTTACTTATATAAACATTTTTACGGTAATATATTAACTTTTACGGAGGAAATATTTTTTTGTTAGGCGTGTATTATCTATATACTATTCTTAAAAGCGAGGGAAATTTTGCCAACATTTTTTCCTCCCAAACGTTCATCTAAAAATGGTAAGAACTTAAATAGCCTTGAAATATTTTTTTGGTAATATAATACCTTTTATGCATTTAGTTATAGAAAATATTGCTACGTTATTACCTTATATAGATTTTATTTAATGTCAATTTGATCATGGAAACATTTTTCAAAAATATAATACCTTTTATACGTTTAATTATAATTTTTTTTAATTACTACCTTATATAGTTTTTATTTAATGTGGATTTAATTATATAAACATTTTTACGGTAATATATTAACTTTTACGGAGGAAATATTTTTTTGTTAGGCGTGTATTATGTTGAACTAGTAATAGAAATACTAATGTAACAATGGAAAGGATTGAAATCGCGTTAAGATAGTGTTTTTGTTATGAAAAAATATATGTACATTAACACCTTATGTAGCTTTTATATAATATAAATTTGATTATAAAACTTTTTTATCTTTTAAAAATTTTACGCTTGAAAATTTAGTCTTGAGATTCAATTAAAGAGAATTTCAATTTTTAAGGAGGAAGTTTATTATTCGGTACATTATTACCTTTTACGAAAAATTTTACGCTTGACAAGTTAATAATGTATATTATTACCTTTTTAAGGAGAACATAAATTTCTATTAACTTTTATGAAAAATCTGATAATAAACTGAAGTATACATCAATACACAAAATACAAATAATAAATATAAAGTATGTCAATTAAAAACGTACAGTTGATATTTTTATGACAAACATATATTATGTCGAAATAATAATAAAAAATAAAAAATACTAAGCTCATAATAGCATAAATTGAAATCAAGTAGAAATAGCGTTTCATTATGGGTTTTTTTATATTTTATTATCTTATGTAGCTTTTATATAATGTCAATTTAATTATGAAAATATTTTTATAGCTTTTAAAAAATTTACGGTTGACAAGAAGAAAAATTATATACCATACATTATAACCATTTACTAGCTTTTACCATTTAATATTTCCACAAGCAAACACTATTTCAAGGCTATCTAAATACTTACCATTTTAAATGAGTACTTCTATTACCATGCCTAACATAATGCATGCCAATAGAAATATTACTATTTTATTGTACATTTAGTGTACATTTATTAGTAATTATGGTACATAATGTCATTTTTTATCATTAACATTTTTGCACGTTTATTTCCTTTTCAAATCTCTTCTTGCCTATATAATTATTTGCTCTATTCGTTGATTACTGTCATCTATTAATTTTTACTCCCTCCGTTTGGAAAATACTTCCTCTTTTATTTTTTTTGCTTTCATTAAACACTCCCTTTTTTATTAAAATAGTTAATATATCCAAATAAAGTCATTCCAATATACTCCATTTATTTTGTATTGATATATTAAGTTATTTAAGTGATTTATCACTTTCTTCTATTCGACGCTAATGATTTAATTGAAAAGTCAAACTACAAAATTAAATTCTGCAAAAGTCAAAATAGGAACTGTTTTGTAGAATGGAGGGAGTAGTTTCTACCAAAGTTTAAAAATAAATTTAATACTCAAATTTTAAAATTCATTTCAAACATAGGATTGTCACAATTATTTCGATAGAAATAATATAATGTGTTATTCAACTCTAAAGTTTATTTTTAAATCATAAAAAATGATCCAAATTTTAAATGACTATAATAATTAAATGCAATCAATAAAAATTGATATCTTGCATTTGCTTTTTTAATGTATTTGTTTCTAATTTCTAACACATTGTAATTTTTCAAGTTGATATTTTATAATCTAATTGATTTATAATATTATCAAATTTTATGCAAATATTTTAGTTTTAAATTTACTTTATTTAATTACTATAGATTTGTTTTTGTGTAAGTGATTGCTGCATATTTTTATTTCATTATTTACTAAATACTCTATAAATTTCATTTTGTACCATTAGGTGTACTAATCATGTGGAGTTTTTTTAATAGGGGTAGCAATGTAGTTTACAAAAAAGGTTTTCAAACTTCAAGTTTCATTAAATATTATATTTTGATTTAATAATCTACAGAGTATTTGTTGTTAATTGCACCTTTTTCAACATTAACATAATTAGACAATTTCATGTTTGAAATGTTAGCCGTGCAACGCACGAGGGTGATACTAGTTGTAATTAATTTAAGTATAATAATTTATTTTGTTTATATTAATTAAATGTAAATATTTTGTTAAAATTGGTGTTGTAAATATATTGTTTTATAGGAATAACTTTAAAAGAATCAAGTGATTTACCATAACATCCTCGCGACATGGCCGGGGGCTCGTTTTTTGATGATAAAACTATTTGTATCTCAAGAATTTGTACCTCATTTTGTACACCGCAGGGATGCATCAACATTTTGTGTTGGTATAATGCAAATTTTTGTTAACGCACCAACACTTTGTGTCAGTATAAATTTTTGTTAATATACCAACATTTTGTGTCAGTGTGAACCATAAAAATATTAGTGTATACTTTTGATGTACAACTACAAATTTTGGGAGATACAATTTTGGAGTACAAATTTTGGGATAAATGTAGCGTGTTCCTTTTTTTTGGACCATGTTACACACCCCCACCCTTGCTACCAATCTTGCTTCCACCCACTTCTCCACCACATATTTATCTCTACTCATTCTCCACTCACCCTCTAATTTTAATTTTCTTGCCTCCCTACCACATGTTTATGTAGGGGGCCATGGGTGGTAGGAGAGGTGGAGGGTTTTTAGCATTTTCCTTTTTTTTTAAGCAAAGAAGATAAAAATACCAGTTTTACCATCCAAAGAGCAAGGCAAAATTTGAATGTTTAAAAAATTCAAAATTCAAAGCGTGTCCTGACATTTATCAACTAACGCCTACCTGCGCTGCGATTATGGATGCTAGGGTACCGGTTGTCATCTACATCAGCTCAGAAGAAGAAGAAGAAGACTCCACCGAGTCCGACACCGCCTCCGGCGACGGAGGAGAAGGAGGGGCTGAAACCAGCGATGATTCCGATTGTGTCATTCTAGAAGAAGACCCTTTTAAGCCGAATGAAGAACTGAGCGAAAGAGCAAGCGACGATTCCGACGATGTGCTCGTGACTGGCGTAAAGGGTCAGGTACTTATCGAGTCCTAATCTCTTAAATCAGAATTTCAAGACATTAATTAAGGGATTGGAAATGATTAACAGCAATTTGTAGAATTTGTAGTGCTTGCTATGTTGTAGGAAATTGAAATTGCACTTGGCCTCATTAGGGTATCATCATTTTCAGAAATATATGGAGTTAGTATTTACTGGTCCTTATTTTTTGGTAATGAACTACTTTTTCCCAAGTTTTGCTTCTGAAAAAAGAGTTTTTTTTTTGTGTCCTTTACCCTTGAACTATTTATATAGTGCATGTTTAAAAAATACACCACTAGTCCCTATACTTTTAATAAAGTGTGTGTTTTACCGACGAACTCTTTAAGAAGAAGTGCATGTTTTCGTCCCAAAATTCCTGAAGTACACCATTAATCCCTATAGTTTTCATAAAGTGTGTGATTTTCCACTGAACGTTCAAAAATACACTATTAGTCCTATTTTAAAAGTTCAGGGAGAACATGCAATTTTGGAAGTTTGGGGGGGGGGGAATGCACTATTGAAAGTTCGGAGGTAAAACATGCACTTTTTAAGGAGTTCAAGGGTAAAGTGCACACTTTATTAAAAAGTATTGGGGACTAATGGCACATTTTTGGAAGTTCAGGGAAAATATGCAATTTATGAAGAGTTCATAGGTAAATGGCGCAAAAGATCTCTGAAAAAACAATGAATTTATCAATGATTTAGAAATGTTTTTTAATACTCCATAGTCCCTAATGTTACTTGAAATGATTTGTGTTTTTTTTTGAACTCTTGAGCTTGGAAAATTTCACTATCCTCTGGAAAGTTGAAAATATTGGGATATTTTCATCACTGGGCATCTTCAATGAGTAAAAGCTGAGGCTAAATTAGTAAATTTGTTTAGCTACTAAGCATGAAATGCTGATTTTTTTACGAAAATAGGAGAAAAAAGGCATTTTTGATGATTCGTTCTCTAAGCTGCCGTTGTCATGGACTCATGGCTATTTTGTAAGTAGACACAAGACAAATATTGAATAAACATTCATGGATTATGTAACCAATGTAATATAAAAGCCTCACACATATGAGTTTGGGGGAGGGAAGTTCTTGGCAGCCATTGTTTAAGTACTCTGATGGGCGAGAACCGTATAGAGACTTGCTCTCTGTTTGGTAGGAATGAAATATTATCTTCTGATTCCCTTTCCACTTTGCAGGCTGTTGTTGCTTGTAGAGATTATCCCCATCCTCGGCATCTTTGTGTTAAATTTCCCTTTGACACTACATCGCGGGAAATTCACTGTGACCAGGTAACTCGTTCCCTCAATTTGGTTTCCGATCCTTGATAGATGGGGTTTTTGACAACAAGCTTATTGTTTTTTTGACGATTCCTTGTGTTGTGTCGCTTTTATAACAGTGCCATTGCTATGTCTGTGAGACACTTGCTCCATGTGTCTACTGGAGAAGCGAAGAGACTCTAAGCCACTGCCATGCCACCGATAAGATCAAGCATTGGAAAACACTTAGAGAAACTAAGAAGAATGAGATTGTTCTTCGGTTAAATAACCTCAACCTCGGCGATTCCAAATCTCAACCATCTTGAACTCCTCCCCGCTTTAGATTCCTCTCGTGCTCACCTGATATAATAGAACTTCTATTATATGGAAATAGACAACCTAAACTCAACCCATGATTCATCCACCCTCTTCTCCTCATCCCAAATTGCCCTCCTCCAAAGCTATAAGGCAAGGGAAGGGACCAATGTGAGGACAAAGGTGCTCAGTGGTTTATTAGGTGAATTTGGAGAAGATGAGAAGAACAATCTACTCCATCAGTCTCCAATTGAGAGGCTAATTTGAAGATGAGATGAAGGGCTAATGAGAGTATTTGATACTAGTATAGATGACCCCTTAAGATGGGGTTTTTTTTTGCTCATGAGTCATGAACATACTTTGTAATTAAGGTTATGCTTAGACCAACTGATTGACTTCGTTTTTTGAATTATTTATGGAAGGTTGTAACTTTTTTTTTTGTGTGTGAAAATTACACAAATAGGAGCAAATTAAACATAATGATTTTTCCAAGATAGGCCTTGTCCTATTAACATTAACATTAGTGGAGTGGAAAGGACAAATATAGCCTCACCCATTGACATGGCTTCCAACTTCCATGCATGCGCTACAATTATGGTTTGTGGGGCAGTTTACAATCCTATGAGTGAACACTTACGGCCAAGGTGAGGGTTGGGATGTTACAAATGGTGTCGAGCAACCCAGCAACTGTGACAAGCAAGCGAGCTTATTAGTTCACCTAGCGGGGAAGATCTAGGGGTTTGAAAAAAAAGGATGCAAGGATGTTGCATTCCTAAGTGGGGGTGAGTGTAATAGCTCGTGATAAGAATAGAATGAGAAGAATTCAAAAGAATTGATAGTACTACTCGTACCAACAGGGTGCATTTTTTTGAGAGCTCATTACTTAGAAACTTTTAAGTTAAGCGTGCTTGACTTTGATAAGTTATAGGATAGGTGACCCCTGGGAAGTTCCTTGGGTGTGCACGAGTGAGGACAAAGTGCGCGGGAAAGTCTTTTCATGGTTTCTGGGCTAAGTATACAATCCTATGAGCAGACACATACGAGTAGGGTGGGGGCCGAGGTGTTACATGAAATATAAGAATTGAAGTGAAATGTTACTTACAAACACTACCTGACACATTTCCTAATTTTTAATTTAAATAGCATATTATTTTTCACTCAGGGCCTGTTCTTTAAGACTGGAAAAAAAGAGCTGGATGTTGGAAGAAACTGGAAGGAATTGGAAAGAACTGGAAGAAACTGGAAGAACTGGAAGAAACTGGATGGAACTGGAAGGAACTAGAAGAAACTGGAAGGAACTAGAAGAAGTTGGAAGAAACTGGAAAAAATTGGAAAAATTGAAAAAAAATTAAAAGTAACTTAAAAACTAGAAAAAATTGAAAAATCTTAAAAAACTTTAAAAAAAAATTTATGTGTGGTTTTATACTATTCTTATTCTGATTCTTGTTGTTATAAATTATTATTGTTATTATTATTATTATTATTATTATTATTATTATTATTATTATTATTATTATTCTTGTTGTTATTGTTGTTGGTGGTGGTAGTGGTGGTGTTATCATGTTATCTTAATGATTGTATTTAAAATAAAAAAATATTACGAGTATTATTTTTCATATATAAAAAGCTAGTTTAAAAAAATAATTAGAAAAAAATAAATATTACACTTCTTGGGTCATTTTTTTTCTTTTTCAAAATGTAGTTTTCTCTTAGTTTTCATAATATTATTCTTCCATGCCCTTAAATGTAATTTACCTTATATAAATTTAGATTAAAAAATATTATATATAACTATTTATCCATAATTTTTTAAATAGTTTCCTAATTTTTCATGTAGATTAATATACAAAAAATGGTATTATTCATATAAAAAAGTTGAAGAAACTGGAAGAATGAATGTGAATCATAAAAATAGTGAGATGAAAAAATGAAATAATTTATAAACTATAGTTATGAACTTAAAAGTTGTAATTAAAAAAAGTTGTAATAATAATAATAATATATTTTTTAGAGTGATTTGTCAGAAAGTAGAAAGAATTTGAAGAAAATAAATATAGTTGGAAAAAATTAGAAGAAACTGGAAAAAACTGGAAAAAAAACTGAAGAAACAGGAAGGAACTGGAAAAAACTAGAAGAATTGAAAGAAACTGGAAAGAACGGGAAGAAACTGGAAGTTAAGAGTTCAAGCTCTAAAGAACAGACCCTTAATGGCTATAAAAAAGTGTGTTGCAAAAGTGGCAGATCTAGGAGTTTATATGGGGTGCACCATTGTTGGAAAGAGTAGGGCGGAGGTTAGATGACATCACCTCTAATTTTTTTGATAAAGGCAATTTAAAATGACAAAAAATGAAATGAATTTTATATATAAACAAGTATTGAAATAATATAATATAAATTATGCCATAACTTTATATAAATACAAAATTTCAAATATTTTGTCATTGTATTCTATTATAAGAGTTTATTTTTTCTTTTGGACTTTTTTTTTAAGTTTTGACTAGGGGCATACAATATTTTTCATGGGCGGCATTCTTTTAATTTACTAACACTTTTATTTTTTACATTATATTTCAAAAAAAGTGGAGGGCTACGGGTGCCCCCCATACTCAAAGCCTAGATTCGCCTTTGTCTCGAAAAATAAAAATTCCTCCAATCCTTAATTGTTTTCTTCTCACTTTCTCCCATGCTATAAAGGCAATATAGATGGAACAACCGAATGTACAATGTTTCTCATATATTTAGGATAAATATCAATTTTTGAGTAACTTAATACTTATTTCGTATATTTCTTTATTTTTTGTTGTCCACTCGTCTTTATTTTAGTTGAAATGAATACCGTAATGCCCATATAGGTACATTATGTATAAATGTAATGAGAATTATATAATTTTCAAATGCACATACATATATTTTGTTATATATATGTTTTGAATAATGACTATATACTAAAAGAGTAAAAATACAAAATAAATATTCTCTTATTCGAAAATGAATAGTAACTGAAAAAAATCAATAGTCACTGCAATCTTGTGGGGTTTAGTAGAATTTTCCAAATAAAATCTATGTGAACAAATCGATTAACTATGTTCCTGAAAAAGATGTTGTAGCACTGTCACAGTTAGACATGACAAAGAGAGTGCTATAACACCTTCTCCATCATAAGCACACCTAGAAACAGATGATGCAAAGAATGTTACAATGTTTCCCTGGCAGATGCTGTAAATATAAAAAAGCATAAAGAACGATACCCAATATCTTTACGTAGTTCAAAGAAACTCTCTCGTAATCTATGGGGTGCACGTCTGTGTAATAATCATCCACTAAATCACTAAATTCAAGTTACACCGGTCCATAACAACATGATGAGACACACTTCTTTGAATTATTATGACAAAACCTCTAATCTAAGATTTCTAAAGTGTACCTTGTACAAATATTCACTTTTACTATCACATCTCTACCGGGATCACATCTCTCTCGTTCAGCTCAGGTTCATCTTCCGGATGTTATGATTTATTTGGCGTTGAAGATCTTCTTGTTCATGTAGATTGCAACTTCCTTCACGCAAGGGAATCTCCAGGACGTGACGGGAATGCTGTAGATCAGCGTATATTATGCATATCCCTCACAATTGCTCCAAGGACTTCCCATGGATATGCTGTGTTTTTATAGGCATTTCCAAACTCAATCCTAATAGAAACATGTTACTAGAACTTGTCTGGAATACAACTTTAATCTTGATCCCAAGTAGCCAAAAGACTTGGGATTCCTTAACACCTACAACTGGCCATCAATAGATAACTCCTAGGAAGTATTCTTAGCTCCCAATGGGACTATAATTCCGAAAGTTGCAGATCGCGAACTCAGATTTTCGCACTGGCCTTACTGATCCCGTCACATGGTGTTGTAGCATCTTCTGTGTCACCCTCAAAAACTACAACAATTCTAGGAGTCTATATAAAATTAACCTCTCCTAACAAATTGAGATTTAAACCTAGTAAAACTCCTTAAAGGTTGAGGTCCCTTTCTTTACTGCCTATGATGGATTATGAATGTGTGGTACCTTATGTGGTCTCTGAGGCAGTTTGTCCCTAAGATATGAAGTCCCTTTCTATAATTCCAATGATGGAAGTGAATTCTCTGAGGCATTTCGACCCTTAACAGTTCTTTGAATATACAAATGCAAAGAAAAGACTTTTTATAGTCATATAATGATGCTTTTACATATCACATGTAGTACTACATCATTATAAGATGTATACATGTGGTGTACACTTGCACCAAAAAAACAAAAAATATTGTGCATTTGTAAACCACATGTATAAACAAAAAAAATTTACACAAAAAACTGCCCTTTTCTCTTTTAGATGTTCACTTATGAAATGTGGAGCACCTCTTCATACACTTCAGTACTGACTCTCAAGTTTTGTGGTAGTATTCCTTCCCTGGACAACCTTTCTTTCCCCATATGAGGTATCTTGCCGCTGGTGTAATGGAATGTCAGTCAGCTTTGAAATGTCCAAATTGAAACCTTTTTTCTCCGAGTTACCTTCCCACCTGCAATCAACATTCACCTGGCCCTTTTCCATTTGAGCTTTTGCACCTTTCCATAGCTCTCCAACCCAACGAGGAGATATGTTGAATTCATTAGACACCATTATCAATGACCCATGCTGAAGTTTGCCGTTTTTGAAATTTTGTAATATTGCCTCTATTATTCGCTGCCTTCTTTCGTTTCTTGCTTGCACACCAGAAATTCATGAGATGTTTATTTTAGGGGTGTTGAAAGCTTCGAAAGGTACTTCCAACAGTGGAGGCAGGGAGACATCCGCAAAGTCGTCGTTGGCATCTCCAAAATGTGAGGAAGTTGGAAGACTTGATGCTTCCATCAATGCCGATTGAAGGCAGACAAATTCTATGGAGCATTTATTTTCATTCAAGACATGTTTAGGGAGATGAATACATTTAATGCTTTGGTGTATTTATATTGAGAAGTGGTAGTATTAGGTTGAAATATATGGAGGGCTTTTTAAAAATTTTACCCAAACAAAAATTTTGTGAACTTTCCCTCTTTTGTTATGGTTTCCGTGTGAAATGTAAAGATTTTGGTGGAGTCATTTAATGCATCCACTATTCATGACAACTTAGGGGCTGTTTGGCAACTTCTGAATAGGTAAGTGCTAAACCAGTAAGAGGTCTGAATCATTAAGTGCTGAACCAGTAAGAGGTCTGAACCATTAAGAACTAGTATATTGCTTAACTATTCAGAGGCAAATGTCTGATCAATTCAGATAAGAGGTCTTAACCATTCAGACTCTGTATAATACTTAACCATTCAGAAGCAAATGTCTGAACCATTCAGATATCTGAACCATTAAGAGGCTGAAAAAACAGTCTGAACAATTAAGTGATGAACCATTCAGACATCTGAACCATTAAGAGACTGAAACAAACAGCCTCTTAGTCATTATTATGCTCATTATTTTATTCCCTCCTTTGCTATGTACCCCACGTGAGATTGAGGGAAAATTAGGAAGCTAGGGCTTGGGAAAAAATAACTCTGCAAGCTCATGATAGTGAGGAGTTGGCGCAAAAATTAAGCTAGGGTTACCAAGATAGAGAGAGCTCCATGTATAGCGATGATAGTGATTGCGTGGTGTTGGAAGAAGATCCCGCCGAGTCGGTGAAACCAAGGCACGGCAAAAGGAGCTATGACTCCGATGATCTGATTGTTGTTAGCGAGAAGGGTCCGGTATATCTCTCTCTGAAACTCAATCAAATTTCAAAATTTTCTCTTTTTTCCCATCATTTTCTGGAATTCGAATGGAAATGCAGGTGTATGGATTAGTAAATTTTAGTCGAGCTTGGAATTCTAGGGAGAATACCATTTTAGGTTTACGCAAGTTTGGTTTCCAGACAACCAAGTATTTAATTAATGAAATCAGGACAAAAAAAATGATGCTCTTCGTATACAAAAAATACAGTGAAGTTAATCCTAAATGATTGTAAGGTTTTCTTTTCTTGTATTGTGGATTAAGCATTTAAGCCAACTATGTCATCCACTTAATTCTATTTGGGGCTCACCATCACGAGCTTGCTCACTATTGAATACAGTTGGCCCATTTTACCTTTATAACTTTCAATTGGGGCTGTGCTGGTGTGCTACTTATAAGTTCTATTACCAGCAATTCTTCAATTATTCTAGCTCTACTTTTTTTTAAAAAATTATTTTGTTGGCGCTTGTTTATTTTTCATGTTAATGTGCAGTTTGGTTCTTATAATGGTTACTGTTGTGAAAGTTTGCTCAACTAGATGCTCTTTTTCTTCTGCGAACAATAGCCTCCTACTACCTAATGTTCTTTGTAATCTTAATCTTGATGAAGATGATGATATTTTAGAAGATACTAATTGTCTATACTAGTGTGTTTTATCCTAGGTTCAAACCTACAGACTGTGATATCCCTCTTTTCTATTCCTATATGTGTTGAAATTTAAACTCTGGATTAGGCAAATGAAATTCATAGTTTGACTTTAGGGGTTTAAGAAAGTTTTGAAAAGTGAAGTTTGTTTGGAACTTGTTAAAAGAGAGAGAATTGTTGTGAGCCACATAATCATTTCCTAAAAACCAAAAAACAAAGGAGAGGAGTGTGAAGTTTATTACGGACAAAAAATTGAAGGTGTGAATTTCATTTGGAGACGAAGGGAGTGTTATGCGATGCTTGTACTATTTTGACGACGTTACTCTTTTATCGGCATTATGACCTCATTATGTGAATGTGATGCTTATACTTACAAACTAGATTTAGATAAGTTGAGGCTTTGGGAACAGGGTACTTGGTCGTTTGCTCAATTGAAAATCAAGTGTAGATTAACTGTCTATATGTTTTCCAAAGTAATTACGTGCAAAACTGCTAGAGTAACTTTTGTTACTCTGATTTCTAATTGCATACTGTTTTTTCTCCCCCCTACACCAGTTATAACATGATACATGGGTCATCCAATCTTCTTCAAATTTATCTGACACTTTGATCTTTTTAAATCTCGTTTAGGTTGCTTGTAGAGATTATCCACATCCTCGACATCTTTGTGTTAAATTTCCTTTTGCCTCTACTCCGCACGAAAATCACTGTGACCTTGTAAGTGTTATTATGAAGCATATTTCATTTTTGATTACCCTCTACGTGTTTTTTCCTTGAATTTGTGGTTAGACGTGCACATATTTTAAATTCACTTTTCTTGATTTCAGTGTCATTGTTATGTTTGTGACACACTGGTTCCATGTGGCTTCTGGGGAAATGGCTTTTCGAGAGATAACCATTGTCATGCCAGTGATAAGCATGAGTTTTGGAAAGCCCGTCGAAAAAGTACCAAAGGAAGTGATGTAGTCCAACCAAGAGTTCACAATAGGTCCAGTGCTGTTAATGTTACGCCAAGAGAACCAATCACTTTTACTGACCGTGACCTCCCAAGGTACCATCACGATGGGGATGCCTTAGTCATCAGTTTATGCATGAGCATTCGCAAGATTGAAGTTAGGAGGGTCTTGGTTGACATAGGGAGTAATGTCAACATCTTGTACTTTGACGCCTTCACAAAGATGGGATTGTCTAGGAACCAGTTGCGTCTAGACAGGCCCCATTTGGCCGACTTCTTGGGGACTTCAGTCGAGGCAGAAGGATCGATACTGCTCCATGTTGAAATCGGAGAGCATCCACGAGTGAAAACGATGGCAATGGAATTTGTGGTCGTTGATTTGGAAAGTGCATATAATGCCATCCTCGGCCAACCAGGCGTATGTGATCTGGGCGGTGTCATATCAAGCCATCACTTGTGCATGAAGTTTGACACTCCCAATGGGGTTGGAGTTGCTAGAGGCGACCAGGAGATGTTAAGGGTTTGCGAAACGATTGCCCGCGAGAATATGGGGAAGAAGTGTCTCCACATTAATTCCGTTACTAGAATATATCCAGTTACACGGCGCCGAGTTTGAGATTGAGCTGGAAGATGGATGTCTTAAAATGTCATTTCCTTTCCCTGTTTTTCCTTGAAATTCATGTAGCTCTTTTGAAGGCATAATTCCTCCATTCTGCTTCTTGAACATCGGATTGCAATATTCTCACCTGCTTTTTCCTTTAGAGCATCTCCAACCCATAAGCTAAATGCTAAAAAATAAACTTTATAAAAGCTATACACCGCCCAAAAAAGGGCTCCAAGGGAGTAGCTAAAAAATGAAAGCTCTTCTATATTTCTCCTTCCTCACCCTTTATATATGAAGGGTGCTGTGTATCCTTTGAATATACCGTTCTGATGCTTCGATTCTACACTACCCCTGCCTGGATGAGGGTTTTCTTTTGTTCCACTTCCATTTCAGTACTGCCAGTTTTCGTTTTTCTTTTTTTTTAAAATTTATTTTGTAAAATAATCTAGTAATTTTAAAATAAATAAATATAACAATCGGTATTAGAATAAATTCACATTCATATACTACCGAGTATTATACTCCATAGTCCATACGATGTATTTATGTATGTGAAGATAATCTAAAAATAAAGAATGTTAAGGGGTGTATTCAAACAAGAGTTTAGGAGATTTTTATAGATTTTAAAAGTCAGTTGAGGGCGTATTCAATCAAGATCCACAAAGTTTTTGAGAGCTGTATAAAATGTATCCTAAATGTATCGTCAAATAAGTAGTTATCGTAATCGTCATGGTATTCAATCCCAAAATGTTTTAGCAGCTTGGAAATTTGATTTGGAATTCATATACTCCGTATGTGCTTAGTGGTTGGGAAGGATCTGCACATGATTCAAAAATGCTAAATGATGCCTTATCTAGAAGATATGGACTTGAAGTGCCTCAAGGTAAGTAAATTAATTTTATTATTAATAAGAGTCAATTCTATAATTGGTCCTTTATAACATAGGGGTTTCCCTATTTAGTCTTCTATTATCAAATATTACCCAAGTGGTCCTTCTTTTATTGGTACCTTTCCACAAATAGTCCTTTTTTGATCTTCTATCATGTTTGTGTTAATTTGAGGGCTAAAAGTGTAATTTCACAATGATAATATATCTTTTTTGTCATACACAATTCTAAAGGCTGTTCCGTTTGCGTCGTTTGTAAATTACAGTTGCTTTTTACGACAATTATAGTCTACAAATGTGATCTTTTGTCAAAATCCTAGCCCACAATCATAGTCATTATTTTTATGTTATCCGCTTAACCAATATCAGAACATGTCATTAGACATAATGTTGACGTCAAATTATACTTTTAGCCTTTAAAAAAGGACCATTTGTGGAAAGGTACCCTTAAAAAAAGGACAACGGGGTAATATTTGATAATAGAGGACTAAATATGGAAACCCCCCTGTTATAAAGGACCAATTATGGAATTTACTCATTAATTTATTACTTTTTTATGAAAATATTTGTTATGGGTATATGTCATCCTATTTCTATTTCAAGAAAATATTATTTGGTTGACTGTGGATTTGCTAATCGACAATAATTTTTAGCACCATTGCGAGGTGTTTGATATCATTTCAAAGATTTAGGAGGTCAAGGCCGTCACCCCCGAAATGCAAATGAGTTGTTTAATCTTTGTCATGCATCGTTGAGAAATGTTATTGAGAGGATATTTGGTATCTTTAAATCACGTTTCACCATTTTCAAAACTGCACCTCCCTTTCCATTTCAAACACAAGGAGAGCTAGTGTTAGCTTGTGCAGGACTACACAACTTTCTTCGTAAAGAGTGTCGTTCTGATGAATTTCCTCCTGAACCAAAACTTGAGTCATCTTCTTCATCACATCTTGACATGGAAGAAGAAAATCCTGAAATACTTTCTCAAACTCAACAGCAACAAAAAAACAGAAGCTAACACTTGGAGACATAGCATTGCTGAAGCTATGTGGAGTGATAGACCACAAAATGATGCTAATGAGGAGAATGAAGAAGGTTTTGGTGATAATGAAGTTGAAATGGAAGACTATATTGATTACTAATTTTATTTTTCAATTATCTATAAATTTTGGATAATGTCTTCTTTTGAGTTGTCTTTAAAATTTCATTATTGATGAGTTTTGACATTCAAGAAGAATAGTTGAGAGATAATAAAAATTTTAGATGCAAAAAAAATTATTCATGATGACAATGACCAGTATGCAGAGTATTATTTTATTCTAATAAATATATTATGACAATGATAATTTTTTTAAATATAAATTATTTTTATTTTATTAGATCATTATTAATTTTAATTGTCTATTTCATAAACAATTTTTAATGACTAATATTACAATAGTTCATGTTACAACAATGTATAAATTTATAAAACAATTCATATTTATGTATAAATAATCTATATTTTATAAACAATCAGACAGAATTCTATAAAATCCTGCTGATAAAATATATTGAAATCTATCAAAATCTGCATGGACTTAAAATAATCCATAGATTTTGCATAATCTAAAGACTTTAAACAATCTATTGAAATCTTTTAATCCTGATTGAACACACCCCTCTAAGATTTTAAAAAATTATTTAAAATCTGAGGGTATTCAATTTAGTTTTTAAAAAGTTATTTAAAATCTAAAACTATTGAATTTAGATTTCAATTTGTCTATTAAAATCTAATGATGTTAAATAATTTATAGATTTTGAAAGATTTATATTACATGTGGATTTTGAACTTATTTTTCTAAAGAAAATTTATTTAACAAATCTTTGACAACATCCAAAGATTTCAATGGATTTGGCTATCGAACGGAGGATGGCATCGCTACTGAAGTAGCTGTTTGATCTGGATCGAGCCTAAAAAAAGGAGCCGGCAGATTCTCCTGGACGGAGGGAGATGCGCCGGCGGGGATGGAGACAGAGAAGAAGAAGCAGGCGGGAGAAATATGAGAAAAAAAAGGGATAGATCTGATGGGGAGAAAGGTGAAGAAGAAAGAAAGAGAGGGGGGAGGAAGAGGAGGAAGAAAAAGAAAGAACGAAAGAAAGAAAGAAAGAAAGAAGATGGATAGATCTAACGGGGGAGAAAGGTGGAGAAGAAGAAGGGAGAGGGGAGGAAGAAAAAGAAGAAAAAAAAAAGAAGGAAAACAGAAAAAGAAGAAGAGAAATACGGGGAGAAAGGTGGAGAAGAAGAAATAAAAGAAGAAAGAAAAAAAGAAAGAAAAAAGAAAAAAAGCGAAGGAACAAGAGCGGAGAACTAGAGGATGAAAGGAAGAAGGAAAGAAAAGAAAAGTAATCTATGAATAATAAATAATGATAGATAATCTCATAAAAATTTTTTAGGAAATACATTACAATCTATCTAAATCTACGTCGACTTAAAAGAATACATTGATTTTACATAATTCATAGACTCTAAACAATCTATCAAAAATTTTTAAAATCTAAATTGAATACACCCTCAATTCCTAAATCTTTAAATTATTATTCTGGGAAAAAAAAATTGTATTAAAATATAGGAGTAATAGAAGTGTATAATACAGAAGTTGTGTTTGGAATATATGTTAAAAAGTGAACAATTAAAACACGGTTGAATAATTAAAACGGGTAATGTTAGAGTCACAAATTAAATATTTACAAAATGCACAAATTTATCCAATATGTAAACTAATGGCTTCAAATAGTAGCCTCAAGTAATTAAATACTAAAAACTTAAATAGACAAATGACAAGTTTGTTCATTTTGTTAGTGTTTTGTTTGACTTTAGCATTACTCATTAAAATCGTTTTTGGTCCTACGGAGTACTCCCATCGTCCAGAAATAATCTCCTCGGTTTGACTTATCTTCATTATTATGAGTGGTTGACTAATGCCTTAAAATGACTAAAATGCCCTTACTTAAAAATCTATTAACATACAAAGGTAAAGGGAAAAGATGAACAATGTTTTTTCCACCTAAGGTTATGGGCTACGGGTTGGGTCAACGAGTTGGGTCGGGTATCCAAATGTGTAAAGAAGAAAATGAGTCCAATTCGTGAAATGGATGTTACAGTTTGGTATTAATTCTCGGGTATCTAAATGTTTTGGGAAAAAACATTTTCATCTCGGGTATCCAAATGTGCAAAGAAGACATGGGGAGACTAAATTTTATGCTTTTAATGCAATGCATTTAATGCACTTAAAGACACACCTATTGGGAGACGAAATTTGACGGCTTGGCCACTTTTTTCTCGTGTTCCCATGCAAATACATCATCAATTCTCACCACTCCCTTAAAAAAATTTATTATTTAAAAACAACCCTTCCAAAAACAACCATTTCTCATTTCTCCACCATTAGAGCTGTTCGAAATTTCCATCTCAATATGGCTCCCAAACGCATTTTTCCGGATCTATTTACTAATCTTGATGACCTCTAAAGGGACCAAAAGAACATTGCTATCCATGTACGAGCTGTACGTGTCTACCATGTTAATCATTTTGGAAGAAATGTTGAATCAATGGAGGTTGTGTTTCATGATGATAAGGTATGTGATAAATTATTTTTTTAGGCCTTCGAGTTTCACTCATGAAACCAATAAATAACAGTGGAGGAATAAGTTTTTTGAAATATTTTTGGGTGTTAGTTCTTGGGTATCCAAATGTCTAAAGAAGAAAATGGGTCCAATTTGTGAAGTGGGTGTTATGGTTGAGCTTTTAATTCTTTGGTAACCGTGGAGTAGTAAAGCTAAAAAAGAGATTTATTGAGCCACGAACCAAAAGTACAATGCAAATGCACTTAAGAGGCACGCCTATTGGGAGACGAAAGTTGACGGCTTGGCCAGTCAAATTTAAAAGAGTGTATAAGTTTATGAGAAAGAGTTAAAGTTTATGGAAAAATGTAATTTAAATAAATACTTTATGGGAAAGTATAAAATTTATGGGCAAGATTAAATGTTTATGGGAAAGTGTAATAATTTAAATAAATACTTATGGGAAAGTGTAACAGTTTATGGGAAAGAGTAAAAAGCATGATATGACTTTACACTAAGAAGCGTGTGATAGGGCTTTGATAATGTTGAATGCTTTGGACCTATTTTCATTAAATAAACACCACTTTCCTAGGTTTATTTTCAAACCACATCTCATCCTAAAGCTTTGTGTGAGCCCTGCTTCAACCGACGAAGATGAAAGAAGCAAGATCATCGTTTGCCGCAGCTCTAATCGACAAAGAAGACTGAAGATGAGCGAAGCGATGTCGCCATGCGTCATGACTCTCATCTTTTACCGGAGATTGGAGTGAGCATTTTATATCTCTTTTGATTTTACAACTTCGCTGAAGTTTGTAGTATGGTTTTTAGAACTCTTTATTGTTTTACATTTTCTCTCATGATCTGGAGAAGACGCCTATGAACATTATGCGCCAGATGTTGAGAAATTAAATGCACAACACTCTAGGAGCTTGATAGCGGCTGGACGACTAAGATCTCTACCGGCTCTTTCTCTGCTTCCTGCAGCGACGATGATGCTATGCGCGGGGTTAGACGGATCTCCAGCAGTCTTGCTCAACAGAGTCACTTCTTCTTCAGCGAAGACGACGATCAGTAGTGTGACGACTCCTCTAGGGCGGCGCCTGGACAGATCAACGGCTGCTCCTACGCGGTTGACGACGGGAGCAACTCCTTCTTAGATCTGTGGCACACCAAGATCCGAAAACCATAACAAATTTTCTCACATTTTGTGCTAGTGTTGAATAACCTAGATCCGATACCACTTGTTGAGAAATTAAACGTACAACAGTTTGGGACCTTGACGGCGACTGGATGACTAAGATCTCTACCCGCTGTTGCTCTGCTTCCTACGGCGACGATGACGCTCTGCGCGGGGTTAGATGAATCTCCGGCGGTCTTGCTCGACAGAGTCACTTCTCCTTCAGCGGCGACGACGGCCAGTAGTGTAACGACTCCTCTATGGCGGGGCCTGGACGAATCTGCGGCTGCTCCTACGCGGTTGACGGCAGGAGCGGCTCCTTCTCAGATTGTTGCCACTGTTGACAGCTGCAGAGCCGCCGCCATGATGGTGCCGCCGGACAAAAACTCGAAGGTCGTTTCCGTTGAGTGCCGAACTCATACAGCAGCCAAAGGAGAAAACAACAAAAAAAAGGGTGTTTCTCATTTCTTTTGGCTGGACTGAAAGAAGAAAAGAGGGTAGTGGGCCGGGCAGTGGCCAAATTGGGTTTCAAGTGGCCAGCCTTCATTTTTTTGGGGCCGTGTGATTTTTTTGGGCTGAGTTAATTGGTGTTGTGGGCTCGCTTGATTTTCTGACAAAATTACCAAGATCTGAAATTAATTGTACCGGGTATCTTGTCTAGTTATGTGATATGGCAAAAGACGGGAAGTTCCGAATTGAGAAGTTCGATGGTACATATTTCGGTTGGTGGAAAATGAAAATTGAAGATTTGCTAGTTCAGAAAGATTTGGACGTGGTTTTGGGTGACACGCCAGAAAAAATGTTGGACGCAGATTGGGTAGGTTTGGATCGAAAAGCTATGTCCGTGATTTGTCTCTTGTTGACCAAGAATGTTGCGTTCAACATTCGGAAGGAGAAGACAGCGAAGAGAATTATAGAAGCGTTGTCTAACATGTACGAGAAGCCATCTGCAGCGAAAAAAGTTTTTCTGATCAGAGAGCTGGTGAACACAAGAATTAAAGAAGGCACTTCAGTTACCGAGCATATCAATAAGCTGAATTTGATCTTAACCAGACTTGTGTTAGTGAAGATTAAGTTCGATGATGAACTTCAAGCTTTGCTACTACTATCGTCTTTTCCTGATAGTTGGTCCGGAACGGTTACAATGGTTACCGGTTCAGTGGGACCCGATGGATTCACTTTCGATTAGATTCGAGATCTCATTCTTGGTGAGGATGTTAGAACAAAGAGATCAGGGGAGTCATGTGGTGAATTGCTTCATGTTGGTAGAGGCAAAAGGAATAGCAGAGGTAGTGGGAGCAGAAACAGACAAAGGAGTCAATCGAAGACTCCTGGAAGTGCAAGGAGGTGGGGCATTTTAGGAATCAATGCCCGAATGTTAATAAAGGGAACAATTCTAAAGGCTCTGCGAGTGACGATGAGGTTACTCTGACTTGTTGTGAGGAAAGCAACGTGGATTCCTAGGTCATGGATTCCGGTGTTTCATTTCATGCTACCCACAGCGGTGAAGCATTGCAGAATCTGGTTATTGGAGACTTTAGGAAGGTCGACTTGCAGACGATAGAGCTCTTGAGGTGACGGGAATGGGTGACATGGTGTTGAGGACCCCAGTCGGTTTCTGGACTTTGAAGGATGTCATAGTGGTTCCAGACTTGAAGAAAAGTTTGATTTCTGTGAGGCAATTGAACGAACAAGAACACGAGGTAAAGTTCGGAAACGGGCAGCGGAAGGTTGTAAAGGGAAATCTTGTCATGCCCCGCGGAAGGAAGAGTGGTTCGTTGTATATGGTCGAGTTACCATCTAAGGGAGTGACCGCCCCAGTTCAGAAGAGAAACAAAGTCCGGTTCACAGTCTCGTGGGCAGAATAAGGTTGTCTATGCAAGAGAGAAACATAGAGCCTTAGGTCAGACTCAAGATGAACGAGCGAGGAAAGGTTCAAGGAGGCCAGTGAGAGGTATTTATGGCAGTGGGAGCTCAAGAGGCGCTTTAGCCAAGTTTCCTAGAAGACAGCGGGTTAGAAGAACTAGTATTCCAGCTGTTGGAACATCTCTAGAAAATTTCTTGCTCAGTATGGAGAATGTTTCTTCTCAAGATGTTCTAGGATCCGGCAGTGTGCGTCTGCAGTGGGTGAAAGTCGGTTACACCCTAAGAGGGGGGTGAATTAGGGTGTTTGAAAGTTTTTAGTAAAATAAAAACTTAGGCGCAAAAGTAGTAGCGGAAAAGGAGCAAGAAAAGTATAAAAGAAAGAAATATGACACAAACGATTTTATACTGGTTCGGGAACTCCCTACTGCAGTACCTCGAGGCTCTCCTCAAAGATTTAACCTCCACTAACTTGTTTGGCTTCACTAAGAAGACTCAAATGAGATTTCACTACTACAAAAAAGACTTTTTAAATCGGTTATTTTGACCCTTTTAAATCGGTTTTTAACCGATGCAAAAGCTAGCGATGCAAATGCTCAGGTAACTTTTTGCATTGGTTATAAAAACCGATGCAAAAGCCTCTACCCAGAATTGGTGCCGAATCTAGGTAGAGGAATTTGCATCGGTTATTTGGCAATAACCGATGCAAATGCATAAGCTTTTGCAACGGTTATTACCAAATAACCGATTCAAAAGCCTCTACCCAGATTCGGCGCCAATTCTGGGTAGAGGCTTTTCCATCGGTTTTTTAGTAATAACCGATGCAAAAGCCCATTTCCCTTTTCTGGGAAGAGGCTTTTGCATCGGTTATTAGAGAATAACCGATGCAAAATAAATTTTTTTAAAAATGGTTTATTTTGTTTGCTTCCAATACATTACATATTCAATTTTGCACATAATTCAGTGCAAAATATACAGGTTCAACAACAACAAGAATTCAACGCATCAATACAACTACTACTACAAAACAACAATGCAAAAATACATTAACAAAACCCAAATGCCACTAAACAAATTAAATCAAAAAAGTAAACCTTTGCATCATCACTACTTGTAGATTCTAAAAAATATAAACATTTACAAACTAAGTTTTAACACCACAACTAAGAGTCCAACAACTACAGTTGGAGACACGGCGACCTAGGGGGATGGCAACGACCTGACAGCAACAATGCGTGATTTGGAGGTTTGAGGCGAATGCAAGAGCGAGGAGGTATGGCGACGGCAAGCCGGGTACGGTGATGCTTGGAGCGACGGCGAGCGAGGAATGGTGACGATGAACGAGGAACGGTGACGACGAGCAAGGCGACGACGAAGGCATGATGACAGCGTCGGGAAATACAGCGAAGGGTTTGGGGAGATTTTTTAAAAAAATTGCTTAAGGATAAGAAACTAGAGGCTGGCTATAACAGCCCCTTTTGCATCAGTTCTTAGGGATAACCGATGCAAATGTAAAGCGCTACGCGAATTTTTTTCCTTTTAAATCGTTTGTTCCTCTAAGCGATGCAAATGGGGTGATTTATTTGGTCGTTTTTGTAGTAGTGTTTTGAAAACAAACCTTGCCAATAAGCAAATGAGATTTTATACCGGCTACCTCAACCGTTTACAACCAATGATTTAGAGTCTATCTTCAACCTTACACTGAGGATTTAAAGGCTATCCACACCTTTTACAAATCAATAAAAGATTGTTGTTACTTCTCTACCAAAATGATAACCAATGAGTTGGGTAGGAGAAGAACGAAAAATTAAATCAACAACAACAAAAGCCTATAGGCAAGATATAAAATAATGAATAACAAATGCCCATGTGTGCGAGTGTAAAAATAATTAAAGCTTATACTAAAAAAGAATGAGAAAAATATGACCAAAGTTTTAAGAATCACTCAAGAATAGAGAAATATGCTTTATATATAGTTGGGATGTTGTTGTATGATAAATGAGACTTAGAGAGGGGGTTTATATAGGAGTATAGAAGGTTAAAATTTGAGTTTTTAATGTTGAACACCATTAGGGAGTGATTTGGGGTAATTTGAATTTAAATTGGCAATTAGCTACAATGATTACAATGGTTACGGTACCCTTCGTGGTAGGGGTAGTACCGTCCGGTACCTACGTACTGTGACCACGGTACAGCCTACCGCAAGGGGTACCATGTAACCCCTGAAAAACCATTAGCTCTGTACCTGAGGTCAAACGGTCAGGCCTACCGACGGTACCCTGGTACCGTTACAACGGTAGGGGGTATCGTGTACCACCCAAGTGAAACGTATAGCGGTACGTTCACTTGGCTACCGGCGGTACCCTAGTACCGTGTACACGGTAGCCAGGTACCGTTGGACCTGTAATGTTTTTCAAATCTTGATTTTTATGTTCCGCTTTGAAAATAACCCCAACAGAGAATATATTTGACATTTTTAGAAATAATATTTTGAGTGAAAGGGCATAAGTAAATCATTAAATATATCATAACCTTTACACAATTATTTCTAAACTCGTAGAAGTACATCTCGGTGATGCTAATCAAGCTAATAGAGGTTTGGCTTTTCGTTCTTCCTATATATATTGCATACTTGTACTTGTAATTCACACCACAAGTGAAAAAGAAATTCGTCCTGTTGTAGCTATGAATTAGGGAAACAGCCACGTTAAATTCCTATGTGTCATTTGTGTTCTATTTCTCTCGTTTCTCGCAGATTATTAGTGTGTGTTGTGTGTTTAATTCTCAAACACCAGACGTGCCTTGAATAAGCAAATTGGGGAGCCGGATAGAGATTATGAAATTTCTTTAGCTTTTGTCTCAATTTCAGGTTCCAAATATTTCACCTTGGCTATTTATCTTCAAATTTCAGCTCATTTTTAAATTTTTTGTTATTTCAAGAGACCAAAGAGGTCCATCACTAAAGAAATAATAAATTGTGGAGTATTATAGATCAAGTGTAAGGTAATGTTTTCAAAACATAGTTTGCAGTATTTTTAAAGTACTTTTTATTTACTCAAATAGATTTTTTGTGAGCAGGATGTGGTGATATAATAATCCCACTTTTATGTGAAAGCAATTTTCCCTTCCCATTTGTTAAACTTTTATGTTGCTTTACGAAATAAACTTTTGTTTACACTTTTAGGTCTGTTCTAATCACATCTAATAAAATGAAGAGGTGCATGTAGATGGGAGAAAATTTATGCTCAGTTGATAAGGCAAACATATTATATTCATTCATTTCTATTTGGATTTGCTTATGTATAGTTGTAACACCCCAACCCGCATAACCCAAACCCGTGAGACAGCAGACCGGTGTGTCACTGGATTGGTATCCGAATATACAACATTTTCAAAACAATTTTAAACAAACGTTCTATCAATACATATAAAAATCCATCGGAGTAATTTAAAATAATGCAGAAGCCTTTTTAAAGTCAAACAACTTGGGATCTTGCCCGAAAACGTAATAAGCATTAAAGTTAATTAAATAAAGCATAATCAACAGATTAAAGAGACAGCCACGCCATCGTACATCACCTCCTCACGCCATCTAGGTTCATCTGTCAGATCACCTACGGACAACAAAAAGGAAAACAACGCTATCCGCTCAGCATTGATGCTGAGTGGCACTCCATTGTAGCACAAGAATAAACATAATAATTCAATGATTAGATCGTGCATATGTTTATCCTTTTAATAAAAATCAATTCAACTTTACGTTCGGTTCTTTAGACGGTTGACCAACAGTCAACTTATTTTCTTTCTTTTCAAAACGATTTAGGTGTTACGGGTTTCTCATTAACTCTTTGACCACCGGTCAAACCAATTTAAACTTTCACCAAAGTCAAACCACTTAACATTTAATGCCTATGACGGAGATAGCCTCAATCCGTAATACCGAAGATAGCCTCAATTCGGTGGAGGTAGGATCCCTCGGGTGATAGCTCAAACCCAAGATCACAGACCCTCGTGCGCACGTCTTAACCTCACTGACCAGGCCTTGCAGTCGCCCGAGCAATGGCCAGTTTCTATGTTCGACATAATAAACCAATTGACCTTAATCACCGATTAGAATTAATTAATTAACTTAACTAATTCATTAAAGTCTTGGATTTAACCATTCGGTAAAACCTACGTCGACAGAATATCCAGTCAAAGCCTAAGTCAAACATGGCCTAACCCAAGTCAAAGTCAAACCTGTTCAGTCAATTCACAATCCTCAACAATTCAATTCAAATAATCAATTTAATTCAATTAACCAATTTAGCCAAATTATAGCATAAACATATATAACGATCCAAACCATTAAATCTATTCTAAACGCTATTAACTTCATAGTAAGGACCTGGATTACGCTGAAATCGAATCGATAACTCGAACGGAAGACAAATCAACGAAATCAAACGAACGGGTCAAATTGAGTCAAAATGCGAAATCGACCAATCAATCCGGCGTGGAGGTTAATCTGCCGGCGATATCAACTCGGGCAGCGGCTGGATGCGGCGACGGTGACGGACGCCGGCGATAGTGGCGGAGCGGCAACTTGACGACGATGAGCAGCGACTGGCGGCGCTGCAATTCGTCGGCGAGGAAGGACGCCAGCAGTGGAGGCGACGTCCGGCAGAACGACGAGGTGAACCGTCGTCGGCGGCGCTGATGCTGACGGCGGACCTCTGGCGAAGGAAACAACGGCGGCGACTGACTGGGGAAGGGCGACCGGCGCTGGCAGTGGAGGCGACGTCCAGTGGCGAGGCGCGGCGGCGATGGACTCGACGACGAGGAAGGACGCCGGCAGTGGAGGCGACGTCCAGTGCTCGGCGTGGCGGCGCTGCACCCGACGGCGATGATGGCGGCGGCTACTGGCGAAGGAAAGGCAGCGGCGTTGGAGGCGGAGGTCGGACGGCAGGGATGACCGGCGAAGAACGGCGTCTGGCGGCTGCAAGTTGACGGTGATGATGGCTGGGGAAGGGCGATCGGCGATGAGCGCGGCTGTTGAAGACGAAGAAGAAAGAAGAAGAAGAAGAAGAAGAAGAAAAAGAAGAACGGAAGAAGAAGAAAAACGAAAGAAGAAGGAAGATAAGGATCGTGTGGCTGAAATTTAGGTTTAGGTTTATTTAATGGTCCCATTCCAAAAAGGATTGGGCTTCGGACCCAAAATACCTGATTAAATGGTCATAACATGAGCTCCATAACTCCGATTCGCGAGCCGTCTGAACTGACGCAATCACAAAAATATTTCCTACGAGATGACATAAAAGTTGGGCTTAGAATCCAAATTATAATTTTAACCCCTTTTTGGGCCCAATCTGTAATCAATTGCTCTAACAATTTAATTAATTCTTTTGGGCTAGATTTCGGGGCGTTACAATAGTAGCATTTGTTCTCATGTGAAACTCTTACGCATGGGGTGCATGGGTCACAAGAGGGGGGCGTGGATGAGCAGAGCACACCGATGGGCCGAGCGAAGGCCAAACAGGCCGAAGAAGAGAGGAAACCGGCCCAGGAAGAACGTGGGAAACCACGTGAGCAGCGGAGGAGGAAAACACCGGGATGGAACAGTGATTATGTTCTGAAGTAAATTAATATTTTATGTAATAGATTTTCTTAGGTGGACGTATTATAAGTCCCTTCAAGGGTTTTCTTTTCGGTTCTTTCCCTTGACGCCTTTTTTTTTTAACCGACAGGGTAGCGTAGGATTAGGGTTTCTCAATACTATAAATAAGGGATGTATTCACCTTGTTTCATCATCACATAATCAAAACCCTAATTTCCTATTGGAGTTTGAAGGCACTCGAAGCCCTTCCCTATCTTTATCGTATCAGAAACCCTTGGGTTAATGACTTAAATTTCTGTGAGGTTTGAAGTGTATGCTGGATAATCTATAAAAAAGTTTGATTTTAAAAATATAGTTTTAGTATTTATAAGTACATATGTATTTCATACAAAGTGTATACTGAATAATCTATGTACAAAGACTTTAGTATTTCTCAAGAAAAAATAATGGAATTATTATTATAAGAAAAAGTATTGGATATTGCTAGCAAATTGTGTTTGACTTGACATATTAATTGATTATGTTATTGTATGCTATTTTTGTTCAACATTTATTTTCTTTTGATTTAGAAATATAGTGTACAAGGAAGTCTTTCAAACCTTTAATTTCGTTTTTTTGTCTTTCACTATGCATTCCTCAATATTAGTATATAATACTTTTAATGTTTATATTGAATACAATTTCGTTGTGTAGTCCTTTATACACTATAAATTTATTTTTTATTTTCTTTCACTAACTCAAAATACTGTCCGTGCAACGCACGAGTTAGAGAACTAGTATGGAAAAGGAGGAGAACTGTTGGCCGAACAAACATATGAATAAAATGATTTTTTGCAATCATGGGGAGGGTTGTGAGTTTATTACATCAAATCAACTTCTACATTACCAAATCACCCAAATAAAATTTCATATTCCCTCCTTTGTTTCTTTATTTTAACTACTTGCCAAAAACAGTTTAAAAGCCTTTCAAGTGGCTAACTATTGCAAATTATAACCCCCCAGACCTTTCCTTTTTAACATGCACTTTCTTCATTCACTTTTCTTCTCTTCTTCTGAATGTTGTCTTGGAAGTGAGATTTCTTCATTTTCCTTTTTTCCTCTCAACTTCCTAGAGTTCTGTGCACATATGTATGAATAACCCTCGCATAAACACCAAGAAGTTTGACTACACAACAAGGCAGTTTGTTAGTGATGCACAATTAACACATTCAGAACAAAGCCGAGATGGTTCATACTCATCTCAGTATGGGCAGATCAACAATCTTGCTGCAAAATTTAATATATCTAGAAAAAACAGTGAGCAACATACGGTCCATTGAAAAGAAACAATTAAAGCATGGAGTTTCCATTGATGTGAGAAGCATAGTGGTAGGAAATAGTGGCAGGAAAATGACAGTCATGGATTTAAAGACTGTCGCAGACACTCCCCTCCGAAAGAGGACTAATTTAAGAGTATTATCAGCTGCCTTGGGCAAGCCTAAGTCAAATGTGCATGAGTGTGTAAAAAAAAGAGGTATGTTTAGGAGTCATTTTAATGCTATCAAACTATACCTAACAGATGCTAATAAAATTTCAAGGTTGAGGTTCTTATTAGATCAAGTAGAACACTATAGTATGCCCATCCATCCAAGCAATTGAGTTTTCACAATGTTTTACACATTGATGTAAAATGGTTCCTTATGTCTAAAATTTCCAAGAGATTCTACCTCCTTCTAGATGAAGGTTACCAATACAGAACCTCTAAATAAAAAAGATTCATAGTTAAAGTCAAATTCTTGTGTGGTTGGAAGAACACTTATTGGGGAGAGTGGAGAAGTGTTGTGGGATGGTAAAGTTAACACTTTTCATTTCACAGAAATAGTGAAAGCGAAAAGGAAGAGTAAATAAGCCAACAGAGGTGTTGGAGGTGAAATCAATCATAGTGTTACCAAACATGTCACAAAATATATATTAATTAATAAAGTGATTTCAGCTATTGGAAAATGGTTATCACAGTTATCTAAAGACATACACATTCAGAAAGACAATGCAAGGCCACACATTCAAGGGATAGACTTAGACTTTATGGCAACATGTATCACAAATTAATTTCACATCACTCTAGGTAACCAACTCCACACACTTAAATGTGCTGGACCCTAGATTTTCAGAGTCATTTAGTCTTTAAAAGAGCAGTGTGCTCCAACTAATGTGGTAGAGTTGTTATAGGTAGTAGAAAATGCTCTAACTCAAGAAGCCCTAAACAAGTATGGTTGAGTTACTAGTAGGTATTGACTAAAGTAATAGAACATGAAGGAGAAAACAACTATAGACTACCACTTATAAGAAAATACAAACTAGCCAAGACACGACACTTTCTTACTTCTTGAACATAAACATAGAGTTAATTGAGAAGACGACTACACTCCTTGGACAACACAATGGGACTAGAAATGAAGACATGGTTGAGTTCATCACAGAAGAGGGAAAGGAGTGTTTATCTTTAGAGATGAACTTGTAATGCCCCGAAATTTAGCCTAGAATTTAATAATGAATTTCTTCTAAAATTTAATTCCAATATACATCTGAATTTGATAAAAATTGAAACGATAGTACTAAAAATAAGTTATTTTAAATTTTATTTTTTATAGTAAAATTTATACTCGTGAACAATATATTCCGCACGTAAAAACCCAACTTTTTAATGTTATACTAAAAACTAGTAAAAAGTTGAACAATATATTTCGCACGTGAATCCGAGTTATGAATCTCACTTATTTGACCACCCCAAGAGTAAACAGGCAATAAAGTAAAAGAATAAGATACAAGTATGTCATAGAAACAAAATAACATATTCAATATAGGTGTTGTTCGGTAGTCTCGTGAAGACATGACCAAAAACATCTTGTTTGTCAAGTTTGGACTTACATATAAAAAGTTATTAGCAGAATGGACGTTACTATTCAATATTAAATAAAAAGATTTTATTATAAAATATAATTCTTTATACGGAGTATATAAACTTGAGAGTTTGAGCTCTAAAAAATTGACATGTGACAATTTGTGAAGTTGGGTTTTTCTGACACGCGTCTTCGCTCAAATTTTTGACTTCTTCACCGACTTCCACATAGCCCTCTTCTTCTCCAATTACGACCTCCTTCGTAAAGTATCAGATTGTTTTTTCACCAAAATCATGCAGCCCTCTTTATTTACGCATCTCTTCTTCGAAGATGCCACATCTCTTACATATGAATAGTACAAGTAAGCATGATTCAGTCCAGCCCAAGATACAAATTAAATAAATTATTCAAGACGGAGACAAAAGAAGACATTTGACAAGATAAAATGATGTGCAAGGCCTGAAAATATATTTTTTCTCCCAAATCCTAAGTGATATTGATTTTCAATATTAATAGGGCCATAAATATATTTTCCTCTCGGTCAAATATTCGATTCATCATATCAAGTATTTAGTGGGACCCTAGCACATTCATCTTCTTCTACTTTGATTTTAAGAGCTCTTTCAATGGCTCTAAATTTTCACAGTGGTGTATATGTAAATTTTTCTAAAATTAATAAAAGTTCCTCCCCTTGGCATGGTACCGAGTAAAAGGGCCCGTAGCTTTATGCCGATTGGATTTCCACGCATAAATACTTTATCTCCGCTTTATTTATTTATTAACCTACTCCTATTTATTTATTTATTTACCAGATTTCAATCTTCGGTATGGTGACGATCCGATACCGAGTCCATCAAGTCGACATCTCGAAAAAACGGTTTCCATAAAAAAATATAATATGTGTCGCATCTTATTTTATAGAACTTTGACGGTATTTTTTTAATTAGATATGTAATTTATGCTTTTTATTTCTATACCGATTCGTAAATAAAACTATTTTAAAAGTTATGAGATTATTGTCCATCAAAAATTGGAAAAAGTAAGAATTAAAGTAAAATCAGCTTAAATTAGTAAAAAAGAACGGTGGGATTCTTGTGACATCGGAGTACGGTGACACTCCAGTGTCACTGTCATTTTGGAGTACTTTCGGTGCTCCGTTCGTAAAATTGACGGTTCCTATCCTGTCTAACCCACCCTCTAAACCCCCCACCATATCCCCGCCCCTGCACCCCCACCCCAACCCCGCCGTAAGCCCCCACTGGCAAAGAAGATGATTGTTAATAAATGAGTAATTATCTCCTAGTGATCCATGAGAAAATAAATTTCCACAAAAAAATAAAAAGAGAATAATACACAAGGGGAAGGTTGGAAATTCGTAAGAAAATAAGTCCTAATACTAGGAAAAAATTTAATTAGTTTGTTTTGAGATAAAAAAGTTTTTATTAAAAAACAAATGTTTATTTAGTACCCGTAATAAAAAAATATCTATTTTGTTCATATATAAATCCATGATAAACGTTACATTCACTATAGAATGTGCCAAAAACTTAATTACTCTTAATTTTGAAAAACAACTTTGAGTCCTAAATACCACAAATTTTAATTTATGTTTTTAAAAGTTGAACTCGTTTTTCATTAAAAAAAAAGAAAAAAAAACTACGTCGTTTGGAGTAGGGTTAAAAACCCCAAAGGGCGGGCCGAATTGTTTTTTTTTCCTTTAGCCGCTTCGCCGACTTCACTTCGACTCACCCAGAGCCAGCCGGCGAACGCGCAGGCGTCGCACCCAACCTGAGACCTCATTTACCCCTGCGACAAGCGTCTCCGACGCTCTTCCCTCAGTGCCTCTTTCCACTGCAGGTCTTTCTGTTTAAAAGTTCTCTTTTTAAATTTTTATTCCGGTAAATATTAAATATTTTTCGAGTTCTATCTTTAAAAAAATATTTTTTGAGAAATTTTTAGTTTGTTTTTTTAATTTTATTTTGTTTAGAAGACGTGGTTAATATTTATTGAATTTGTAATAAATTGTTTAGGTTTCATTCAATATTGTGATTTTATAATTTAATTAGGAATTATAGATTTATATTTTTGGACAAACTCTAGTTCCTAAATGGCCCTCAGCCTCCGCACTCTCTATAATTTTATTTTGTGTTCACTTGAAATGCTAATTATGCTCAAGTTAAGAATTTTGATAGTAGAATTATACGTGAAACTTTTTAGCTTTAATTATTCAAATTTTTTGTTTGAGATAAAATATAATAATTTTTTCATCATTTTGTACTGTATAAAAATTCAGGGGCGCTACCCCCCACCCCTGAACACTTGATCCTGGCTCCGCCACTTATACTCCGGGTTATACTCCCTCTGTTCCAAAAAGCTTTACCCACTTTCCCTCTTTAATTTCACAAAAAACACTAAATTCTAACTCTTTGGGACTAAGGGAGTATCTCAATAAGAACAGTCTGTGTATGTTTGTTATGTTTAGCGTGTCGCTCTCCTAACCTGTCATTAGCACCACTAGGTACGCGTCACGAACTCTAATTTTAAAAGGTAGCAACAAGTTAGGTAAAAATTAATGTCAACTTCTAATATTTGTTAACGGTGATTCCATGAATAAATGAATAATGAGAAGACTTATTGCCTACTAATATAATGTATTGGTGAGTTGTGACATTGTAAAATTTTATTGTTGACTCATAGCGATTCACTAAGCGTAATGTTTACAAGTTTTTCTTTGCATGTACAGAAACTAGAAGGATTTTACTTAGACAAAGTGTGGGTTATCTTCCCAACCCCGATAGTCATCCTTCAAAACCCATGGCATCTAAGAAGAAGAAAGAAAACACATCCTCTCAGTCTACATTGATGAAGCTGAAAACCCTAGGCCACAAACTTCTGTCTTCTAGGGCACACATCAACAACCTCCCTATCCTCCTCACCTATATCAGCCCCACTTCTCCTCCCCAATATGCTCTCGAATCACTCCTTTCCCTCCAAGCTTTCTTCCTACCTCTCATCCCTGACCTCCCTTCAACTACTGCAGCTGCAGACACTGAAGAACCCGAAGTCATCTATCGCATTTGGCTACGCTCCAAGTTCGATGACCTCGTTCGATCTCTCATTGACATTGCTATCTCCTCCGAGTGCGAACAAGCCCTAAGGGTAGGAACATCTACTGACTTTTCTTTTCCATTTATTTATCTGTTTGTGTGTGTTCCTTTTCAATTTTTGACTTTGTATTGTTTGCTTAGCAGCAGATGTCATTGAGAATAAAACTGATTCAGTAGATATCAGATCAACATAGCTGACCTTACTACTTCAGATATATAGTATAATGCTAACATGGCTCTTGAGTTTTGAGGATTTAGGAAGCTGTATTGGATGCATTGTTGGAGTTTGTGAAGGTTGGGAACTCAGGAAAATTTCACTCTTCTATATACCACCGCATCCTTCATAGTATTGTAAGTGTCGGTGTTGTTGGAGGATACTATGGGTATGCCTTCCTTTTCTAAACCCTTCATTAATTGTTGTATTTTATCGTGCAGGTTCACACCTCTTCATTAGGGGTAGATGATATTTTGCTGCATTTGATTGCAGAGAAGTATTTCAACTATATTGACATTTGGTATTGATCCCATCTTTTTTAGTACCTTACACTTTGTTTTGATTTTTCTTACTCTTGATGGCATATAAGCCTGAAAGAGTTTGTATTATAATGTGATATTGGCTAATCTCTCTTATTCCTTTTGACATCATCTTTTTTTTCAAAGTTGTGCACACTGGAGAGTATGACACTTAGTCTATATTTCTCTATGATTAGTTTTATTTATTGAACTTCTATATTTTTTGCAGTTATTTTACTTACATTAGCCTGGAAAGGCTTTCCCGAACAATAGAAGACAAATACATCACTGGTATTGTCTAGCATTTTTTGAAGTTTTATGTTTCTATTTACATTTCCTGCTTTTTCTTTTAGTGCTGGTTTTTATGCTTATATTTAAGATAACTCATTCACTTTTTATGTACATCAGAATATGATAATAAGATCTCACATGGAAGCGATGAAACTTCTTCAAGAGAAAGGTTAGTATTGAATCATCTAATTCATGAAAATGATTTTTTATTTACTCTCTCCATCCCAAAATCATCTTCTCGTTTTAATTTAAGATGTCTTATTGAGGTTATTTTCAATACAGTTTATTTAATTACCGGTGCCAATTTTTAAAATAAAATTTATATACACCCTCTGTCCAACTATTATCTTCCCAGTTTGACCGGGCATGATAATCAAGAGAAAGGTAAATTTTCATTGACTTTCCTATAATGCCCCTGCCATATTTCACCACACCTCCCTCCTTGTTCCTCAGTTCCTCCATCCTTCGTCCCAGTCACCTCCGTCAAACCCATCCATCAAATTCATGTTGCTGCTTGGATCCATCTCAACTCGGATGAAGTTGCTGATGAAATTTGCAGGAACTCATGCGTTTAAATCTGACGAAATCTTCATCTATCACCCCATCTGGGCTGAGGTTATCGACCGAGTCATCTGTTTAAATCTAACAAAGTCTCCATTCAAGTACACCAATCTCCTTCCTCCGGTCTCATCGTTTTGTCACCTCATTCAGATCTGATGGAAATTTAATGATATTTTGGCTCCATCGTCCCGCACGGGTCCGCCAATTTCAAGGGATCTAGGTCCGTTAATATTTGGAATCCAAGTCGTTAAACATCGATGGCATATCGTGCACCTAAACCTGTTGTAATCGCATCATCGGTGGAGACACGACATAGACTACGTTTCCGACGCAAAAGGTGGCCGGAATAGTTATCGTTGAAATTTGGTGGACATGAGTGTGAGGCAGATAGGACTGGCGGGCAGTGAATTTGAAGGGAACGGGGTGAAGAGATTGATGGATTTGGTTGGGTTGCTAACTTGCTATTTAAGGGAAGGGCAATTATGACATTTGGCCCAAAACTTTTTACCTATAAAGGAAATGGGAAGTTAATTTTTGGACGGACGAAAAAGCAAAGTGGGAAGTTAATTGTTGGACGGAGCGAGTATTTAAAAACTGTATCAAAAGTTCTACAAAAGAAGTGACAACTATAATTTTTAACAAATCATCAGTGAAAATATGTAATGGAAGAAGATATGGTTTGACCTTGCAAATAGTAACTTGGTAGATAAATTTGGGTTGGTCGTAGTATTAAATTTGTTATGAAGTAGGAAAACCTTTTATGTTGAGTGGCGTGAACTTTAATTTAGACTCTAATGTTATATTTAAATTTCTCTGCTGATGTTTGTTTGTATGTGTATGCATGCTATAATCTTCACTTTAAGTCATCGTGAATTTGTGTGAGTGCTGATAAAATTTTTATCATGTTCGTATTCATATACATGATGAACTGAGTTTTTTTGGTTAACATGACTACATGCAAAGTCAGATTAGCAAATTGACAACTCCTTTGCCACGTTTACTCGCTGATGCAGTACTCTAACTGTTTGCAGCTGCTACTCTAATTTTTTTGGTCAATTTGCTCCTCTTTTTTCCCTTTATAAACACATATCAAACTCTTCTTAACTCATTGTGTGCAATATACGGAATTACTTCATTCTCGTTTCAGTGAGACCTATCGGTGTGTGTAACTTGTCCTATCAGTGTATTCAATTGATTTGTCCATTTTTGTTTTGAAGCATGGAACTATCAATTCAGAAGATGTATTATATGCTGTCTCGTATCAAACCATTTGAGGGGCTTCGTGAACTGTCAGAATATAAAATGTGGAATGGTTTAGGTAATTTCATCAATAATGTTCAACAAAATAACAATGCAATGTATATTTCAATCTATTTCCGATGCAACACATATAGACTATTTTTTGCCTTTTTATATTTGTTGTTGGTTAGGTACTTTTATTGTGGAAAACAATAAGAAGGAAAATACTTTAGATTCAAAAGCAGAAAGTAAGCTTGGCAAAGCTAAGAGTTCCAGTGATACGGTACAGTTCTAGATAAGTTATTTTCCCCTCATCACCAATACATTTGGTGTTCAGGTTTTGTAATATATATGGTGTTGAGTTTTTCCTGCCTTCAGGTTTTGCCTTCTGTGAAAGTTGCTAAAAAAATGAAGCAGAAGTTCACAAAAGCATGGATATCATTCCTTAAAATGCCGCTTCCAGTTGATGTATACAAAGAGGTAAAACTGATAGTTGTTTCTTTCATAGTTGGACTGTTATAGGATTTGCATTTCTATTTCTGCTCTGAATGTTAGCTTTTGTTCTTTTAAAGGTGTTTGGTGTTTTTTTAAAGCTTTTAAAGGTGTTCCTAGATTAGTGCTAAATAATGTTTCTTAAATTAATAGTTGTACGCGATAGACATCCGATTTATTTATGTAGTGTTCGAAAGTGCTATCCCCTCTACTCGAATGATGTCTTTTTAAAACTTTTCATTAATATAAGGATTTATAAACATCCTCTATGATATTGCATACTATATGGCCAGTTGCCCAAACACATTCATTTGATTCTTTATCCCACATTTTTGGTTTTGCAATCAGGTTTTGGTTACCCTTCATCAGGCTGTCATCCCTTCCTTGGCAAACCCAAATATGTTATGGTAATGAATATACAAATTTCATAATTTTTGTTTCATCACTGACAGAATGATGGATACTCTTTACCTTTGCCTTATACATGCAGTGATTTCTTGACACGATCATATGATATTGGCGGGGTTGTCAGTGTTATGGCTCTTAGCAGCTTGTTTATTCTCATGACTGAACATGGTATAGAGTATCCAAACTTCTATGAAAAGCTATATGCTCTTCTAGAGCCCTCTGTTTTTATGGCTAAACATCGGGCAAAATTCTTTCAGGTTACAGCAAATTCCTCATTTTCTGCTTATGATTGAAACTCTGATTGTGTCATTGACTGTTACAGTTTCTGTTTAAGCTGTAGAGTATACTTTTAGTAGGCAGTTAGGCACACCAGTTTCTTTTGTAGCTATGGAGTGTTCTTTACTCAAAAAATCAAATCTCAACACAAACGGTTTTCTGTCTATTTAATCTTTTGTAGAAAGGTAAAAATGTTTTTCTGACTGTTTATATGTTTGTAGTTTTTGCCCATTTAAACATGTCAAGCATTCATATAGGAAGTGCAAGTTATATTTCTGGGGCTTGACTAGAGAATTTTGCTTGCAGCTTCTCGATTCTTGCCTGAAATCGCCACTCCTTCCTGCTTACTTGGCAGCTGCTTTTTGCAAAAAATTAAGCAGACTTTCGCTTTCAGTTCCTCCCTCAGGAGCTCTTGTTATTATTGCTTTGGTTCACAATCTTTTAAGGAGACATCCATCAATAAACTGCTTAGTACATCAGGTATGGTCCCTGTGCTCTCATGCGGTGTTTCCTTTGAAATATATCATTAAGTATACATATGTTGCCAAAGTATCTATATTCCTTTTGCAGGAAGATTTTAATGAGACTTCGATTGAAAATTCGGGGGCAGAGAGTGCTGCAACTGCAGATGCTAGTAGAGAAGTGTCTGCTAATGCATTGAGCATTGATCATTTTGATGAGGAGGAGAAGGATCCTTTGAAAGCCAAGGCCATGAGTAATCTTTCTATGTCAATTCATTCCCCTTTTCATATACCTTATTTATGACATTCTAGAAGGCTTGAGAATATCCATCTGGAAATTTGGAATTTGGTTGTGTCCCTAGACAGTATGCTTTGTCTGTTACTCTGTTTTATACTCCATATTGTGTTACTAAGGACTAAGGAACCACTCCATGTGGAAGTTGTTACCATATATGGACAACTAGGTTTTGTAGTTACATTCTTTTTTCCCTTTTTGTAAAAGCTTTTTTTTGTTAAATTGCATGAAACAGAGAGTTCTCTCTGGGAGATTGATACTCTTCGTCATCACTACTGCCCTCCTGTTTCGAGGTATTTGTTTATCCATGCTCTTGAAATGCACATAATTGGTCTTTTGCCCTTCTGGCTGATTTTTTTTCTTTCGGCTTCTTTCAGATTTGTTTTATCCCTTGAAAACGATTTAACTGTCAGAGCAAAAACCACTGAAATCGCAGTCAAAGATTTCAGTTCTGCGTCTTATGCAACAATTTTTGGCGATGAGGTAATCAATCTTTCTGGACTCTCCTCAATCCACAAAATTGAACCTCAGTTGGATCTTTTTTTTCCTATCTATAAGAATGAGACTGAGTTATATAGGTTAATGAGCTAAACAAACATAATTTGTGGTCCTGCAGATTAGGAGGAGGGTTAAACAGGTACCCCTGGCATTCTACAGAGAACCACCGACATCTCTGTTCTCAGAGTCGGATTTTCCCGGCTGGACTTTTAACTGCAAGAACCAAGAGAATGATGAGATATCTGTTAAAAGGCAGCGAGTTGAGTGCTTGTGATGTGTGTGATACATCAGCTTTGACATTCAAATTAGGGGGCTCCATCGATTGTTCTATTTTGCAAGGTTGACTCTTTTTTAATCCCGAAAACCAAAGAAACTGCATGCTTTACGCTCGGTTCCGTTACCCAAGTGACCACATGCGTAGATTATGGCCACTGTTTTATTTATTGTCTGTTTGATTGAGTTTTCACTAAGATTATACGCAAACAACGTTTGCAAACATAAAACCACTAATTTGATTTGTTTGCATATGCAAGAGAGGCACCACACCTTTACGCAGTATAGAATACTGAGATTCATTGTTTCATAGTCGGTTTGGCCCACTTAGCAAATTCTGGTTAAGCAATTGCATTCTAAGGTGTAAAAGGGTTGCTTACTGGAAACATTCTCTGATTGTGTTGTTTTTCTCCTGTGCATGTCGATTTTGTTCAAACAAAATAAGTTTGGTTGGTTGAGATCTTGAAATTAGATAAAACTAGGTTGTGATATTTAAGTATGCTAAGTTCATTGAACCGTTCAGTTATGTGTAACTGATCAAATTTATGTATCTGTCCTTAAGTATTTGTCCAATATTCCTTTTTTTTAATCGTTTCTCAGTATTTGTCTACTCGTACATATCTCATCTCTCTCTCTCTGCGTGTGTTTTCTCACCCTCTCATCTTCTTCGCAATCTTCCTTCACGTTTGCGTAGGAACCACAGCCGGCATAGCCGCACAAGGTGGTAACTTTTTTTTAAAGATAAGGTAAATTTTCTATTTCAAAAATGTGTGATGGTGATGGAATATATCTAAGATAACAATTGCTTAAGTTAAAAAATGAAACAATTTTATAAAAATATATAAACATTCTTCAATGTAAAGTTTAATATTTAGGGCAATATTAGGAGTACACTAACATGGGGTACCCCATATGTACACTAAGCCAACACAGATACATACAGACACAAAATGTCTGTACTGCACAGACATTTTGTATCGGTGTGTGTCTGTATTGGCTTGTAGCCTTGTACACATATGGGGTACCCCATGTTGGTGTACCCCTAGGTTAATTCTAATATTTATATTAGAAAGCGAAGTATTAGCAAGCAAAAGGTGTCATAAAAAGTAAATTCTATGGTGGACCTAAGGTTCTCCATGGACCTACATATGATCAAAACAAGTATTTTATTATTACTTGAATAAGCATATATTTTTTAATAAAAAATTTAAAAAATATGTAAGAAGATTCACAAAAATGGTATCTATTCAAGGTGCACCATTATATAGAAGCACTCGTCATAGGAAGTGCATGCCCCATGTCAAACGTTGGGGAGAAGGTCGGTCTACCAAACAATCAGATGTACATAGAAGTAAGTATGTACACTCGATAAGTGTTTGAATCAACATACTCCCTCCGTCCCATAAAGATCTTTCTGTTACATTTTTTGCGCATCTCATAAAACACTACTATCCCGTCTCAAATGCAAAAAAAACTTTCAAAATAACTTCTACCCACAGTAAATGAGAAATATGGTAAATTTTAGACATTTTAGATGTGTGTATAAGTGTTTTATAGGATGCACAAAAAATAAAACAGGAAGATCTTTTTGAGACGGAAGGAATAGTATTTATTATTAATCAACTTATTATTCTATTTCGCATATTTATTCATTGCAATTATATTATTCGTTACGAACAACGTTGTGTTTATTCTGAAACAACACAGTGTTCATTTCTTAGCTACATCGTATTTATCTTCATCCATATCAAATCTAGGGTTTTTTTAAGGCTTTGTAAATCCAATCGCTGCAGCACCTTCGGTCCGAGAGCCGCCGTATATGAGCATGCATTTCTTATCGCTGCAGCACCTCCGATCTGAGAGGTGCCGCCGCTTGAAATTGGTTTCTTCTCCCCTGGAATTGCCTCCGGTTGTACGGAAGAATCTGCGTAGGTTGGGCGGTTGGTTGCGCGCTTGTAATTGGAATCGTGGATGGGTTGCTCTAGGTCTCTTTTTTTGTTTGTTTCGTTTTTGTTTTTCTAGTTTCAATACATTATCTTTTTAACTTCTTTTAAAGTTCATTTTATTTCCAGTTCATATATTTTAAATTGAAAAAATAGAATAAATTTTTATGATTGTGTTTTGGGGCATAACATTTATTATTTTAAAAACGGCCCGGTTCCATGGCCTGGAATTCAGTGGCCACGGAAGCCACTGCCCCCTACGAAACTCCGTTCATAAAATTGATGATTCCTACCCCCCTAACCCCTTGGTAAACCCCCCGCCAAGTCCCGATCCAAACTCATCACCCCACCTACGTCAATTGCACCTCGTAAGCATAATTGACTTTAAAGTCAAAAGTTTTGACTTTATGCTTACGAGGTGCAATTGATGTAGGTGGGGTGATGAGTTTGGGTCGGGACTTAGCGGGGGGGTTTATCGGGGGGTTAGGGGGTATGAATCATCAATTTTATGAACGGAGTTTCGTAGGGGGGCAGTGACTTCCGTGGCCAATGGATTCCAGTGGCCATGGAACCTGGCCGTTTTAAAAATATATTCTCTCCGTACTATTAAAAACTCTTTATACATTTTTCATTCCCTTTTTTCATAATAAATGGAGTAGCTATCAACAATTTTCTCTCATCTAAAAAAAATTAAATTTTTACCACATACTCCATATGTTTTATCACCAATTTCGTAGTCACGTTCTTTTTAGTTTTAATTACTTTTTTCTAATTTTTTTAAGATTTCAAATCTATTTAATTCTTTTTTAGTTTGGATTCAGTTTAAATTCATTTTTAATTTGTCTAATCTAAAAAAAGTAAACTATATTTGAGTCAAACTAATATGATGGTTTACATTCAAATTTATTGAATCCGAGTTAAAAATTTATAAAATTAATAACATAAAAGTTGGAATATTTTTTTTATACATGTAGTCAAAATTATGACATGATAAGTGGAGACGTGGAGTTCTAGTGACACCGGAGTTCGGTGTCACTAGCGGTGCCACTGGTATTTTGAGGCACCTTCGGTGCTCCATTCGCAAAATTGACGGTTTCTACCCCCTAACCCACCCCCTAAACCCCCACCCTACCCCCGCCCCTGCACCCCCACCTCCACCCCGCCCCGCCCCTGCACCCCCACCTCCACCCCGCCGTAAGCCCCCCACAATCTGTAACAACGGAGTTATTGCAACTGATTAGGCTGTTATAAATGTTGAATAAGCTCTTGCGAACATCCATTCTACAATGGGAATACTGACAATTCCCAGCACCAACCTCCCGCCAAATTTGCAACAGATATCATCACTTTCCTTTGCAAAAAAGACCGTTGTGAAATATAATTCAATTGCAAACAAAACTACCGTTGCAATTCTGCAATGGAAAAATGTAGTCCGTATATTGTAATGCTTTCGTTGCAAATCTAATTTTTTGTTGTAGTGGGGTGTAGGACACAAGGTGGCCCTTCACTATCCTCAGTCCTTTAAAAACTTTATTTTATAAAGTAATTAAATAAAAATGTAACTAAACTAAATTTATTAAAAATATGTATAACAAAATTTAAAATGTAAATGAATATTTTTTTAGAAATAATATACGGAGTAGCACTGAAAACGCTTGGAAGCGTGGAGAAGAAGAACGGAAAAGCAAGGAGATGATTTAATGATGAAAACAGAACTTCTCAACTAAAGAAAGGAGTACCAGCAAATATTTATACAGGAATGGATTGGGATGTAACCAATCTAAAACTGCCGTAACTACCATAACAGACTCGTAACCAACTAACAACTATTTTAACAAACTATTCTCTACATCCCCCCCTCAAGGTGGACATGGAGGACACCGCAACAAACCCATCTTTGACACCAAATCATTGTGACTAGCTTCACCCAATGGTTTGGTAAGAACATCAGCCAACTGCAAACGGGAAGGTACAAAAGCAGTTTGCAAGAACCCTTCTGAAATCTTGTCACGAGTATAATGGCAGTCAATATTGAGATGCTTCGTTCTCTCATGGAAAACAGGATTTGCGGCTATATGTATAGCTGCTTTGTTATCGCAAAAGAGATGAATAGGGAGTTGTGGTGGAATAGACATATCCTTTGTAATGTAACTGATCCATTCCAACTCGGATGTAGTAGCAGACATAGCTCTGTACTCAGCTTCTGCAGAGGATTTTGAAACTGTCTTCTGCTTCTTTGTCTTCCAGGAAATCAAGGATGGTCCTAAGAAGACACAGTACCCACTCAAGGATTTGGAACTCATTTTGCATGCTGCCCAGTCAGGATCACAAAACCCTCTGATGCGTAGATCAGATTTTGAAGGATAAAACAGGCCCATGTTGTAAGTGCTGCGCAGATAAGAGAGAACATGGTATGCTGCCTTCATGTGTTTATCTGTGGGTATCTGCATGAACTGAGATAAGTGTTGGACTGAGTAAGAAATATCTGGGCGAGTTAATCCCAGATATAACAGTCTTCCAATTATCCTTCGATATTGTTCAGGCTTGGCAAGAGGTGAGCCAGAATCCCGAGAAAGCTTCAGAGATCTTGGCAAAGGATAGGGGGCACTGGCGTTGGTAGGAACACCAGCATCAGTAAGTAAATCAAGGATATACTTCCTTTGATTTAAGAAACTTCCCATTGTGGACCTGGAAATCTCCATTCCCAGAAAGTACCTAGCCAGCCCCAGGTCTTTGATAGTGAACTTGCTGTGCAAATGACCTTTGACCTCTTTGATTTGATCTTCATCCTCTCCTGCTAGTAAGACATCATCCACATACACTAGAAGTGCTAGGAACTTTCCATGTGATCGTCTAGTGAAAAGGGAATGATCATGTTTGGATTTAACAAAACCCAAAGATGAAAGAAAATGGGATAACTCTTCATTCCACTGTCTTGAAGCTTGCTTGAGACCATATAGGGACTTCTTCAATCTACAAAATTCTCCAGGCTTGGCCTTAGTATAACCTGGTGGAGGAACCATGTATACTTCTTCATTAATGAATCCATGAAGAAAAGCATTGTTTATGTCCAATTGGTGTAGAGGCCAAGCTTGGGCAGTGGCTAAAGCAATCAAGAGTCTGATTGTGGTGGGTTTAGCCACTGGTGAAAAAGTGTCTTTGTAATCTTTGCCTGGAATTTGGTCATATCCTCTAACCACCAACCGAGCCTTGTACCTTTCAATTTCACCATTAGGCAGGTATTTAATTTTGTATACCCATTTTGGAGTGAGTGGTTTCATTCCAGGTGGTAATTGTGTCAACTCCCATGTGTGATTTTCTTCTAGAGCAGTCAGTTCCTTTTGCATAGCCATTATCCACTCAGGCTTGTCCTTCGCTTGTGAGTAATAATAAGATTCTGGGGTATTCACAACCTTTTCTAAAGAGACAAGAAAATCTGTTGAGTGGTAATTCAAGTCTGCAGACACCAATCCATGTGAGGCAGCCAACATGCTAAAGGTTTGGGAAGAGCAAAGTGATGCCACCTTCTTTACTGCAGGTTGAACATAGTCTTTCATCCAAATGGGAGGTGCACTAATTCTGGATGATCTTCTGACCTGCTGAGAAACAACATCATCATTAATGATGGTTGTTGGTATATTATTGGGATGCACTTCTTTTGAGTGCGTTGGCTGAGGAACTTGAGCATTCTCAGAATGCATGCTCAGATTATCTGCACACACAGGATTTTGTGTATCTTCTTCAACTTCTGGTACTGGCAGGCAGCTAGAAGTGTCCTTGGGATCAGAATGGACCTGTTGGAAAGGGAAAATGTGTTCTTGAAATATAACATCCCTGCTGTGAAATATTTCCTTCTTCTCCAGATTATACAATCTGTACCCCTTTTGACCAAAAGGGTATCCCAGTAAAACACTTTTGATCCCCTTATTATCAAATTTATCCTTTCTGTGAAGGTTTGCTGCAAAACATTGACAACCCACTACTCTCAGCTCATCATATGTAGGCTTCTTATTGTATAGTAGCTCAAAGGGGGTCTTCCAGTTCAATCTTTCCACTGGAAGCTTATTAATGATGTGTGTTGCTGCCAGGACACATCCCCCCCAGAACACTTTAGGGAAATGAGCATTTATTCTGACTGCTCTTGCTGTATCTAAAAGATGTCTGTGTTTCCTTTCCACAACTCCGATTTGTTGTGGAGTTTTGACCATGGATCTCTGATGAATAATGTCTTTCCTTCCAAAGACTTCAGCGCAAGTGGAATTCAAAAATTCTGTCCCATTATCAGATCTAACACACTGGACTTTCCTCTGAAACCGTGTTTCTATCATCTCCAAAAAATTAGACACAACAGTTTTAACTTGCTCCTTATTATGCAGCAACTGTCCAAGTTCCCCTAGTATAATCATCTACTATTGTGAGAAATAATCTTGCCCCAGTAATATTTGGCCTTTTATAAGGACCCCACAAGTCAATATGAATGAGCTGAAAAGGAATAGTAGTGACTGAAGTACTACGAGGAAAAGAGAGTCTATTGAACTTTGTAAGCATGCAAATATCACAATGAAACTTGTGTTGATCATCAACACTACAACCAGATATATGTTTCATTTTAGACATGGATGTATGTCCTAATCTAGCATGTAGCAATTCAAGAGTGTAAGTGTTGGCAGTCATTCCATGTTTCTTGAACTCAGTATTGTCCTTGTGTTCTATCCTCATCTTGTACAAGCCATGACTTCTGGGTGCAGTTGCCATGATTTGCTTAGTTGAAGGGTCCTGAAATACACATTCATCAGCTAGAAACACTGCATTGACCCTTTGAGTATCAATCACTTTGCTTACAGATATTAAGCTGAATCGAAAATCAGGAACATAAAGGACATCCATCAGAATCAGACTACTAGACAAAACCACCTTTCCTGCTTTGTTTACAGCCTTGTGGTTACCATCAGGCAGAGTAACTGTTATAGGTTTAGGCAATTCGTAAACATCAAACAAGATATCTTCAAAAGGAGTCATGTGGTTTGAAGCTCTAGTATCCACAATCCAATCAACTATGTTCCTCCCAACACAACAAATTTCAGCACTATGTGAATCCAACACAGTAGAGGCTATGGTACAAAGCTTACCTGCAAGATGAGCATATGCATTCAGAGTAGCATTCTCTGCAGAAGTAGAAGATCTATCAGACATCATCCTCATCATTTTTTGAGCCACATGTTGGATAAACATAGGATTATTCTGAACAATGTGTCCTTCTCCCTTCTGACTGCCCATGTCTTCCAGAGGTGTGTCATACTGCATTTCTTGAGTTTGTGTTGTGGTGTGTGCTGCAAACTTGGTGCCTCCATTTGAATTTTGTCCCTTCTTACCTTTTGGACCTTTAAACCACTCAGGATATCCAATCAATTTGAAGCATTGATCCTTGAAATGTCCAGGTTCCTTACAGTATTCACACATTCTTCTGTTCTTCCTTGGATCTGTCTTATTGTATCCATTTTGCCTCTGGCCAGGTCCTTTCCCAGCATACAAGGCCATATTGTGAGAGTCAATGTTATCAGTCCCAGCATACGCTGCCAATTAAGAACCAAGTGTCTGAATTCCACTGATATTCCTTTGTCGTTCAATTTGTTGAACTAAGCTACACGGCTTACTGGCTGTTGGCAAAGGTTCAATGAGCATTATCTGGCCTCTGATGGTGTCAAAACCTTCATTGAGGCCCATCAGAAACTTGACCAGTCTTCGTTTCTATTCAGCCTCTGCCAATTTCTTCTTGGCGTCACATGTGCATCCATTGCATTCACAAACTGCTGGATCAGTTACGCACCAACAGAATCATTATTCTGTCTTATATCTGCGATCTTCTTCTCGATTTGATAAATCAGAGGTCCATTGCTTTCACCGAATCTCTCTTCCAGCTCATTCCATAGTTCTTCAGATGATGTCGCATATAGAAAGGCTTCTGCTAGATCTGATTGTATTGAATTTAGAATCCAGCTGAAGACCGTGTTGTCACAGCGCTCCCACTGCGCATAGCTTGGATCATCTGGATCTGGTTTTCTGCATTTTCCATTGATGAATCCTATCTTCATCTTGGAGATCAAGGCTATCTTGATTGATCGGCTCCATGGAATGAAATTCATTCCTGTCAGCTTCGTCGTAGTGAGAACCATCCCTGGATGGTCGGAATTGTGCAGAAACAGGGGATCGTGCCTGTAAGCCGATTGCTCTTCATTTTTCGCCATTGTTGCAACTCACCTGTTCGTCAAAATTATCATAGGTTGCTCTGATACCATGAAAACGCTTGGAAGCGTGGAGAAGAAGAACGGAAAAGCAAGGAGATGATTTAATGATGAAAACAGAACTTCTCAACTAAAGAAAGGAGTACCAGCAAATATTTATACAGGAATGGATTGGGATGTAACCAATCTAAAACTGCCGTAACTACCATAACAGACTCGTAACCAACTAACAACTATTTTAACAAACTATTCTCTACAAGCACTTTAAATAAAGATGCGCATGTATGAAAAAGTAATGAAGAATAGTTTTAAACATGGTATATATATAATACTCCCTCCGTCCCGGAAAATATGGGAGTTTTGATTTTGAAGAGGCATTTAAGGAGAGTGTATTTTGGTATTGAATTTCTAAAAATGTCCTTTGATGTGATGGGTAAAAGTATGATTTGAAAGAAAACCCCCTAAATAGGAGTAAAACATATGTTATATCCTTAAAGTAGAAGTTCAAACTTAAACTCTTCTAAGTAGGAGTAATTAAATATTTTCGTTGTGCAATTGTTTAGCCTCCGGGAGCCACCTTTTCACTGACTTCGCGCAAATTAAATAAGATGACACTAGAGCTCACAATGTTTGACTAATGATAACTCTCATGAGTCTCATGCATGCATATAGTACATGCTAATATATGGCTAGGGCTATTACTTCTTCAATCCAAAGTTTTTCTATTTGTTTTCTTTTTTCTTTTTATGGGATTCTTTTTTTATTATTATTGGTGGGGTGGATTTTTTTTTTGTTTTTCTGGCATAGACCTAACAATGGAGAGATTGTGTGTTTGTTTATTTTAATTGTCTTCTTCCTACAATTAATGACTTCGTGGGCTCGATGCATGCAAATGTATCACCGAGTACAATTGAACTTTTGGCATTTTGCATAGCCACGTTTGTCACTGTGCATTGACATCTTTGGTATTTTATTTTCAATTGACCTAAAATTTTGTATTTTTGCATCTTACAATGTAATGTTTGTCACTGTATGTTATCATTTTTAGAATTGTATTTTCGATTGACAGTGTATGTATTGTTTTTTCTCCATGTAACATCATGGCACTACACCTGTGGGGGTTAGTGATGCCGACAACGTGCGACGATAACAGGAGCAAGGGGTGATGAAAGTGGCAGATCTTGGCGGCGGCAAACGGTGAGTCAACAACTCCTATTTTGGGGGTTTTATGTTTTTACTCCTATTTTGGATTTTAATCAATGTTTTACTCCTATTTTACTTCTTAACCCATGATTTGATGGATAGATTATTAGTAAAAAGGTATGATGTGATAGGTAGAGTATGAAAAAGTAAGAGGTAAAAGTGACTTTTTAATATAAATGAGAAGTGTTTTAGAGACGGATGAAAAATGAAAGGAGAAAGGTTTTCAGGGACGGAGAGAATATATTTGTTTTAAAACATATAAAGTTTATATAAAATTTTTGTTGAAATATTGGAATAATATTGCTCATTGAATTGTGGAGTACATGATAGAGTATATATAGGAGAAACTACTAATACAACTAGAAATTAAGAATGAAAACTAACTAAAATACAACATCTACCATAAATAGGAATAAGAAGCTGACTAATAATCAAACACTAACATAACTAATACTACCAGTAATAGAAGTAATATTAGTATTATTGTCTAATAAATTAAAATTATTAAAATAATTTTATGCATTTAAAAAATAAGTGACAATGAAGAAAAACTTTTAACACTTTATTTTATAAATAGAGTAAATAAAATATTTTATGCGCATGCGTGGAATACACGTGTGGGGCATCCTAATTGGGTGGAACATCTCACCCATTGTCATGCACTATATAATTATTTCAAATTTTAAATAATAATCCGTATAAGCATATTTTACTCAAAATATAATTTAAACAAATTATTACTCCGTAAACTTTTTTTAAAAAAAAAATATATGAAATTTATTCTTGAAGGGCCACATGGTGTATCCTAATTGGCTAGAACATCTCAACCATTGTCACAAACTATATAACTAAGTAATTATTGCGTGGAAATTCTCTTAATCTCTTCTATAAAAACGTCTATATATACCATATACGATCAAACCCATATTTCATATATAATCATATAACTTACGATCAAACCCATGCCATGGCCGCCGTAGTTTGGAAGCGATCAAGCTGCGGCTCCCTCTTTGGCGCCGCCCTAGCGAATGTCTTTTTTTGCATGGGATGTCTGCTACTAGCCATGGCTATTGCAAAGGAGGAGGAGGCGCCCAAACCAGCAGGCACTGTGATTGGCATTGATCTCGGCACGACTTACTCTTGCGTGGGCGTTTTCAAGAACGGCCACGTCGAAATCATAGCGAACGATCAAGGGAACCGCATCACGCCATCGTGGGTTTCGTTCACCGACAACGAGCGGTTGATCGGCGAGGCTGCGAAGAACCAGGCCGCTGTCAACGCCGAGAGAACGGTGTTTGATGTGAAGAGACTTGTTGGGAGAAAGTTTGACGACGAGGAGGTTCAGAAGGACATGAAGCTGGTTCCGTACAAGATCGTGGACAGGGGCGGGAAGCCTTACGTAGAAGTTAAAGTGAGTAATGGGGATGTTAGGGTCTTTAGCCCTGAGGAGATCAGTGCCATGATTCTTACAAGGATGAAGGAGACAGCGGAGGGTTTTCTTGGGAAGAAGATTAAGGATGCCGTTGTTACTGTCCCCGCTTACTTCAACGATGCGCAGAGGCAGGCCACGAAGGATGCGGGTGTGATTGCTGGGCTTAACGTTGTGAGAATCATCAACGAGCCAACTGCTGCTGCCATTGCCTATGGACTCGGCGTGTACGACGACAAGAGACGCGGTAGTGGCGTTACCGAGAAGAACATCCTTGTGTTTGATCTTGGTGGTGGCACATTTGATGTCAGTGTCCTGACAATCGATCACGGTGTGTTCGAGGTTCTCGCCACCAACGGCGACACCCATCTTGGAGGCGAGGATTTCGATCAGAGGGTGATGGATTACTTCATCAAGCTCATCAAGAGGAAGCATGGGAAGGATATAAGCAAGGACTACAGGGCTCTGGGTAGGCTGAGGAGGGAGTGCGAGCGCGCGAAGAGGGCATTGAGTAGCCAACACCAAGTCAGAGTCGAAATCGAATCGCTCTTCGATGGCATTGACTTCTCTGAGCCATTGACTCGCGCTCGCTTTGAGGAGTTGAACAACGACCTATTCAGGAGGACTATGGGGCCCGTGAAGAAGGCCATGGAAGACGCAGGGTTGAAGAAGAACGAGATCGATGAGATTGTTCTTGTTGGTGGGAGCACTAGAATCCCCAAGGTTCAAGAGCTCCTCAGAGATTTCTTTGATGGTAAGGAGCCTAACAAGGGAGTGAACCCGGACGAAGCGGTCGCGTACGGTGCCGCGGTCCAAGGTGGCATTCTAAGCGGGGAGGACGCGGGACGTGGCGATTATCTTCTTTTGGACGTCACTCCACTCACCCTCGGCATTGAGACCGCGGGTGGAGTGATGGCCAAACTGATCCCCAGGAACACCGTGATCCCGACGAGAAAGTCCCAAGTCTTCACCACATACCAAGACCAACAAACGACCGTCTCGGTCAAGGTTTTCGAAGGCGAACGAGGTCTTACCAAGGACAACACACTTCTCGGCAACTTCGAGCTGAGCGGAATTTCCCCCGCCCCGAGGGGAATCCCGCAAATCGAAGTCGCGTTCGAGGTCGACGCGAACGGCATTCTGAACGTGAAAGCCCAAGACAAAAGCACCGGGAGATCGAAGAAGATCACGATCAACAATGGCAGGCTGAGTGAAGAGGAGATCGAGCGCAAGGTCCACGAGGCGGAGGAGTTTGCGGAGGAAGACAAGAAGTGGAAGGACAAGATCGATGCACGAAACAGGCTCGAGAGCTATGTGTACAACATGAAGAATAGGATGAAGGACAAAGAGGAGTTTGGGGATAAGCTGGAGTCGGAGGAGAAGGAGAAGATGGAGATTGCTTTGAATGAGGCCATGGAGTGGCTGCAGGACGGCGGCCGGAGTGGTTGTGCTGCTGAGAAAGAGGACTTTGTGGAGAAGCTTGAAGAGGTTGAGGCGGTTTGCAACCCCATTGTTTCCGCCGTCTACCAAAGATCTGCCGGCGGCGGCGGCGGCTCTCACGATGAGCTGTAGATCAGAAAGAAATTGACAATTAGTTAGATCGATGGGTTTTGATTAGTTTAATTTTTCATTGCTGGATTTCTTAGGGATCTTTGCGTGGTGGTCTGTTGATGTTTCTTTTCATCCTTTTTGGTTTTGTTTGTAAGTTTACTAATAGTTTCTTGTCTCCGATTTGCTAAAATATAATGACTTTCTTTAAATAGGACCATATGTTTTTATTTTTCAAGGTAGAACCTTTGGTCATTATTAATTAGTCATTATTCAAGTAAATGTCCATCATTGCTGGGCATTATTCCTTCCACGAAGACATTATTAAGTCCTATTTAGGGAATAAAAAAGTTTAAGTTCTAAATTAGGAAAGTCATTATGTTTTATGTTTTAGTCCTATTTAGTGCAAATTTCACTTTGCTATTTTGAGACTCTGTCATCTTTTACACTTGCATCTTAATTAAATACTCGGTATAAATAATAGGGATTTTCATTGTATTTTTCTTAAGCATACAGTTATTTTTTGTTTGAAAAAAAAACACAGAGTGTTAAATAATTTTAAACTTTTACTCCATAAAAATTTTGATTTATTTTTGTTTTCTTTCTTCATCCTTTTTTTTTCATTCTATTTATTCCTGAGCTTACATTATTTTTTCTTTCGGTAATATACACTTTTGGCCGCTTAAGAGCATCTACAATGGAAAGTGTAAAAATAGATAGGCCATATTAAGTTTTACACTACCAATAGTGTTTTACACATCCATTTTTTGATATCCACTCCAACCATATCTTCTATATAATACACTTATATTATATTTTAATATTTTAAGTTATTTCATTGTGATAATATATATAGTTTTAAAATTTTTATTATAGAGTATAAAAGTTATGGTTATAGAGTATTAAGAAACAAAAAATTAGTGAATGAAAATATAATTAAAAATCAATAATGTATTATAACATTTTAGTAAAAAAATTATTTATAAAAGTAATTGAAAGAGTAATAATAATTTAATAACGGTTGGATATTATAAATAAATTATATAGGAAAAGAAAAACAAACAAAAAATAATTATGCATTATTTTAGTAACAATTTTTTTACAAGATGTGAATAGGAGAGTGTATATATAGAAGTTGAGAATTGCATTTTGCACTATAGTGCATTATTTACACTATCCATTGGAGGAGTTAAAATGTGTATATTGTAGTGTATAAAGTGTATATTTAACAATATACACTTTTTACCCTCTCCATTGGAGATGCTCTTAGAGAGTTTGTATTATTCATAATACCATATTCTCAATAGACCTTACAATTTTCATTTTTCAAATTTTATTCTGATAATCTACATGCTAATGTTATTTTTCTAAAATCTCACACAAAGCTTGTGATTCCTTTTCTTTTTAAAAGAGACAAATATCTAACAAGAAGTCAAGTGCGTAATGTTATATTTTTAAAAGCATAATTCGAAAAATTAAAACTTCTTATTTTTTATTTTAAAAACTACCTCAAATAATCTCACCCGGCATATATTTGCGCAAAGTTGACATTTTCTGTAGAAATTCGTCAAATTACAATTAGTTGCTTAATGGCGACCCAAAACTTACACACATGCGAGAAGGTGAAATTATTACATGTGACACTAAAAAGTACTCCTTCAATTCTAATAAAAGCTTTCTAGTTTGACTTGAAGCCAAAATAAGGCTTTCTATTTTGGCCTTTGACCCTCCCATTATACCCTCCTAGCATTGCACGTGGGTATGGGATGAGAGTGTATATGGTACATCCGGATGTACCTAAAAATAAGTACATCCAGGTAGTATTCATTCTGAAGTAAAGTGGTACTCATTTTCGTATCAATATAAGCATTAATTTTAAAAATCATTTACTCATTCTGAAAAGACGTAATACTCATTTTCACACAGTTCTAGACTATTCATTTACGAATAATCTAATACACATTCTAAAACCTAGTAGTACTCATATCCACACAACTTAGTACTCATTCTTCGACTACTTATCATAGTTCATGCCCTAACCTCTATTCCCAAGATCTTGAATTCTGCAGAACCTGGAAATCGAACGGAAGAACAAATCTTCACCATCATCATCATCACCCATCATCCCAAAATCGAACGGAAATCGAACGGAAGAACAAATCTTCACATCATCATCGATCATCATGTTGTCGTCGATTCGCACAGCATCACAGATCCTCGCGAATTTCCCATCGGCTAGCCTCCTTCATCGCCCTTCATCGCCGATTCCTTCCCGTTCGCCCCTATTAAACGTCGGTTGTACCTATCTCTAGGTACAGCCAGATGTAAAATATAATTCGGAAAATTATATGGTACATCCAGTTGTACCTTCCTTTAGGTACATCCTGGTATTTTTGTAAATTTTACAAACTTTTTATCCAATGCCCAGAACATATGTATGATAAATATTATATATGACAATGAGTACCAGCAGATTTGAGAAGGAGTACCAGCACTTATGAGAATTATCATATTCTTATTCAATACAAACATGAATAAACCTGGGTTTTAAATTCTTCATGCTCAGATAGTATAAATGAGTAGGAACGAATCGAATAGAGGAAGAAGTTGATGATGGTAGTCTAGGGATGGTAATGGGTCGGGTTCGGGACTATCCGACCCGAACCCGACCCGACTTTAAAAATCAAAACCCGAACGCGACCCGAAACCCAACTTTTTAAGCCAAAACCCGAACCCGACATTCCAACCAAAAACCTAAACCCGACCCGAACCCTACCCGAACCTGACTTTTAACTAATAATCAATTCGGCGTACCCTAATAATTTTAAAAAGATTACATCTAATTTTTTTTGTGTCTCATTTTTTTATTAAGAAATTATAAAAATGATTATAAAAGGCATACTTGATATAGTAGCACTTTGTCAAGAGATTATACGGAGTGCTCATTATATCTATAGATAGACTTTTATGTTATAAAATATTCGGGTTTGAGTTGGGTCGGGTTCGGGTCGGTCGGGTAAAATAATAAACCCACACCCGACCCGACCCGATGTCGGGTTCGGGTAAAAAATTTCGAGTCAGGTTCAGATTATTTTATTCTCGGTTCGGGTTCGGATATTTTAGTGGTCGGTCGGGTCGGTTAAGCTCGGGTTCGGGTTGAATTGTCATCCCTAGATGGTACTGAACTTTTTAATTGTGAAAAAATTGAACAATACTTTATTTCAGAATGAACACTTCCTTATTTGAGAATGAGTATTGTTTTTTTTAATAATGAACACTACGCTATTTATTATAATTATGTTAGACAAATGTGTAAAAATGAGTACTTCTTTATTTTAAAATGAGTATTACCTTTGCCAGAATGAGTACTACGTATTTCGAAATGAATGTTTATATTTGTACGAGAATGAGTACTACTTTATTTCAGAATGAGTACTACCGGGATGTACCTATTTTTAGGTACATCCGGATGTACCATATACCAACTCGTATGGGATTAACCTAAAAGGGGATGATTCAATTAATGCCAATAGTACTCAATCAGTCATAACAAATAGTGTATCCTTTCCACTTTTCACTTACAACACGCTGGAGTGCTTAAAAATAGAGGGAGATTACAAAAAAATCTAGTGTGGGAATTGGGAAAAATTTAAAATTCCCTCCACACAAATTCATGTACACTCCAAACTTATTCAATAAATACATAATGAAAGTCTAACATTAAACACATTTCATCTACCCAAAATACTCCTGCAATTAATGGGGTCACTCTTTTTTCTTTCTTTCCATTAATGGCAGCCGAGTTCTTCCCCACACAGGATGTTAATTCCGCTTCCGATGTCGATTCCACTGCTGACCCCTTGCCGCCGCTCCTAGATTTTCCTTTTGCTTTAAGCACCCCTGAAATAGTTAATTCAAACAATATATCTGGTGTACAAGCAATAGATGAACGAAGGAAAAAGATTATTGATGTAATTCTACAAAAGTTCAACAATGGCAAACTTTAGCAAGGCTCAATTATGGCAGTGGCAGCTCAGTTTAACATGTCAGATCGTTGTTTTGAGAGCTATGGAGAATTGCTAATGGTCAATTGGTGAGGGGCCAAGCTGTAAATGTTCAATGCAGGTGGCAGGGTAATGTAGGAAAGAAACGTAAGGTTGTGGACTTCTCAAAGCTGAGTGAAATTCCATTTCACCAACGAAAGACTTTACGTGATATAAGCCATTGCGTCTCGACCAGTACAACACACAATTGGCTCAAAGAAAAAAATAAGAAGACATTCAAATGCCATTAAACCCCTTCTGTGGGAAAAGGGCAAGTTAAAAGAGACTCAGGTATTGTTTGGCTCTTATTTCTGCCACATCACTGCCAAACAACCCCACATTCCATGACTGCTATAATTACATACATATAGATGAAAAGTGGTTTAACTTTAGCAAGGAAACAACAACTTTTTACACATTGCCTGATGAGGAAGAACCATACAGAGCCACACAGTCCAAAACACACATTCCCAAGATTATGTTTTTGGCAGCTGTAGGTCATCCCGGATTTGGAGATGATGGTGAAGTGTTATGGGATGGAAAAATAGGCATATTTCCATTCACATATGAGGAAGCAGGCCAAAGGAGTAACAAAAATAGGCCAGCTGGTACAATGGAAATCAATCCAATACTAAAGATTACAAGAGATGTGATGAGAAACATGATGGTACATCAACTACTACAAACAATAAGGGAAAAATGGCTAGGAACAACCAAACATGTACTCATACAACAAAACAATGCTAAACCACATGTTGATATTAATGACCCAGAATTTGTGAGTGTTACAAAGGAAGGTGATTGGGACATTCAATTACAGTTTCAACCCCCAAACAGTCTAGATTTGAATGTGCTTGACCAGGGGTTCTTTAGGGCTATTGATGCAATTCAGGACAAAACTGCACCTAGGACATGGGGGGACTTGATTGGTAATGTTGCAAGAGCTTTTGACCAACTCACCCCACAAAAATTAAACCATGTCTTGTTAACTTATCAGCTAGTCATGGGTGAGGTCCTCAAGAATAAAGGGGGTAATGACTTCAAAATACCTCATATTGGGAAAGAAAGGTTAGCCAGACAAGGATTGCCACCAGACAACATATGTGTGAGTAATGAAGTCTATGTAGCTGCTGTGAACCTCTTAGAATTCAACAATTAAGGGACAAAGAAGTCATTAACTTTAGGCTATGTACTTTGAGTGTACATCTGGTGTACAATTGCACAATTTTTTATTTTTTTGTGCAAATGTAATCCAGATGTGCATTTCTGTTAATGATGTAATGCAAGTTTAGGAATGATGTGCTTGTGTGTATATATATATCCAGTATAGAAACTGAATAACCTTTTTCTCTTCAACTAGGGTTTCATCCCAGCATCTCCTCCATCATCTACAGCACCGCGGCTTTCTTTCGCGACCCGACCCGCTTTAACGCCGCCGCCACCTTCCTTCTCCATATTTTCGCCACCATCCCTCGTCGTCATCTTCGCTACTCCATCGTCTTCCGTCTTCGCTGCTCCTTGTCATCACTGCCGCCACCTTCCGTCTTTCTTCTCCGGTGGCTCGACCCGATTGACAAATAGAGGAGATGCAGTAATTTCGGCGGCTTCCGTTCCATCTCATTCCTTCTTTAATTAGCTGGTTGTACCTAATTTTAGGTACAACCGGATGTACGATATAATTTGCCGCAGATTGGAGACTTCTCAAATTCAATAAAGCAGATCTAACGCCATCTAGAGTAATTGACCCGATCTCTTCCCCATCTCTAGTAATCGACGCCATCTTCCCCATCTTCGAGTATCGACGACATCTCCCCCATCTTCGAGAATCAACGCCATCTCCCCCAATTAAGGCAATCGATGCCGTTTGATGAACTAGTTGCAGACCTTCCATCGTCTGCGCACTAAATAATCTCTACTGTTGAAGGTATTTTTCTTCTGTCTTCTTCTCATTCTTCAAATTAGGGCCCTACTTTGAGTTAGAGGTTGATTTCAATTTTTTTCGATTTGGGGATTCTAATTCTTTATGTTTATTAATTCATTCTCATTCTCTGCTTGTAGTACTTCATTCTCATTTGGAAAACTTGCAATCAGCAAGTATATTCTTTAGAAAAATCCTACAAACACACACACACACATATATTATTTTTTAAATTTTTGTAAAGTACAACCCTAAAAAACCCATTAATTATTCATATGTTTTTAAACAAAGCAAGTTGAGACTAATAATAATAATAATAATAATAATAATAATAATAATAATAATAATAAAATAACTCTATATAGTTAATATTTTTTTCTACAGGGAAGTTGAATTCGACTTTAGAGCATGCAAAGCTCAGGGCTCTGATGGACATTTTACAGATAAACTAGAGGTGCCTTAGCTTAGAAACAACATGTATATATAGCCATATAGATTCATTATATGTGCAAATATTTCCATGGTTGGATATAAACTCTAGTATTACACCTATTTTGTGACTTCTGAGCTACTTTTTTCTCAAGTTCAATGAGTTCCAACACTTAAATTTCTAATTTTTTTACTTATTTATGTTGATGAATAATATCTCAATTGTGAATGACACTTTGATTTTCTGTGCTTCAGTTGGCAGTGGTTTCTAGTTTGGATTATTATTTGCTTTTGGTTCAGTGGGCTGATGTTTTTTAGTTGGGTGCATGCTTGTTTAGTTGCAAATAGTTTTCTGGTTTTCAGTTGGCATCAGGTTTGAATTTCAGTTTGCTGTTGGTTCATTTTTTATGCAGTTGACTTATAGTTCAACCAGTTATGTTGTTGGTTTGAGGTTTTTTGTAGAACATTGGTAGAGTTGGTTGTGCTGGGTGGCTTCAAGTTCACTTTCCTATGCTATTGGCTTTTGGTTTTCGCAGGAGGTTATTCTTTTCTTGTTGTCTGTTGGCTATGCTGCGGTTTGGTTTTCAGAGATTTTAAAATCAACACAATTTAGGATAATATATTCGATGTATAAATTAAACTTTACACAACAGATATTTAACCGATGTGTAAACATGAAGGCTTTCCCATCGGCTGCATGCACATCGGATATTTTGCGATGGGAAAAGTCATATTTATCTGCTGTGTAAAGTCTATTTTGTAGTAGTGTAAAGTAATTGGCTCAAACAACCTTGGGCAAGCACAATTTGATTTCATCATAGCCACACAGCTAGGGACTTAGGGCACATTAGACACTCAAGTAATAGGGTCTGAATGCCTTTGACAACCTAGGAGAAGCACAATTTGGGTCCATCACAAACACATTTTTAGGGACTCTCAGGAACTAGACACTCAAGAAGGAGGGTCTAAATGGCTCAGAAAACATAAGAGCATAACATTCATGTTCCATCATAGCCACACAATTAGGGACTTGGACAGACACTGAAGTAATAGGGTCTCTATGCCTCAAAGAACCTAGGACAATCAGAATTTGATTCCATCACAGGCACATATTTAGACACATTCAGAAATTAGACACTCAAAAATAAGGGTCTAAATGGCTTAGAAAAATTAAGAGCATAAGATTTAAGTTCTATCACAGCCATAGACTTAGGAAAATTCACACATTAGGAAGAGAAGAAATAAGGTGAGAATGCACAATTTTAGGGTCTTAATGACTCAGAAAACATAGTACCATAACATTGTAGTTCCATCAGAACACACAATTAAGGGCTTTTATACATAACACAATGAAGAAGTAGGGTCTTAAACTCTACAAGCCTAACCAAGCACATCACCTTCATTGAGCATTGTAAGTCTCCATACCAAATGGGGTGACATTACATTATATCAATTCTCCTATATTTTGGAAATTAATAGGTTTGCATCATTAGTTTACCAACAAAATCAAGAAGAAAGACAACATGCAAGGACGTATACAGAATATATCAAGGACAAAAGATTAAAGGACATTACTCTGGCGAAATGGTTGGAGTTTGGAGGGACTTTCTACTGTTTCAGCAAATAATATCTCCGTATCAGAGGTCATTTATCTAATCTATTCAGTGGTTATTGATTCATCTTCTGAATTACCTTCTTCCCGTTCCAGATCTGAACTCCACTCTACTCCATCCGGTAGATGGTCACCTCGGAGGTACTTTTTCCGATAGTTCCAAGATGGATCGGTGTCAGATGAATATGATGGAAGGACATCCTTATCAGGGCTGAAGGAACCACCAGAAATCTTTCTCTCGGGGCGAAAAGCTTCCTCATCGCTATCAGTTAGCAAGCAAAACGAGGGCATGGAAGGATCTGGAGAAGATGGGGAGGCGGCCATGGAAAGATGTGGAGAGAATAGGTGGTGAAGAGAAAGGGTGGTGTGAAAGGACAGAGACATGTGTAAGAAACGGGTGAAATAACCGAGGGAGGAATAAATTAGGGTAGAGGGTATTTTAGAGATTTTAAATAGAAGGGAAAGTGTTTTGTTGGAAGTGAAAATTTTGAAAGGGGGAGTATTTTTTAAAACAGAGGGAGTATGTTATTTTTAGAAGAGCATGAAAAAGTAGGATTATTTCAAATAATTTTTATCAAAATATATGAAATATTTTATTTATCTTTTAAAAAAGAAAATAAAAAATTCAAAAGAAATAGGGAATAAAACTTCAAAATTGTTTAGTACTTTTTCTTTTCATTAAAATATTACGCAAACTTAAGAACAAAATAGAATGAATAAAGGATGAAGAAGAATAAGTTAAATTATCTAAAACATACTCCATAACTGAGATATTAGTAATCATAAGATTAATCATAAAATAGTCCACATGTCAAAATAATAGTGGGAGAGCATTCATACCCTCTCAAATTGAGAGGCATGGGAGAAAAATCTCTAAATAATATTGAGGACTTCCTCCCAATATCTTCCTATTTCTTAGTCAAAGTTTGTAAATTTTGACTTCACTGTGATACTTTTAACCAATGAAATTTTTTTAGGCATGGAACACGATCAATTTTTTTTCAATTCATATATCTTTCCCTATTTAGAAAAAAATCAAATGAATACTCTAAGAAATTTATGATTTTATATTATTAATACCTCGACATTCAATAATTTATACCACTACTTCCATAAATTATTCAGTTTCACACCAATAATTTATACCAATACTCCAGGATGCCAACAAAACTGAATATATAACATTTTAAATGATGACGGAATAATTATTAAGTATGAGTTGATAACTAATTACAAAAATAAAAAATATCGTTATTGCATTATAATTACCCCTCAATGTCGAATTAAATAAAAATGCATTAAAACTAAAAAATAAAGTATTTTATATTTTAATCGTATAAATTATGAATAGTGTTTCAGATAAAATATTAGAGAATTTTAAAGTTTATATGACGCTGAATTTACGTATATTTTAAAAATATTTCCAACGAATATAAATTTGATTACGAAATATCTACTTCAAAATTCTTTGTTTTGTATTCCCTCCGTTCTAAAATGTTCTTTCCAGTTACTATTCACACGGTCAAACTTTAATCACTTTTTAACTTATTTTTGTTAGTAATTTGATAAAATAATATAGTCTTGTACCTCTTGTTTTGTAGAACTTTTGAAGTAGTTTTTAAATATATAAATTGTATTTGTTTAATTTTATACTTACATCCAAATAAATTGAATTAAAAATAAAGTGAGTCAAACCTCATAGATAGAAACGGGAAGTATGTTTTAGGAGGGAGGGAGTATGAAATGTAACATTCTTTTTCTTTATTTTTTATCACTTTGTAGTTACCAACACATACTTAATAACTTTCAGCATATATTTAAAATACCATGTATTCTGCATAGCTGGAAGTCTGAAGCATTGGTTTAAAATCGAGTAATTTCTTGGAGTAGTAGTGTAGTTTTAAATTTTGATGTACTAACGTAAAATTACAAATTGTTTAGAGTATTTGTGCAAATTCCCCCCCCCCCCCTATTTAAACCCTTTAATCTCACCATTTTTATTCTCCTACATTTTTGTACTCTCTCATACCCAGTTCTCTGTGAAAATAGACATCAAAATGCATCCCTAGGAAAATCTATACAACAACAATTTTTGAACACCCCCACAAGCCCCAACCTGTCCAAGCATCATCACCGCACAAAATTACGGGTGACACGGTCCGTGACGGTTTGGTATTTTTAAAGAACCTGTCCCATACCGTTACCATCTGAACGTTCCGGTACATTTTCAATTTTACGCCTAAACCCATTCGGTACCATGTCATTCGGTAACGAGATGATACCATGCCATACTAATGCCAAATCATTCCAAAATACTTCTTCGATATTTTGAAAATATTTTTATTTATAACAAACAACCGACGTAATTAAAGAAATTGGTGCACAAATATTTTTATGCATTCTTAGTTTCTTACTCAACATGTGTATTACTTAGTTAGAATTTTTAAAAAACTTAATCATAGTTTGCATTTTAAACAAATAAAATTATAAATCGAGTTATACTTCGAGATAATTAAGTATTTTAAAAACATAAGTTTAAGTATGTGAAAGTCACACCAAATAAATATCACCTAAACTTACTAAAAATTAACAAATGAAAATTTAAAATTAATCTATTAATTTAATATTTTAGTGGTAACGGTTCGGTTCGATATTTTCGGAATTTAATTTTAGAAAACCTATCTACCATGTTGAAAATAGTTTGGTTCGGGATATAATTTACTAGAACCATTTTAAAACCTGCTTTTAGGTTCAGTACAATACCGGTCTGGTTCGAAACAATGTCGGACTAGTAGTTTTTCCCACCCCTACACCAAATATCCAAATGCTTCTAAATTATCTGATTAGTCTGGATCTTTTAGATAATGCAGACATTCCAAATCATAATCTTTTTAGCATGATACAAAATATGTCGATGAATACTTTCAGTTTTCAACAAAATATCATGGGTCTTCCACCACAAGTTCAAACGCAACAACCTTTAAGTGTCACTGAGTCACAATCCGAGGTAGTGTCCGACACGCAACCAGACAAATTAAAGTGGGACCGTCACAAATGAAGAATAAAAATCCCGATGAGCCAAAAGTCAAGAAAACACATACGACATGGTCAACAAACAAAAAATATGCTTTGGCTCGTGCTTGGCTTGACGCATCCTAGGACCCTAACACTTGTAATAATTTTTTTAACATTTATTTTTTATTTTAATTTTATTTTGATCTCTTGTTTCTTCTTTAGTTCTGTCAACTCACTTACCCTAGATGGGTTTAATGGGTGATTAGGAAGGCCCATGTCCTAAGTTGATGATTTCCATTGCATTTTTGAAGAGTGCCGGTTTAAAGTTTACCAGTTGGTGGAGCCTATGTATATCATAATTTAATTTGCAAAAAATTTTGCTATAAAAAAATAAAAAAAAAACTGTTGAGAAAAAAGAGGAAACTTTGATTTTTTAATGAAAAAACATTGATTTAAATTTTTAAAAAATGATGATTTAAAAAAACAAACTATTATTTTTTAAAACCTTTTCCCATATTATTTTCTTTTTCACATTTTTTAAATTTTTTCCTAAGTTAAATCATTGCTTCATCTACAAAAAAACATTGCTTCAAATTTTAAAACATTTCATTTTTAAAACAGTACTTTTTTAAATAATTGTGTTATCCTCTTAAAAATAAGGCTGATGTTTATGACGCTTTTCAGCTCATGGTACAAAATCAATTTCGTAAAGATACTCATATTTTTCGTACTAATAAAATCTTGTCCTTACACACCTAAACAGAACAGTGTTGCTGAACGCAAATATCACCACCTAGTCGAAACCCTTGTCACTCTTTTCTGTATGGCATCCCTTCAAGCTAAATTATAGGTTGAGGTGTTGGCTACTGCAAACTTGTTAATCAATCGTATCATTCGTATGCCACAACGTTCTCTCCAAAATATTCCCCCCCTACGAGGCCCTCTGTCACACCTCTCCTGACTATAAAATTCTTCATGTGTCGGGATGCATTGCCTACCAATGTTAGCGCCATCTCATTGACCAAAAATTCCAACCTCGATCCACACAATGTATATTTTAGGGGTATGAATCTTTTTTAGAATGTTACTGGTGTGACGATCTTAGGTCTGGCGTGTCTATGTGGCATGTCATATCGAGTTTCAAGAAACACAATTTCCTTATTCCTTCACCTCATACATCACTCTTGTGTCTACCTCTTCCTTTATCGAAGGTCTCCCAATCTTTCCGGTTAGTTCGTCTAAAGGGCACTTGCTTGCTCACAATGCCCGTCCCGCAACCCATGCCCAATCCCCTATCACCTTCGCCCAACCAATCACCCCCACCCAACCTCACATTAACCCGCCAGGAAATCCATCCCATCCCACGACCAGCCCCCACCCGCAACCAGGGGCGGACCTAGACAACCTAAGCAGTGGTGTCAAAAACATTAAAAGCTAGAGAATAACTATAAAATATGAAATAGTATTAATATTAAACTATACCGCAAAAGGTCATTCTTCTAGGCTTCATTGCTTGAAAATATTGCATGATATCATCATCTTTGACATTATCAAAAGTTTCACTCTCTACATAAGTTAACATACAAGCAAGAAACCACTCATCCCCAATTCGATTGCGTAATTTATCTGTGACCAAATTCAATGCTGAAAACACGTGTTCCACGCTCACCGTTGCAACTGGTAAGATCAAAGCCAATTTCACCAACAAATAAACCATGGGATAAACAATATGTTTTTGCTTCTCAACCATTTTTTGAGCAAGATCCCCAATTCCCTTCAAATTAGCAAAACTTTAATCACTTTTCACATCAAGAATAAAAGTTTCAAGATAAGAGGATAAGAAAGAAAGCTCGCAAAACTCATCGAATTCCATCAGATAAAATATAGCAAACTCAACCAACTTCTCCCTGTCAAATGCAAGAAATGAATTCCTTGGATTAAGGCAACTCAAGCACTCAATTAACTTTGTGTTGACATTGTCAAAACGATCATCCAATTTAAGAAATTGTTGGTCAATCACATTATCAAACAACTTCATCTTCAAATACTCCCAAAATTTGAAAGTGTATGCATTTCGCCTAGATCTTCCTTTTGGGTGATAAAAGTCTCCCATATTTGGAATATGAATATCTTGCTTCTTACAAAACTCCATTGTCACATCAAGTATGTTTTCAAAACCAACACTCTTCAAGTTTCTCAAACTAACTTTCGCAGTTCTCACTAAAGCAATTGCATTTGTAAGATCCAGCTCCTTTCTTTGCAATGCTTGTGACAACTCATAAGTAACTGAAGTCGGATATTAAATATATTTTATATATTTAACATGCTCCCGGCTACGTCAGATGTGCTCGGGGTCGGATGCCCAGGCTTTCTCTGAAGTCTAGAAATAAGAGAGAGGGAAGTCCTTTTGTGAAGATATCAGCGAATTGAGAGGACGAAGGAACATGAAGGACTTTGATCTGGCCAAGCGCCACTTTGTCGCGTACAAAGTGAATATCAACCTCGACGTGCTTGGTGCGCTGATGTTGCACCGGATTTGATGACAGGTAAACGACACTAACATTGTCACAGAAGATGAGTGTGGCGCGACGGAGTGGTTGTTGCAGCTCAAGAAGAAGATTCCGGATCCAGCAGGTCTCTACAACGGCGTTAGCAACAACCCGATAGTGGCCTGGCGTTTGGAGGACCAGGAAACAAGATTATCGCCCAAGAAAACGCAGTAACCTGATGTGGAGCGTCGAGTGTCAGGACAGCCAGCCCAGTCAGCATCGGAGTATGCCTGTAAGAAATCAGTGGCGGATCATGTTAGATGGATCCCGTGGGTGGTAGTACCACTGAGATAGCGAAGGACACGCTTCATGGCGGTACGATGTGCATCGCGTGGAGCGTGGAGGTGTAGGCAGAGCTGCTGAACTGCATATGTGATATCGGGACGAGTGAAGATGAGGTACTGCAGTGCACCAACAATGGACCTGTAAAAGGACAGGTCGGAGAGCGCCGAACCAACTGTGCTAGATAGTTTTGCCTTCGTGTCCACCGGGGTTGAGATGGGGCGGCAAGAGACCATCCCTGCCCGCTCAAGGATATCATGAGTAAACTGAGTCTGGTGGAGGAAGAGTCTGGTGGCTGTGCGCTGAACATTGATCCCAATGAAAAAATGCAGGTCGCTCATGTGTGTCACGGAGAATTCAGCCTTGAGCTGCTGAATGAGACTTTGAAGCAGTGCCGGGGAGGATGCCGTGAGTACAATGTCATCAACATATAGAAGCAGGTAGGCCGTGCCCATGGGCTGAGAGAAGATGAATATGGAAGTGTCGCCTTGCATCCTCGGAAGCCAATAGTCTGTATGAAACCTGCAAACCTGTGAAACCAAGAGCGTGGTGCTTGCTTAAGACCATAAAGAGCCTTCTTGAGTTTGCAAACATAATGGAGGCAAGCGGGATCCTGAAACCCAGAAGGCTGGCTGGCATAAACGGTCTCCTGTAGCTGACCATGGAGGAACGCATTTTTGACATCAAGTTGGTGAATGGGCATCCACGAGACAGAGCAAGGCTGAGGACGATACGAACAGTGGCGGGCTTGACAACGGGGTTGAAGGTCTCGCGAACCACCCAACGGGCCTTGTACCTGGATAACTCACCTGAGGGGCCAAATTTGTGTATAAAAAGCCATTTACCGGTGATAAGGTTTTGGGAGGGGGAGGGGGGTACTAATTCCCATGTGTCATTCTTTATCAAGGCATTAAATTCATCACACATAGCAGCATGCCAGTTTGGATCTTTTAGTGCACTACGGTAGGTTGGGGGTAATGGGGAGATGGGTACAGAAGTGTTAAGATTAAGAATTTTTTTGGGGCAGAAGACACCGGCTTTGGAGCGAGTTTGCATGGGGTGGTTGTTTTGGGCCGGGTTGGGTTATTGGGCCGTGATAGGTGCTGGTTGGGGTGTGGGCCGTGAGGGGCTGGGAGGGGGAGAGGGGGGTTGGGATGGGAGGAGTTTGGGTCGGGCAGTGTGTGGGGGCCGGGGAGGCAGTCAGGGGAATGGGGCCGAGACGGGTGGGGATTGGGTCGGGGCGCTTTGATGGGCCGAAAGGGGCGGGCTGTGGGAGGTGGGCCTGGCAGAGGGGCGGGCAGTGGGGATGGGGGGTAGCGAGCGGGGCAGTGGGAAGGGCTGCCGTGGGGGAGGTGACGGGGTAGGGTGCATCATCGGTGGAGTCCAAAAATTGAAGATCGGGAGGGGTTAGGGGGTGAGCGTATGGAAAGGTGTGTTCGTCAAAAACAACGTGGCGGGAGACAATGATTTTATTCGTTTGAAGGTCAAGGCATCTATAACCGCGTTGGTTCGAGGGATAGCCGAGGAAGATGCAGCGGGCGAAGCGTGGTGCACGTTTATGAGAAGCGGTAGCAGAGATGTTGGGGTAACAGAGGCATCCGAAAACGCGGAGGTGGGAGTAGTGGGCGGGTGAGTTGAAGAGAACAAAGTGAGGAGTGCGGTTGTTTAAAGTGGTGGTGGGGAGGATGTTGAAAAGATGGGCAGCCATGTACAGGGCTTCGTCCCAGAATTCAGGGCGGAGTTGGGCTTGGAAGAGGAGTGAGCGAACGGTGTTATTGATTGTGCGAATGGTGCGTTCGGCACGTCCATTTTTTTGACTAGTGTGCGGACAGGAGAAGCGAAAAAGAATACCTAAAGAGTTAAAAATATTTTTAAGGGGTGAGTTTCTGTATTCAGTACCGTTGTCACATTGAACAGCTTTTATTTATGTGTTAAAATGATTTTTCACATATGCCACAAAAGAATTTAAATGAGTAAAAGCATCACTTTTATGTCGTAAAGGAAACACCCACAGATAATGAGAAAAATCATCCAACAACAACATGTAGAATTTAAAACCACTAATACTTGGCACAGGTGATTGCCATAAGTCTATATGCAAAAGTTGAAACGGAAAATAAGAAACACGGCTAGAAGAGTAAAATGGGAGGCGCACATGCTTTCCCAACTAACATGCATGACAAAGAGTTTGGTGATAATTTGTAAATAAAGAAAAATTATGAGAGACGCCACGAAGGACTGCAGGGCTTGGGTGTCCGAGATGACGATGCCAGGTTTGATGATCTACGGATGAGACATGCGCTTGGGCAGGTTCTGGTCGGCCTACAGGGTAGAGGGGGACCCACATTATTGGATCGATACATCACGGTCCCCGTCTGATGATCCTTCACACAAAAACCATGAGCATCAAATTCAACAGTGCAGTTGTTATCACGAGTGAGTTTGTGAACAGAGACAAGATTGTGTGTGATATTGGGGGAGACGAGGACATTGTGTAAGGAAAGGGGAGGGGTGGTGGGGAGGGTGTGGGTACCAACCATCGTAGTGCGAACCTTAAATCCATTACCAACAGTGATATAATGAGGTGAAAATAAAGCTTGAGAAGAGACATGAGAAAGAGTACCTGGATTTGATGCGATATGGTGTGTGGCACCGGTATCCATGAGCCATGTGGGTTCTCGGAGGGACATGGTGTCAAAGCTGTGGGCTAGGGCTGTGGGAGTGGGGGGTAGGGGGGTGGGTGGGCTGCGGGTGGGTGTTGGCGGGTGGCTGCCGTGAGGCTGGGGGGGTAGGGCGACGGGTAGGTGGAGGGGGGCGGGTTTAGGGGTTGGGTGGGTGTGTAGTAGACATGGGCATAGTAGGGTGACGGGAAGGGGGCGGGTGTGGGCGGGGGCCCAACACCCCGGGGCTAGGGTTTGGGTAGGGTGAGTTCTAGGAACTTTGGACGTCCGTTGGTGGCCGTTGTCTCGAACCGCCGTTTGAGCGCCCTCGACCCCGATTGTCGTTGCCACACCCTCTTCCATGTCCAAAGCCCCCCACGTTGTCCGAAGGAGGAGCCATCGCCGAAGTTGCTACCAAAGAAACAATCCCCACTGCCGCCGTGAGGAGGACCGTGGCTGCCACCCTCGCCGTGCTGGCTGCTGCTGAAGCTGCCGGCGTCCCGACCCGCCAGCAGCGCCGTGCTGCTAGTTCCGCCCAGAGGAGTCCGCTGCTGATCAAGAAGGAGGAGGGCCGACCGCACCTGGAGAAAACTCGGCATGGGATCCTGAAACTAGAGAAACGAAGTTTGGGCTTATAGATTGTCGGGGAGGCCGCGCAACATCTGGAGTATTAGTTGGTGCTCAGACACGGGGGCATCAACGTCATCTAGCCAATCTGCAATGTTCTTGAGCTCTTGACACTATGTGGCCATGGGGGTAGATCCTTTGACGGTGGTGCAAAATTGATGCTCGAGTTGCATGGCTCGAGCATGTTTATTGTCATGAAACAAATCATGAATCACCGTCCAGAGAGCAGAAGCAGTAGAGACAGAGGAGAGAACTAGATCTCAAACCTCATCCGTGATGGTGAAGAGAATCCATCCCCGGAGAATGGCATTAAGTTGGAACCATTCGTCGTCGTCATCGGAGATGGGGGCAATAGAGCCGTTGAGATAACCCTGAAGATTGAACCGCCGTGCGAGGAGAAGGAACAAGCGGCTCCACTTTTTATAGTTTGGTTGAGAAAAGCTGAGTTGAATTGGAACATGGAGTTTGACGTTGGAGACAGAGAAAGCCAGATGTGGAGATTTTTGGGTGGAGGATTGAGACGTGACTTCACTGTCGGTCATTGTAGAGGAGTCGAGGAGCTGCCGGCCGAGAAGGAGAAGGAGGAGGGGTGGCGGCGCTGCTGTTCGGCGAAGGGAGGAGGAGGCCGAAACTTGGGGGAGAAAGTTTTAGGGTTTTTAGTGAGGCTCGGATACCATGAAGAATTGTATTTTCGTTGAATGAATATGTTAAGAGTACAAGTATATATATATATATATATATATATATATATATATATATATATATATATATATATATATATATATATATATATATATATATATATATATATATATATATATATATATATATGTATGTATGTATGTATATGTATGTGTATATATATATATATATATATATATATAATATATATATATATATATATATATATATATATATATATATATATATATATATATATATATATATATACAACTTCTCAATCCTAGTTATGGTAGGAGAGGTATTCTAGGAAAGCTATACAAGTATGGAAACAAATCATAATTAATAATATTAAATATATTTTATATATTAAACAGTAACCCCCAAGACTCCATCAAATGCAAATTGAATATAAATTCAAAATCGTCAATGAAATACAAAATGGCGGATGCTTCTGTTCTTACCGCATCATTTTTAGGATCATCTTGAATGATATTCATCAAATAATCTATTGGAGAAAACAATGCAATTACACTCATAATTGTTCCATAGTGAGAGCCTCAACGCGTATCACCCGGTCTTCTCAAAGTAGTTTCTTGATTTGAACCCTTTCCAACCAAATCACCACAATCAATTCTTTCAAGTATCAATTCGTATTGCTTTTCACAAAAAATATCCCTTCTCTTACATGAGCCATTCACAACATTGGCCATTTTCTGAAGCATGTCAAAAAATTCTTGAAGTTTCCTATCACTTTTAGCAACCTTCACAAGTGCTAATTGTAATTGATGAACAAATCAATGAATATAATATGCAGACTTATTTTTAGCTAAAATCAAACTTTTAAGACTATTGAACTCACCTCTCATGTTGCTTGCTCCATCATATCCTTGACCACGACATTTTGATAAACTAAGGCCTAATCTAGTAAGAAGTTCATCAATTGCAGATTTTAATGATGCTAATGTAGTATCTGAAACATGGACAATTCCAACAAAACGCTCCACAATTTCCCCTTTCTTGTTTACGTAACGTATGACCACGACCATTTGCTCCTTCATTGATACATCACGAGCATCATCGACAAGGAAAGAATAAAAATCATCTCCAATTTCACTCACTATCTCTTTTAATGTTAAATCTGCACGAGCAATTGCAAGATCTTTTTGGATTTTTGGAGAGGTCATTTTATTATACAAAACCACTTTCCACATTTCTTCATTTGACATGGCATAAAAATTCAAAGTCTCAAGAAACAACCCTTTTATATTTGAACTTTCGGACTCATCATGACCACGAAAAGGAAGACCATTTTTTAAAAGAAATCTTACACAACTCAAAGACGTCTTCAAACAGATGCGGTAATCTTTTCTTGCTTGGTATGAAATATTCATAATTGTGAATTTACGAGAGATTGAATGATAATTCTTCTGTGTCCATTCTCAAAGGATCTCCTCCCTTTAAATAGGGTGAGAGTAAAAAACATACAAGGAAACCAACTCATAGTAGGAAACAAATTCTTAAACAAATAAGGGAACTAAAAACATGGCCAAGAAAGGAAAAAGAATCCTAGAGGGAATCGGCTGATGTGGTGCGTGACTTGCGGCCCAAGGCTACCGGCCAATACCCCCCCCCCTCAAGCTGGTGCATGCGGGTTACGGATGCTCAGCTTCGGCAACAAACAGTCAAACGTAGGAGACGGGAGTGCTTTGGTAAACAAGTCGGCAGGGTGATCATGAGAGGGAATATGGCATGTGCGGCGTACACCATGCTGAATTTCATCACGAACGAAGTGACAGTCGATCTCAATGTACTTTGTGCGTTCATGAAAGACGGGGTTAGCAGCAATGTGAAGGGCGGCCTGGTTATCACAATATAGTGTCATAGGATATGTATGTCGTACGCCAAGAGAGAAAAGAAGAGAGTTCAACCATTTGAGTTCACAAACTGTCGTGGCCATAGCTCGGTAATCGGCCTCAGCCGAAGAGCGGGAAACCGTGTGTTGTTTCATTATATGCCAGGATACCGGAGAGTCACAAAGTTTGATAAAGTAGCCTGTGACAGAGCATCATGTGAGGGGACAGCTAGCCCAGTCGAAATCACAAAAAGCGGTGAGAGTGAGATTGCAATGAGCCGGAAGGAATAGGACATGTCCCGGCCGCTGCTTGATGTAACAGATAGTATGCATGGCAGCATCCTAGTGTTCCCATTTTGGAGACCCCATGAATTGAGAGAGTGTGTGAACGGCGTAGGCGAGGTCGGGACGAGAGATGGTGAGATAAATAAGCCGGCCGACCAACCGGCGAAATTTTCCAGCTTCGGCGTGACCCAGCTCAGCCCCACAAGCTAAGGCTAGACGGTGGTTGACTGGAAGAGGCGCCACCACCGGGCGTGAGCCAAGCATCCATGTTTCGGTCAGAATGTCCAAAGTATATTTGCGCTGGCATAAGAAGATTCTATGGGAACTGCGAGCAACCTCAAGACCTAGAAAATATTTTAAAGGCCCCAAATCCTTCATGTGAAAACAAGTAGACAAAAAATGCTTGAACCGAGCAATGGACTGTTCGTTGTCACCGGCAATGACCAAATCATCAACATAGATGAGGACTTGAAGCTGAACACCCCCCCTGTCGAAAATAAATAGAGAGTAGTCGGACTTTGATTGAACGAACCCGAACGAACGTAAGGCGGAAGTCAACTTGGTGACCCAACAACGCGGAGCTTGACGTAAGCCGTATAAGGATTTATGGAGACGACATACCAAGCCCTGTTGCCGTGCGGATGACCCTGGGGGTAGACACATGTATACCTCGTCATCGAGGTCGCCATGGAGGAAGGCATTATGAACGTCCATTTGGTGCAAACTCCAATTTCTAGCGGCGGCCACCGCGAGTAGCATACGAACAGTGACCAATTTGGCGGTGGGTGCAAAAGTTTCTTTGGAGCCGATGCCCTCATTCTGTTTATTCCCCAGCACGACTAAACGCGCTTTGTAGCGCTCAATGGTTCCATCCGGCTTATGCTTGATCTTGAAAACCCATTTAGAAGCAATGGTTTTCTTTCCCGGGGGAAGAGGCATGAGCGTCCATGTTTTATTAGCTTCTAGAGCTTGGATTTCTTCGGCCATGGCTTGTCTCCAATGGGGCTGTTGGACTGCTTCGGCATAAAGCGTGGGCTCCACCTCGGTACTGATTGCTGCGAAAAAAGCTCTATGCGACAAAGAAAATTTGTCATAATTAACAAATTTTGTAATACAGTGATGCATACCTGAAGACAAAGTCAGAGGCGGGGAGGCGCTCGAGGGTCCTTGAATAGCGTGGACAACAAAGTCACGGAGTCGGGTGGAGGGTTGTTTGTCGCAGGTACTTCGGCGCAAAGGGATGTGTTCAGGGCTGTTCACGGGTTGAGGAGGGATGGACTCGGGTTCGGGGCTGTTTTCAATGGCGGGTGTTTCGGTGGGGATGTTGGCGGGCTGTGGCGTGGTGCGGGATGACGGCAGATCCTCGTCGTCGTCGTCGACGAGAGGTGGTTCAGCCGTGTTGTCCAGGGGTATGGAAGACGATGAAGTATGGAATGGGAAATGATCCTCAAAGAATTTGACGTCCCGACTTGTAAATGTTTGAGAGGTTTCTAAGTCGAGCAATCGCCAACCTTTTTGGCCGAAGGGATAGCCTAGGAAGATACATTTTCGAGATCGGCTAGCAAATTTGTCACCACGATGGTTTTGATTATGGGCATAGGCTAGACAACCAAAAGTTCGAATGTGAGTGTATGACAGAGAACGACCAAGGAGAATTTCATAGGGTGTTTTATTGTGGAGAAGTGGAGTAGGCGTGCGGTTTATTAGGTAACCGGCAGTGAGAATGCAGTCCCCCCAATATTTGATGGGTAGATTGGCTTGAAAACGCAAGGCACGTGCCACGTTTAGGATGTGGCGGTGCTTACGTTCTACACGCCCGTTTTGCTATGGGGTTCCTACGCATGAGGTTTCAAACAAAATGCCATGGGATTGAAAGAAATGACGCATACAGGTGAATTCCGTTCCATTATCACTGCGTATGACTTTGACTTGTTTTTCAAACTGTCGTTAGACCATTGTGAAAAACTTTCGAAGAATAGATGGGGTCTCATCTTTGTGATTTAACAAATAAACCCATACTGCCCGAGAAAAGTCATCTACGTTGGTTAGGAAATATCTTGCCCCAGTTCTAGACGCAGTTCTATATGCACCCCATAAATCACAATGGATTAAAGAAAAAGGAATAGAAGATTTATTAGAACTATCTGGAAAAGACTCACGACATTGTTTGGAACGAAAACATACATCACAAGGAACATTGTCTACAGAATTTTTAGGTAAAGAGATATGAGGTAAAGAGTTGAGGACAGAAAAGGAAGGGTGTCCCAAACGCTTGTGCCATGTACCCACGTCGTTCTCCTTCCTCACGATGCATGCCTTGTTGAGAACGCCATTCTGAAGGAAATATATGCCCCCTTGTCGCCTACCTGCTCCAATCACTGTCCTCGAGGCATAATCCTGTATAAAACAAATTTTGTCAATAAATTGAACAATTAATCTTTTATCGTGTAGAATTTGAGAGAAAAAAATCAAGTTGCAATTAAGTTTGGGCACGAGTAGGACATCGGCAAGTGTGAGTGCGGAACTCAGTCTCACACAGCCATTCTTAGTGGCTACAACACTTTCACCATCTGGAAGTCTAACGAAGCAATGTTTTATGTGCTCAATGTTGGTCAAAAATTCCTCGTTGCCCGTCATATGTTGACTTTCACCACTGTCTATGATCCAAGAGGTAGTAATGTTACCTGAAAATTTGTTTTCCAGAGGAATATCCTTCTCTTTCAAAAGGATCATCAAAGTGCTCCATTGCTCGGACGTGAACCCTTCGTTGTCGCTGTTTCCCTTCTCTGTACGGGCTGTGTGAGCTGTGGCAGTGACACCGAAACCAGCTCCAGTGGTCCGGTTGTTCCGACCACCAGGCGTGCCAGTTCTGCCCCCTTGCCGTCCTCCTTCGCGACCGTTTCGGCCTCCTCCTCGCCCGCCGTTTTGTCCCCGCGGCCTATCGCCCTACCATTCCGGGTAGCCAATGAGTTGAAAACAGCCACTGATTTCATGTCCAGTTATGCCGCAGTGTTTGCATCTAACATCTCTAGTTATGTCACGATTTGCACGATCCCGATCCACACGATCAACCACGGCAAAACTGACCGGGTTTTTCTCCTCTTCTTGGGTGGTCACTTTGAGAACACCTTCTTGTTGTATAATTGTTGAATACACACGATTAAGGGGTGAGATCGGGATGGTGCTTAGAATGTTAGAACGTAAGCCGCTATAGCCATCATTGTCGAGTCCCATTAAGAACTGATGCACCTTCTCATTCTCCTTTTGTGTCTCGATCGTTTTGATATTGCCACACTTACACGTACGACATTTCGCACATGCGGGAAGTTTCTCAATACTTCCCAACTCGTCCCATATGCTCTTCATTCTACCAAAGTAAGAGGCGATGGGTTGCCCGTTTTGTCTACAATTTGCCAGTTCCTTTTTGAGCTGGTTAACCCGCGGTCCGTTTGCCACCGAGAACTGTTCTTGGATGTCGTTCCATAATTGTGCAGCTTCTTCGACTTGTGTGATGGAATTTCGGAGTGAACCATCTATAGTATTAAAGATCCAGGACACCAACATGGCGTTGACGATCCACCATTCCTCAGCCTTTTCCTCGTCGTCTTCGGGCAAAGGAATCGACCCGTCAACGAAGCCAAATTTTCTCTTGGCACGGAGTGCGATGCGCACGGCCCGAGCCCATTCTTCGTAGTTGTCTCCAGTCAATTTGATTTGTGTGATTACCAACACGGGGGTATCCGCTGATTTTAATTCATAAGGGCTTACCCTTATGATTTTTTCTTCGCCGGTGCCTTTTGAAAAGGGATTCTTTGTCGAAACCTCGGTCATGTTGCTTCGGTCGGACCAGGTCTCCCAGGTCTACTGCTCTAATACCATGTGAATTTACGAGAGATTGAATGATAATTCTTCTGTGTCCATTCTCAAAGGATCTCCTCCCTTTAAATAGGGTGAGAGTCAAAAACATACAAGGAAACCAACTCATAGTAGGAACAAATTCTTAAACAAATAAGGGAACTAAAAACATGGCCAAGAAAGGAAAAAGAATCCTGGAGGAAATCTGCTGTTGTGGTGCGTGACTTGCGGCCCAAGGCTACCGGCCAATAATAAGAGTAATGTCAATATGTTTTTCTCTACTCATCAAATCTTGTCCAGCTTGGAAACATTGATTATGAATACTATTATGTTCCCCCACATGATCTCTTAATCTACCTTTCTTGTTCCAATGGCTAAATCCTTTCCCAACAAAAGCATCACCCCCAATACAAGAATTGTCCTGTCAAATTCATTAGATATTTCTTTAGTTGGATGTTGGTTTTGAGCTTCTTCAATGGGTGATGTGGCTTGAGTATTTTCCATTGGAGCTTGTGGTTGAACTTCAAGTGCAGGTTGGGTCGCTTGTTCTTGTACATGTGTGGGTTTTAATTTTTTATAGTAAGATTCTAAACCTATCATCACAAAAACAATAAATATTATTATTATTATATATTATCTAAAATTGCACTTCATAAACACTCTGTTCTCTAAGTCTTTGTACTCTATTAAAATAAAAATTAATATTTATAAACCTTATATGATACCTTTCATTCTCAATTGAATTGCAGACACAATAACACCTACATAATTGGAAAAAAAATTGAGGCAGTCAATGATGAAAAAATACAATAGGCCACTCTAGTAATTGGGGCAGTCAATTCATAAGCAATAAAAAATTACAATAGATAGCTCTAAACTAAAAATAAGAAAAAAGAATTTCACAGTCACAATTATTATTCTTTGCTGCTGAAAAATTGTCACACAAAGGCACAAACCCACAAATTTAAAAAATAGCTCTAAAAGTGGGATCGTGGATCTTAAAAACCCAGCAAAAAATAGCTCTAAAAAGAAGTTTACAGCCCCATCTGTAAATTAAAAATGACTTACAGTCACACAGCGCCAAAATTGGGACTTAGGCCGAGAATCGGCTGAGATCTGAACTTCAAATAACGAGTAGAAGAGTCGAAGAGGCGCCGTGGAAGAAGCGGCTGAGATCGGCGATGGACCGCAGATTCGTAGGACGGCAGGAGAGTGGCCGGCTGGATTGGAAGGAGAGTGGGAGAGCCGGCTGGATCGCAAGGAGAGTGGGAGAGCCGGTGAGGAAGATGATTGGTTATATGAACATCCAAAACGGTGACGTTTTCGAATATGCCCAAAACGATCAAAACGACATGGTTTTGATTAATTTTTTTAAAAATCCAGCGGTGTCACTTGACACCACCAAGCCCATGCTGCTTCCACCACTGCCCGCAACCCTATACCCAAAACTCTCTGCTTGAAACCCATAACCCACACCCGGTACCATGTACCCGAAACCCACCCCATCCACCCTACCGGAACCCAGAATCCGCCAATACAATTTGACACTATTCCTTCTCCTTCCTCCAGTCCTAAATCCTCACCAATCCTTACTCTGCCACCATTTTCCCTGCAGATCCACATGATTACCCAGTGCTTGTAGTGGTATTTTTAAACCCAAGCTTTATGCAGCCTCTATCCCTGCCTCTACCCACCTATAACTCAGCCTGTCACCTGCAAAGAGGCTTCTAATTGTCAGGCTATATATGAAGAGTTCTCTTTCATGATGAATCATAACACATGAGACCTTGTTGCAGCGCATCCTGATCTCGTTTCTATTGGTTGTAAGTGGGTTTACAAAATTAAACATAATTGTGATGGTTCCATTTCAAGGTACAAACAAATGAAGCATGTTGGCACTGATTGCCATTTTGTCCTGGAACAAGTAATTGATGAGATGATGTCTGTTTCGTATGTTCCTTCAGCGGATCAGCTAGCTGATCTTTTAACAAAGGCGCTACCATCTCCTTGCTACACAGCTCAGGTTTCCAAGCTTTCTCTTGTTTCACAATATTTAGCTTGAGGGAGATGTTAGGGTGTAATTCTAGTATTTGTATTTATGGTAGTATTAATATATTAGTCATCTATTATAATGGAAGATTCGTAACTAATATCAGGATCTTCATTTATATATAAAAGCTTGTACTCTCATAATTCTTTGAGTAAAATACATAATTTTTCAATTCAACATTTTTATAATTTTTTCCCTAAGAAAAATCATTACTTTTTTAAAAAATTGTTGCTTCAAATTTACTTTTTGAAATTAAAGCTTAGTGCTTGATCTTGAGTTGCTATTCAGTTTTATGATTTCATGAACAAATGTTTGTGTCTAGTTTTCAAGAGTTGCTATTCAATTTGTCATTTCAGGGTAAAAATTAGTGACGACTAAAAAGATTATCATACGTGATATATTACAAAATTATGTTTTATAAGTGCTGATTTTATAAGTTGATTATTTTAATCATGTTTTCACAATTAACCAGTGTAAAATTAAGTATTCCACTACTATTAATATTTTAGGATGGTTTCATAATAAAGTAGAGTGAATATTCTCAAAGGAACAATTTATTCCAATAAATCATTCCTTATGCTACCACATTTATTCTAGGAAACAAACCATAACATCAATTTCATTCTTTTAGAACACATTGGTGCGATCAATGCTTTATGAGCAATACTAGAGTCACAAATAAAGTGATCACAAACTTACAAGCCTATCATTTGTGAATTAAATTTTCACTTTTAAATAAATTTAAATAGATTATTTTATTATTAAAATTTAGTTCGTACATGGTATGTTTGTGATTACTTTGTTTGTGAGTCTAGCAATTTTGATACTTTAGTTCTGCAACTAAATTCAAATTCAAATCATAATATTGGCTTCATCTCTGATTTTCAAGACTTCTCAATCTCTATATTATTAAAAATTAATTTATGAATTAAGAAATACTTCCACAAAAATGGCCCAAGACCAAATAATAATTTACTTTATCAAAATATTTTTTTAAAAAATATTTATGTATGACTTTTATAGTATGTTTTAGGGAGTTACATATCCATTTGAGATCTATGAGGTCCATTGATGTCCCCTAAGTGACCATAATATCTATTTGCTAACACAAGTACACAACATTGTAAATCACCGCATCTTTAGCTGTCAAAAGTATGTCCTAAGAAACCGGTTAAGTAGCTATTCTTCCACGTTAGCAATTGCATCCCAACCATTATCAAAAGTAAATGTATAACCATGCATAGGGAAATCGTATAAGCTAGCAATGGCACATCGTGAATACCATTATGGAAGACCTAGATGATGCAAAAGAGGTTTGGGAGGCTCTTCCCGTTTCTCATCTACCTCCAAAATAGCATTAAAATCATCATAGCAAAATTGCAAGTCTTTAAGAGGGTACTCACCTATGAGTAGTTACAAGGAAGTAAGGTCCAAGCCTTATCTTTTCTTGATTGGTCCAAATGCCGTAAAAACATGTATGCCTCAACCTACCAAGCACTAAATCCTAAATCTCAACATCAATGTTAAACAATAAAATGACAAAAGAGAAACATGTTATTAGGATATTCAAAAGAGAGCCAGATTCCCACCATGACCAACAACTTTCATCCAAAATGAACAAGCATACTATATGAAAGTAAGTATTGATTTAGAGATGAGACCATGTCCACATCACTAAAAATGATCATGGAGAAACAATTACTCCGTATTATTTGTGGAAAATTATTATCTCTCAAATAATGCTAGATATTGTCAACCTTGATATTTGGTGATGAGGGCGAGATGACTTTTGCATTATCCACCTCCCATGTTTAGTTTGTTGTCGGTGTGCGTGGGGCAGTTGACAAAAACAGAGTGTGTCAAGGGTAAGATTCGAGTTCGATTTCTGGCAACTACGTTGAGAGACAATAATATTAACAATATATGATCTCTACAAGTACGTATTAGGTGCAAGCTTTACTCTTTAACACCAATTTACGATCAAAATTCTATTATCAATAACCATTCGATGAGATCTAAGGATTCATCTTTTTTTTTGTTGCGGTTAAAATTTTACCTAACTTCCACCAAAATTAAGGACCAAAATCCAAAGAGAAATTGAAAAGAATTTAAACAACTAGTGTAGTCGTGATGACACACAACCCACAATTTTTTTTTTGAGCTTTTCAACTTTCTTTTCAAAGGGTATGGGATTACACGCTCAAACCATTATCCCAATTCCCAGCAATGCCATTAGTACGTGAACTACACCCGAAGGTGAACGCGCGTGCGAGTAGCTAGTCGCTCATCGGCCATTAAAGCTTCCAACCTCACTCCCTCCCCTTCCACTCTCTCTCTCTCTCTCTCATCACCAGCTCAGCGTCAAGTCGTCAACGATCTCTCCCTTTTTCTTTCTCTCTCTTTCTATCTCTCGCTACATTCTCTCCTTGACCGCTTGCTGCTATCTCTTCCTGGAGCATTTACTCCTCAGATCGCGCCCGACCCGCATTTCTCGGATCTGTGAAGTACCCGGCAGCAGCATTGTCAAGCCGAGCTAGGGTTCTTCTCCCCCCGTCCTGCTCGCCGGAGCTATGAGCTGGATGCGGCGACATGCAATGGCTGGGGTTTTCCGACGGAGTTGATGGAGGATTCTGTCGGTGCGGCTGGCTGTAGGAGAACCCGAAGAGGGTGCTGGGCGAGATGGGCCGGGTTGGATTCTCAGAATCGTGATTGGAATTTCGCGGCCCTAGAGATAGAAGATGTCTGCTCTTGCTTTTCTCTTTCTTCTTCCCCTGTTCACTCTGGTTCCTACTAGTATTGGTAATTTCAGTTTGAATCTGCTTTTTCCCGTTGATTTCTATATAAATGCCGTTTTGGAAGTTATGCCGCGTGAATTTCTTTTTTACTACTCCCTATTTTAAACATAGAATGTTCCTTATAAGGATGAACAAAATTTAGGTTTAAATCGTTTCATTATATGACATGAACTTTATTAATGTTTTAAGTCTTAAGCAGTGCCCCTCTTATGGTAATTTCTTTTCCTTAACTTCGCATCAGATATGAACATGCACGGATTAGATAATAACTTCCAGTTTTTGAAGATGTTTTTTTATCTGCCTATAGAATGAGAAGCTGTCGATGATGATATGAAAAGAAGTTATTGACAGTAGGGCACTACATAGCTATCTTTATGTATAGGTTGCTTGGAATTTACACCATTTTATGTAGTGGCAATTAATCTTTTGTTTGCCAGAGTCCCACTTTGTGTTTGTTTTGGCAACTAATTTGAGCTTTTTTTTGTAGTGGCAATTAATTCTCCGTATGTTGTTTGTAGAGTCCCATTTTGTGTTTGTTTTGGCAACTGATTTGAGCATGTGCTGTTGCTCGAACGTCTTGTCGTTTTTCTTTACTATTCAGTTCTTTATCTATCAATAATCAGCAATGAGCACGTTTGGTTGAAAGGTAAAACTGTGTGGTTGAAAGTCTGCAGTCAATCACTTCTTAGATTATACTCCATACTGGGCATTAACAAACTACCCTTTGAAGGAGACAATTGTGCACTTTAGAAATATTTGAGTTGCCTAGTACTCCTTTCACCCCCAAATTGTGCACCTTAGAAATGTCTTAGTATATTTTTTCATCCTTCCCATTTATATTTTCCAATTCTAAGAATGGAAACAGATTCTCTACCAAGTGTACTTTTCAACCTATCTTTACGAACACTCATGACCCAACTGCCTAGCACATGGGTAGGTAAGGAAGCCCGAATTCAAAAATTACACTGATATTACCTAACACTCCATGTCAAAAGTGAATGAGACATTATATTTAGGATGGTGGGAGTACTGGTATACACTTAATAGTAGTCATAGAATTACAACACATTTGGAATGAGTATCTCATTTGCCTAATCCAGGACATGATGAAATGTTTTTCCCTTGTTTCAAATTAGAGTGCCATTTTTGGCGTATCTGAGTTATCCTTAATCAAACTTTTGGCTTCTTCAAACATTCTTTCTGAACATATTTACTTGTCTCCCCTCCTGAGTAGCCAAATGTACTTTGCTAGAAAATTCTCCCTGGAAGAATGTTGTTTCAGTAGTTTCTTTGTTCTGATGAAAGTTCTAACTTCTCACATATAAGATTTGTTATCCTTTGATTTCTGCTCATCTTTTTTTTAAACCAGTGCAATGTGTTTAATTTATTCCATGATTGTTCTTTTATATTTGACAGTGAGGTTAGCGTCTACCAGTGCATCGTGGGCTCCACTATCAGCTCCTCATAGACATCATCTCAAACCTTCTATCAATCCCACTCGCGGACCAGCTCCTTCACCAGTGCTTCCAGGTACTTATGGTGTTTGTTATCTTAACTTCTGATCCTTTCCTTACTGATGTAAAGCTTACTTCTATAGGCCCTCTACCCAGTCCGATTGGCAATACTTGGCGAAGGCATCATCACCGTCATCACCATCGAGGGAGTACTCGACCAGCAGTTTCACCACCTTCAGGATCTGGTAATTTGCTCTTAAAAATCCAAAAACTCTGCCTAGATAGTACTCTTGCCTTGGCCAACTGCATTTTTTTCTTTAATAACCCAAGCTATTCCTGTCTATGCTTCACATGATCTTGCCCCGGTGCTAGCCTTCAGTTTTCCGCTCCCCTAGTTTCTAAGACTTTTTAGGTCATTCGTATTTTGTGAAAATTCTGTATGATTAGTCACGCCGTACAAGATAATTATCTTCTTATGTTTAATCATCAATTCATCAAATCAAATCGTGATCCTTATTTACTGAAATGAAGACTGATCTGCCACAGACTACGAGTCCAATGCAGTCTATAGTGCCCCTACGACATCCAAGGTTGCTATAGAGACCAGCCTTTTGCCCCAAAAATGTGCCAACCAATTTTTCCCTCCCAAGAGTCAACAATGCGGCCATAGCTCCTGATCAGTTGTGCCATACTGCCTTGTATCTTGCATAGTTAAGTTCCAACCTAAAGACAAGCTCTCCAAACAAAGCCGTGTCGACATGTCCTAGACTCATGCAAGCATGTTAGTACAACGCCTTAAAACTATTTCCGCCAACATTCTAAACAATGGTAGGATTCAATATTGGCACACCTTCATCTTCACGGTCACACAATACTCGGTGCGTGACATTCACCACCACTCAAAATCTAGCACGCCCTCGTGCTAGAAAAAGGACTTTGCCCAATAATCTTCTTTGCAATGATATTTTCATGTCGCGAATGAAATTATTACCCTCTCCCCAACTTGGATGTGCAGCGCACCATATAATCCATCAAATGGAACCATTACTCTCTCTCAATCAAGATGTGCAGGGTTCTACATTCTTCCAGACAAACGAACAATATGCATATGAATACCATTTGCCACGTGCTGAGAGTCCAACGTAGTCTACAACGCCCGTGCGGCGTCCCAAGGTCTCTTGATCGCTTTGAGACCAACCTTTTACCCCATAAGCATGTTCGATGCTTTTGCCCTGGCTCATCAGGCCCGACCAGTTGTGTCATTTATCTTGCATAGCCTATTTAGTTAAGTCCTAGAATAGCGACAAGCTCCCCAAACATAATTGGGTCAACATGCCTAATTTGGCCAGAGTCATGAAAAGAATGCAATACAACTCCTTAATGCTATTGGCGCCAACATTCTAACCAATGAAACCAATCGTAGGACTCAGTGCTGGCATACCTTCATCTTCATGGTCATTCAAGACTTGGTGCACGTGAAGATAAAAAAACAATTTAATAATATAAAATGAATGCCGTTCATGGTCTCACAAGCATTGCTAAATTAAACAGATTTGAAACAAAAAAAACTAGACACTTCCTTGCCACTTGCTGTATAATGAATGTGATCCTCATTGTGTTTCTTGTATTAATGAATGATATTAAAACTTAAACTGGCAGTCTGCAGTCAGGGCTGTTCGCCTCCACTTGCTTCAGTTCCCCTCCTTTCAAGATGTGATTGCGTGTTTCCAATGAACGTGAAGCTCCTCTTAGGTGTATCACTTTATTCTGTATTTCCTGTCATTAGAGAGCTTGGGCTTGAGGTTGCTGCAGGCACATACCTTGATCCTTGTCAAGTAGTGGTTGTTGGAGCAAGTGCTTATAATCAAGACCAGGGAAAGACAATGGTTGATCTTAACTTGGTTCCGCTAGGGGAGAAGTTTGATAACACCACTGCTCAGCTTACTTCTGAACGATTTTGGAAAAAGAGTGTGCCCTTAAACCATACTATGTTTGGTGATTATGAGGTGATATCCATTAGCTATCCAGGTACACGATGAACTCAATGTTGTGTTTTCCTCTGTTCTTTGTATAGTTATAAGGTCTAAATGTTTTAGTCTCAGGGCTGTCTTCTTCTCCACCACCTGGCAGTTTTAATGGTTCAAGCACAGACACTCAGCCGTTTCCTGTTACTGCTGATATTACGAATAGGAGTCAGAAAATGAGTCCGAGACTAATATTTCTCATTGCTTCATCAGCTCTAGTACTCCTAGTGATTCTATGCGGAGCCATTGTTATTATGCTAAAATGCAGGAGGCCTGGCCGACCATCAAGCGCTGTTGGTCCTGTTTATGCTTCTGCTATAAACAAGAAATCTGGTATGCCTCAGTTAATTTCATGCATGAATCTAAACCATCATCATTATTTGTGTGTGTTCTTGTTTTCATTATTGTTTCATACTCTTTCTTTTAATGTTTTGAATTTATTTGCTGCTAAATTTATATTTAGTTGTGTTTGACGTGGGTGTTTTATTATAAACATGTTGAAATATCAAGGTTATCAGAGCATTTATTTGCTCTAGTATTACTATGTTCTAGAATAGGGGTCTTACAGGACAAACAGTATTACGAAGTTCAAACCAGTCTCTTTTCTTTTGCTTCTTATTTTTTCAAGGCCGAGTCTAAGTATTAACACAGCAAGACATGCTTTTCCTCAACTAGATTGTCTTCTACTCAACAGTGTTTCTTCCATTTATCTGCATACAAATCGTTTAAGTGAGCTATTTGTTCTCTATATCGTTCTAAACCATTCATAATAATTGTTACATATTTGCGTAAGTCAGTATTTTATTTATCGAGGTTTATACAGATTCCAGTATTGGAGCTTTAAGAGCTTGTGAATTCCCAGACGATAGTAGCATGTTTCAAAGACATCATTTTTATCAATTCTCTCGCTGATCATTCTTGATCTACATACCTATTATGTTAAGTGTATTGTGTTACATTATTTTGTGAACATTCTAATTCTAGATTTATGGGAACCTTCTATGTTCTCTTATGTAACATGGTCCGTGCCTGATTGTAGATGAATGGAGTTAACCTGGATTCTTTACTTGATACTATGATACAGTGTTATTTGTTAATTTGTAAGCCTCATTAACAAAATATATCTATACAAACTTTTAATTGTTAATTTGTCACAGGAATGGGGTCTATGATATCAAGTAGCCCCGTAAGCTCGACATCGGTGTCCTTCGCTTCTGCAATGCCCACATCTATTCGTTCTGTTCGGACATTTTCTCTTGCTGAGCTTGAGAAAGCCACAGAAAAGTTTAGTTTAAAAAGAGTTTTAGGGGAAGGAGGGTTTGGACGTGTTTATCATGGGATCTTGGAAGACAATTCAGAAGTTGCTGTCAAATTGCTTACAAGGGATAATAATCAAAACGGAGATCGTGAATTCATTGCTGAAGTTGAGATGCTAAGCAGATTGCATCACCGTAACCTTGTGAAATTAATTGGCATATGCATTGAAGACTGGACACGCTGTTTGGTTTACGAGCTTGTTCCAAACGGAAGTGTTGAGTCTCACTTGCATGGTATATTATCTGTTTTCTCCTCTTTCTATCATTTTCTTAGATATGCAATTCATAGACTTTTCGGGGTTGAAACATCTGATGTCAAGTGTTAAAGGATCCTCTTCTTTGTTATGAACATTATCTGTTCTCTTTGCAATGTGTTTTGTCTGACAGGATCCGTTGGTATTTCAGGAGTAGACAGGATGAGATGTCCTCTTGATTGGGATGCACGGTTGAAAATTGCTCTTGGGTCTGCAAGGGGCCTGGCTTATCTTCATGAAGATTCTAACCCTCGTGTAATCCATCGTGACTTCAAAGCTAGTAATGTTTTGCTGGAAGATGATTATACCCCCAAGGTTTCAGATTTTGGATTGGCAAGGGAAGCAACCGAAGGAAGTCAACATATATCAACACGAGTCATGGGAACTTTTGGGTATGCTTCTTTTCCATCTAATGGTAATTAATGGGTAGAAGAATATGATCCAAATGGAAAAATGTACTGCAGTCTGACTTGCTGTGGTAAAATCCAACAAAGTTATTAGTTTCATGGGAAATGCCACGAGTGAGATAATCTTGTCTTTTTTTTCATTTAGCTTAAATGCTTGTCTTAAAAAGGAAAAATTGATACGTTCTATTGTGGATCACAGGTATGTTGCTCCAGAATATGCTATGACGGGCCATCTACTTGTGAAAAGTGATGTATACAGTTATGGGGTTGTGCTACTAGAGCTTCTTTCAGGAAGAAAACCAGTTGATATGTCTCAACCACCAGGACAAGAAAACCTCGTTACGTGGGCCAGGCCTCTACTAACCACTAGAGATGGATTGAAGCAATTGGTGGACCCTTCCTTGGATGGGAGCTTCTACGACTTTGATGACATGGCAAAGGTGGCAGCCATAGCTTCCATGTGTGTTCACCCAGAGGTGACTCAAAGACCCTTCATGGGAGAAGTTGTTCAGGCCCTCAAGCTCATCTACAACGACGACACAGACGAAACATGTGCAGATGGCTGTAGTGTAAAAGACTCACTTCCTGACTCTGAATACAGAGGCGGCGATCATATCAACTCAGACAGCAGCTGGTGGAATGCCGGTGGGATGACACCTCGGCTGACATACGGTGTCGCCTCCTCGTTCATGACAATGGAGTACAGCTCTGATCTGCAAGACGAGTTTGAAAACAGGCCGTTCTCATCCTCAAGACTGATGGGACGAGGAGGGGTTGCCAGCAGGGGTGTTGCATTACCAATTACACACGGGAACAGATCAGGCCCCCTGAGGACAGCCAGGGGTAATCCCGTCTTTTACAAACCAAGCGGTAGTATGAGCGAACATGGCTCATCACTCGTTCCGAGACGCTCTTGTAATAACGGTGACGAGTACAATGACGCTTATCTCTAGGACGGAATGGAGAACTGTGTAAAATGTACAGTGCTGGAAAGACCAGACCCCATCGGTACTGAAAATGAAAAGACTATGGTTTGTGGGTGAGGTAGCAGAAGCAGCAGTTGTTGTAGTATAAGATTAGGAGTTTGGATTCGGCCGTGGTTTGCCTTCTAATTTTTGGTCATCTTTTACAATCAATTATTTAATTACAACAGCAGGGGAACCTTGGTGTAAATGTAGTCACTCAATTCACTTCATGGTTCAATACTCGATTGAACCATTATGTCACATTTATATTCTTTTCCTTCCTGTTTTTCACAGCCAATGTTGTTTCTTTTTGGCTAACTCATCATCGGTATGAATATCTGTGTGGCCTGCAAAAAAAGAAAAGAAAATGCTCGGCCATTGGTCGCAATGTATACCGGATAACTGGTTGTACGGTATTTCCCGTACATCCACAACTAGTGCTCATTTACGAGTAAAGGAATGCTCATTTTTGAGCAAGTGAATACTGATTTTAGAATAACATTCATTTCCCTAAGACTCAGGTAGGCTCGAAAATGAACATTCAGTTGCTCGAAAATGAGTATTCTGTTACTCGAAAATGAATATTTAGTTACTCGACAATGAGTATTTATGAGGATGTACGAGAAATACCGTATATTCAGATGTCATATTCGAATTCGAAACAATCGAATACAAATCTCGTAATTCGAATAAGAATCACAAATCAAACAAAAAATATTTGATTCATTTGGAGCATATGCAACGTCGAGTTCTTCCTCTTTGTCGCCCCACCATACCACACTTTCACTTGATTATCATGGAGTGGAATGAGTGTTCCACCGTGACTAGCGAGGCATGTTTATGCCTTTTCTTTTCATTTTTTTGAAGAAAGAAATACTATATGAGCTATTGAAAATTTGAATTACATCAAAGAATATCAAAAATACAAAAAATGGCTTGCCGATAGACTGGTCATGCCTAGACCTGGCAAAACAGAACCGGAACCAATTGCCCGAATCGAAATATCCGAAACGAAAACCAAAATGACCCAAAAAATGAAGATTCGATCTATAACCAAAAACCCGAAATGATCCGAATCGAACCGAAACCGAACTAAATAATTTATATCCGATTTAAATCTGAAACCGATTATATCCGAAACCGATAATATCCAAACCGATTAAACCCAAAACCGATTAGATCTGGAACTGATAATACCCGAAACCGATAAATCCGAAACCGATTAGATCCAAAACCGATAATATCTGAACCCGATTAGAACTAAAATCGATAATTCAGAACTATGTTTGCCTTTCTATAAGCATATTATAATTTTGAATTTTTACTTTTATTTTACTCCATTTGAACTAATTACATTACTTGTTCATTCCCTCATAAAATGGATTATCTTCTTGAAAAAAAAGTATAAAATTTCATGCATTAAATTTATTTTATGTAGAAATTAAAGATAAGTTATACATATAAATGATAACGCACAAACAAATGAAATTTTCATCATTTTTAAATAGTGAAGTGTGATATTCTTTTTGGGACGAAAGGGTTATATGATGAATTGTATGGAATAACTAGATTTTATCCTAATTTCATCCCATTACAATAAATTTTATTGATGTGAGAGTTAATTTAATTAGTTTCAAACCAATTCACTCAATATTAAGCAATAAAATTAGATGCTAGTATTAGCATTTTGAAAAGACTCTCTAGCAGCATCATTTAGTGTTATCATTTTTAAATTTGATCTACACCATTACATTTAGGTGTAAAATTAATTATATTTGACTCTATTAGATTTAATTTTATCTATTTTCAACTAAATACACTCAATAATTTATAAATTTTGCACTCAATTGAATAAAATCAACTTAATTTCACCGAATTTTACTCAATTTTTACCAAATTGTATTCAAATGAAACATAACACTATTTAAATTTATCTTTTATCTTTTCATTTATAAACATAAGTATATTAGTAGATGTGAGAAAAATTTGATATTTCAAAACTAAATTTTAGAATCAATTTAATTATATTAAATTTATATCATAATTAAATATATATGTTTTCATAATTTGTAGTCCAAATTTGTAAAATATGAATACAAAGTTAAAAAGGGAAGATTATTTAGGGTAAAGATAATATAATTAAAAAAAATATAAAATAATATGAGGTATTGAATTGATGATAGATTGATAAATGTGATAAAACATAAAAAAGAAACATGGATAGTTAAATTTTAATTAGAAAATACTGAGTAATATATATCCAAAATATATTTGATCTGAAACTGAAATATATCTGAACCGAACTAGACCCGAAACCGAAATATATCCGACTCAAATTGTATCCGAACCGAAATCTATCCGAACCGATTTATAACCGAACCGTATCTGAACCAACTCGAAACCGAACCGAACCGAAAAATGTATAAAACCGAATCAAATCCGAACCGAAATTTAACCGATCCGATCTGAACCGAACCGATTATAACATATAACCGAAAGATATCCGAACCAAAAAAATCCAACCCAAAACCGATCCGGTTGAACCGATTGCCACCTCTAGTCATGCCACTCTAGACTGGGTTGATTTCTTATGTTTTTTTGAAACAAAATGTGTTTTTGCAAGGCATTTAAATAAAATAGATAAAAAATGTTTTAAATAAGAAAAAGAGAAGATTTTTATTTTTTAAATAAGGAAAAAGAATACTCCTATTTTTATAAAGGTTATAGAAGTATTTTTATGATCAAACAATTAATTAAAATAATTTTTATAATTAAAATGTATCAAAAAATGTAATAAGTGACAAACAAATTGATTTGCCAATGCAAGACATGTCACTCCACTAACTTGTCACTCACTGGCATGACTGCTTTTCATTGATTGAAATTTTCTATGTCGGTGTGTGACATTCCATTTTTGCCTCATTATTGTCCATGCTCTTACAACCACACCGACCACTGTAGCCAATCGGTCAAGAAAGTAAGAGCCATCAAGGGGGCTGTGGTGCGGGAGGAGGGGGGAGATGGAAGTTGTTTAAGAAAGTAAGAGCCATCAATTTCGTCAACGAAGCTTTGTAAGAGACTCGGGTCATAATATTTTAATATGACATTGATATTAATGTTATATGAACCGGCCCATACACATAAACAGTAGTATAGCCGGTTTTCTTTTGTGTGAGGTAGGGAGGGAGTATTTTAAATTGAAAATCTACTTTGCGTGGTATGAATTTATTTACAATTTGTCCCAAAAACTGCACTTCACACTCTTGCAGTTGCTCTTTGAGCCCGACACATCATCTGCCCCAGTCTGCGGACCCGATAATCGCCGAGTACCCGACGACATTTCCACCGGAACTAAGTTTCGCGGTGCTTCTCCATTAGCTCCGGTGACACGCCGACACTCTCATTTTCCTTCTCTGTTTTAACCGTACATATAACTGCCCCCCCCCTTTGTTCTTATAAACCCGCAGAATTCAGCCGGCGTTCCCTGCGCGAAATGTACGGGCGCGACATTGTCGGAACTTCTCGCTGCTTCTTTTTCAGCATAGCTCTCAGCCGCTGCGCTTCTCTGTTCCTTCCTATGGTGGCATCTCTTTCGATCTAGCTTCTGGAAGGTAGATCGACTGAATCTATTTGTCCATATTTCCCTACCTTTTGCTTGAATCTTCCTTTGAACTTCAGTTTTTTTTTTTTTGGGAAAGAAATTTCTCGAAAGTCGATTCAACCTTCTCCTTGTTAAATCACTTAATCCATGTGAAATAAACAAATACTGATTCAGTCAATTCCAATTCCTTGTTATTTTGAGTAAGGCAATCAGATTTATTTTGTTGCAAGTTGCTGCTCACTTGTTTTGGCTGTATGTAGCTTCTATGCGCTATTTCATATTAAGCTTCCCTTTAAAGGATGATTGATGTGGTGATGGGATGTATTAAATCAGAAATTCTCTCTCAGGTATCACTATGAATGGGATTCAGAAGGGTCAAAATCTCGAGGAACATTTTTCAGGATGTTTGGGAAGAATGGTGAACCTTTACAACTTGAATGATGGGAGTGCAGGGAACGAGTTGCTCACGGATAAGCCATATCAAGATGGTAAATGCAAACTCATCACAATAGTATATTAAAATTCAAATTCTTTGGCTTGTCAAAGTGACATTAAAGTGATGAAACAAGCATGGTTCATGATGTGATGCTTGTTATGATTCTTTTTCTCAAGATAATCTAATAATCAATGAAGATGGCTGGTATTCTAGCTAGTTCACCTTGTTCCTTGAATCTTGACTGAGTGGAAACTAGTTATTTCTCTAATTAATTTGGTATATAGTACAGAGTATATGATAGTATTTCTGTAATGCACCTTTCTTCGGTTTGTCAATATCATGCCTTGCATAAATGATTACAGGCTTTCCTCCAATGTACAATTCGAACGTGGCAAGTCTGTCTCCCTATAACGATCAGACTGAGGATAATGAGGTCATATTTTCAATCTATTTATGAGAGTTGAACTGTAACAACCAGGTCTTTTGAAAAAGTTGCCTATGTTACTGATGTATACTCATTTCTTTGGTGCGTGCAGATTGTGTCAAAATCAAGTGAAAATATTTTACATAGGAAATCAAATGTAACACCAATGAAGATGCTCCTTGCCCAGGAAATGTCCAAAGAAATTAACAATAAGCATAATCCACCAAGTGTTGTAGCCAAGCTAATGGGGCTTGACACTCCTCCGTCTCAGCAACCTGATTCTTCTAAAGAAAGATATTGTGTCGGTGGGAGTGCGCGAGTTCACACTGACACACATTTGAGTTATTGCAATAACAAAAGTGGAACATTAAATGGAGAATTACAGCACGACTTTCATCAATGCTCAAAACAAAATCAATTCAAAGATGTCAACAAAGTTTGGCAGCATCAGCAGAAGAGCTCTCTGAGAAATAAATCATCTGGAAGCGGAAGGTGTGATGAAAAGGACAAAAGGACGGCTTATGTACGCCAAAAGTTCATTGAAGCAAAATCTCTATCCATAGATGAAAAATGTCGCCAGACTAATAACTTTCAAGGTGCATTGGAAGTTCTGAGCTCGAACCCTGATTTGCTCCTCAAGTTTTTACAAGAACCAAATCCTACGTTGGCTCAACAGATATCCAATCTACGGTCTTGTCAGCCTCCTACTGATATAAAACGGATAACTGTACTTAGACCTTCCAAGATGGTAGATAACCACACATATTCTGGGAAGGAGACGAATGAAAAAAAGGATAACAAGGCCAACGAAGTCAGCCAATTGAACAAAATAGATGAAAGCTATCAGGATCATTTTGCTTCTACAGCTAGACATAGTGTTGATGGAAGTTCTGCTCAACCAACTCGAATAGTAGTACTTAAACCTAGCACAGGTAAGTGTCACAACCTCAAGGTTGTGAGTTCCCCACCTTGCATATCACCTGCTAGGTTCCATCATGAAAATGTATCGGCAGACCCTGAAGATAATGGTGTTCAAGAATTAAGAGAGCTGGCTACAGAAATCACCCAGCATATGCACGAAAACTCTATTGGGCATGAAAGGGATGACATATTGCTTTCTTCTGTGTTCCTAGATGGCTATATTAGTGACGTGAGCTCATTCGACAAGTCAGAAAATGAGCATGCCATGGAAAACCTGAGTGATTCGGAATTCATGTCACCAGCTTCTAGGCACTCATGGGAATTCATTAATAGGTGTAGAAGTCCACATTCTTTATCCTCACCCCGTCCATCTCATTCTCCAGAATCTCTAGTATCCAGAGAAGCAAAAAAACGACTTTCTGAAAGATTGGCCATGGTTGCATCAAATGGAATTTGCCAAGAACAAAGACCTCACAGGAGAAGCTCAAGTACTTTAGGTGAGATGCTTTCTCTCTCTTATGCAAAGAAATCAGGAAAACGTGGGGGAGGAGGAGATAAAGAGCCAAGTGACTTGAGTTTCAACCAAGTTGGGGGTACAAATATAATGGAAGGCGTGGATAACTCACTGAGTCTCCTGAGGTCACAATCTGTCCCTGTACCTTCTACCATGTTTGCTTCTAAATTGAAAGTAGAAAGCTCGGAATCGGAGACTGTAAAAACAAACCCTGGTGAGGGGTCACTAAATGAAAGAATCATAAAGTTCTCTTTCAAGGGGAAAGTTTCAGGTTTGTTCTCGTGGAACAAGAAACCTAGCAATCAGAAGCTTGACACTTCAAAATATGGCAATGAATCTCATTTTGGTGAGAAGTATTATTTAGATTCTCGTAGAAAAGAAAATCAAGATATGAGTCAATGCCTTGATTATGTCCATGGCTCAACTGGCAAAAGAACTTCTTCAGGCTTGACTGGAAGGCATGTCATTATTTCTTCTGAGGTAATTGGGTAACCATTAGCACCATACTTCCCATGTTCATTTTATGAGCTTTAGAAAATTCAGGTGTGATTTTATGGTCAAGCATATATTGTTAAATACCAGTATATATTATACAACTTTTTGGCCTGCACATTGGTTGATAGTACTGCTAGACTTATTTCAAACTTAAAACAAGGTTGCAATGAATTCATGCTGGACAAATTCTACAGGTTGATCCTGGACCATCTGTGAAGAAGGATTGGCGACCTGGAAATCTAAGTGAGAGCCAAGATCAACCAAGTCCTATTTCTGTTCTGGGGACATCATTTGAGGATGATGAATCTGTAACACAAGTATCCCTAGACAATATCAAACAATACGGTCATGGTAACTTTTTTCTTTCTCACTCGCGCATAAATTTTTTTCCTCGTTGTATCGTGCCTTATCATTTTCCAAAATCAAACAGGGGAGTTGCCTGGTCCCTCCACCAATTTCAATCCAATTGACAAATCTCCACCGATCGGTTCAATTTCCCGTATGCTATCATTGAGCGATTCTTGCTTATTCGACGCAGCCACCTCTTTTTCACTGAAACAGTCCTCAATTCAAAGGGCCGAAGAAGAGCACAAGTGGTTCATCCATGTTCAGACAATATTATCAGAGGCTGGTCTTGATGACATGCAATATGATTCATTCTTGTCAAGGTGGCACTCACCAGAGAGCTCATTGGACCCATCACTCAAAGACAAGTATGTTGATTCACATGACGAGGAGTCGTCTCTTCATGAGGCTAAGCGAAGGAAAATGAGATCAACCAAAAAGCTCATATTTGATTGTGTGAATGCAGTGTTGATGGACATCTCCTGCCAAAACACATTTCCTTGTAGCGTAATATCAGCGGACCATGTTTTGGGGCAAATGAGAGAATGGTTTTCTTGGAATAATATGATTGATCTCTCGGAATATAATGGGGACAGAAACTGCCTAGTGGCAGAAAAGATGATAGAGAAGGAGACAATGGGGAACGGATGGATTCAACATTGGAGACTTGAACGTGAAATGATTGGGAAGGAGATCGAAGGAAAATTGTTAGACGAGATTGTGCGTGAAGCAGTGGTGGAAATGATGAAGTAGAATGCAATTCTGTTTTACTCAGGTGGATCTATGTATTATTATTTCTTACAAAATCACAATGATAAGTAATATATGTAAATCAAAATGGTTTAATTTGATCTCAAGCTTCCTCTTTTTCTGTCTGAATCTGATTATAATTTGATCTCATATGAGAGGAGGCATTTATATTAAGATTGCTAGAAATTAAGGGTCCGTTTGGTATAAGGAATTGGTGGAATTGGAATTGAATTGGAATTGAAATTCCATGGGATTCAATTCCATAGAATTGAATTCTGTCAATTTCAATTCATTTTTTGCACTATCAATTTCAAATCCACATAATTTTTGTGCTACCAAACACCAAAATTGAAATTGAAGTCTCCAATTCCAATTCCATTATTTGAATTCCATATACCAAACGGGACCTAAAGAACATTTGGGGCATTAGATTGTGAGGGAAAATTCTGTGTATTCTCATCTTCGTTTATGGTTCCGTGTAGTACAAGTAATGCCCAATACAGAGAACAACAGTGGAAATTACTCCTGTGCCTATTTAATTTGAAGAGTTTGACTTCACCTGCTTGAAAAGTATTCTAAAGTAAAAAGTGGGAGAATAAAAGTGTTTAGAGAAAAAAAAAACAAAAAGTGCGAGTCATATACTCTTTACTTTTGCATGAGTAAAGAAGTGTGTACTTTTTTGTACTCCCTCTCTCCACCATAGATCTTCCCAGACACTATTCACAGGGTCAAACTTTAATCACTATGTTTGCTCAATTTTACTAGTCATTTAATAAAATAATATAGTCTTGACACCTCTAGTTTTGTAGAACTTTTCATGTAGTTTATTACTATATAAATTTTATTTTAAAATTTTACTCCTATGATCAATTAAATTGAATTGAAAATAAAGTTGGTCAGGCCTCGTAACGCGTAATGGGAAGATCATACATGGATGGAGGGAGTAGATAACTTAAAAATAAGTGTATCTATTAGATTAAAAGTGTACACCATTAAATCTTCACCACACAATCCACAGTAAAGAATTTGAAAATGAATAAAGATCAAATGGTGAGGGATTGGTGTACTACTATGGTGGTATACACCAAATAATGTACCCCTAGCTAGCATGGCTCTTTAATGTTCGCGTTCTCTTTGTGATAAATTAACTTTATAAACCCATAGAAAGACATCTAATCTATATACTCCCGCCCTCCCAAAACAATTGCCACAACATGCAAAATAAAATGATTTTTTTAAATTTATTTTATTTAAAAATTTGCATAGAAAATAAAATTTAGTACATCTTTAAAAACTACGTCGAAAATTCTATTAGACAAGAAGTGACAAGAATACTTAATTTATCAAATAATCAATTAAAAAAGAATAAATAAACAAAACTTTCTATGATATTTGAACAATAAACTATGATATTTTTTTAAACGGAGGGAGTAATTATGTGCAGGGTATAAAATAATTATACATGGACTTCGCTATTTACCGAAGTTGCTATACATCATGCTCCAAGGATAATACAATTTCAATTTTTAGTAGAAAAAATAAACCTGCACAGACTTATTAGCAGTAAAAAAATAAAGTGTTCTTTCTAATTTATTTTTTCAAGAGATATGTATGGGAATAATACAACTTCAATATTATCAGTGGCATTCAGTGGTGACTATGCTAAAGTATTGGAGTTTTTAATGACCTTTCAGGGAGGGTGTAATACTACATTACATTAGGTCAGTAATGAAATATTCAAAAGGGAAAGAACAATTCTGAATAATCAACGTGGAAATCTTGAAATCTATATAACAGGACAATGAATTTAATATGCAATGGTTCGACGATGCAAAGTCTTCATTGCAAATCAAGTTCTTTAACTATTTGTGATTTGTGACACGTGAAATTGCCACATAGAGCTGCCTATGACTGTATACTGACTTTTTGAGTAAAAGTCCAACATGCAATATAGATTGACCTTAACTTTTGTTAATCGTCATTGCATATGAATTCATAATTGGGAATTGTTTCCTTCGAAACTTCACAGGAATTCTCGTATTTGACGGTGTAAGAAACAACCGCGTGATAAAAACTTCTTGACCAATATCTTTCCCTGTCAGCATCGTCCCTTGAATAAGATGATTGCCCAATCGAGTAACTATCAACATTGTTCCATTGCACAAACCTGATGATTGGTCAATATTCCTCAACAACGTGATGGGTGTTCCGATGTTTAACTTCAATTCATGATTTGGCACACCAAATGCTCGTGTGTCATTTAGAACTTTAGGAGAACGCAAGTTTGTTAAGAAATATGCATTTGAACCAGACTTACACATTGAATCAGAGCTAAAATAGCTTTTTGCTTCTCCCATGTTGTTCAATGATGTCATGTAGTCATTTATTTCATCCACAACGTCTAACTTTGGTGCAAGGATAGCCCGACTTAGCAAATATGTTGGATCATTTGCGAGTTGGTGCAAGGATAACCTGACTCCCACGTGGTTCTTCAATAATGTTCGGCCATTATTTCTTCTCATATATTTTGGACACCCATTATCGTCAATGTTTATTTCCTTCATCACTGAATTGTTTTGGGAAATATTTGGAGTACTTGCCATCCTTCATGCAAGGCAATTTTGGTCCAGTGGTGCCGCACAGTCCATGAATAATAAAATCTCGAACAACGTTAAAGTATCTTGGATCATTCACTTCATCTGGTAACTCCGCATATATGATTCGATCAATATCTTTAGATGTTGAATTTATCAGTGTAAACAATAAGGTGTGGGCATGTGGGAGTCCACGCTTTTGGGATTCAACAGTGTAAACAACTGTAATATAAGATGTCTTTGGTAATCTTTATAATTTCACAAAAAAAATACTATTGTATACCTCAACATTTTTTCAAAATATTTTAATTCAAATGAGACTTTGAAATGTTAATGTTTAAATGTATGTTGTTCAGTATTTGAAAAGTTTTGTAACGATGAAAAGTTACAAAAACAAAAAAAAAATATTCCATCTCATGCATGGCACGAGTTAAAATACTACTCCCTGTGTCCGGGAATAAACTTCCTACTTTGACTTTTCCTCATTTTTAGTGGGTGTTAGAATATGGGTATAATTTGTCTGAAATGCCCTCCCTCTCCCTCTCCTTTTACCAGCCCTGCCATCTGATACGGAACAAGATATATTCGTATCACCATCACAAATCTCCAAGCAGAGAAGGCTCGCCGGAATTGCTGGTTCGACGCTGCAACCCGAATCGGAGGGGAAATCACGGATCCGCGCCGCTGTGCCCGACCAAATTCTGGAGAAGAGAGCCGCGCCAGGAGGAGGTCGCTGGACTTTTCGGAAAGGGCTGGAGACACAGCTGAAATTCTCCGCCGGAAAGGGCCATCTCCTCGCTCTATCGTCGTGTTGCTGAATCGGATAAGGGAGAGGAGGCTAGACTCACCATCCTCACTGCCGCCACTATAGCCACCGCTACCATCACCGCCATGCTCAGATCTAGAAGAAAAATTGAAGAGAAATAAGAGGAGGAGATAAAGAACAAAGATTAATGGAAAAAGAGGAGAGGAGGAGATGGACGGTGGAAATGGGGAAATGGAGAAAAAAGAAAAGAAAATGAGGAGAAGAGTAAGAGTGGGAATTGGGGAAATGGAGAACAGGAGAAGAACGGGAGACAAAGAGAAAAGAAAAAGGAAAGGGTGGGATATTTTAGGAAGGGGTATTTTTGGAAGAATTGGAATAAAAACGTAGAATGAGAAGATTATTTTCGGACGAAAAAAAGGTAGAGTAGGAAATTTATTCCCGGACGGAGAGAGTAGTATATTTATAAAGTTGATAGGAATAATTGTAATTACAACATGTGTCACGTCATGTCATTGCGAAAACTATGCATATCAGGCCAACTACAATGCCACATCATGTCACCATGTGCCACTTAATTCCTCTTTATTACATAAATGGATGCATTATGAAAGTGAAGCAAATAAAAGACACATATGTATCACTTAATTTTTTTTTAATAAAACTCCTCATTTTCCAACTAATATACCAATATGTTTATTTTTATGTACATATATATGCTATTATTTTATTTTTATATTGTTTAAATCTTATAATTTTTTAAAAACAAAACATTATATTTATTTTATAAATATTAATCATTTATTTCTTCTTTTATGCATTTCAAAATGAATATTTATAAAAAATATTTTTATATAAAATTAAATGCATGTGCATCATTATTTAAATTATTTTTTATTCAAAAAATATTATTTTATATTTTTAGTTTTAACACCTCGGCCCCCACCCTAGCCGTAAGCGTCCGTTTATAGAATTGTAAACTTGTCTCACATACCAACACAAGTCTTTTCGGCACACTTTGTCTTCATTCATGCGCGCCCAAAGAACTTCACATGGGTCACCCGTCTTAGAATTGCTTCAAGTTACTTCTCGAAAAGAAGATGGTGCACCTTGTTGATATGAGTAATACTATCAATCTTTTTGAGTCTTTTCTTTCTCCCATCCATTTATTTTCAAATCAGGATATTACATTCACCCCCGCTTAAGAATGCAATGTCCTCGTTGCATCCTTTAGTTTTTTACAAACCCCTAGATTTTTTCTGTTATGTGAACTAAGCTTGTTGGCCTGCCATAGTCGCAGGGTTGCTTTGGTACCATTTGTACCACCCCAGCCCCCACCCTAGCCATAAGCGTCTGCTCATAAGATTGTAGACTGGCTCACAAATCAGCACAAGTCTTTCTCGCACACTTTATCCACAATCATGCGCGCCCAAGGAACTTCTCAAGGGTCACCCATTTTAGGATTGCTCCAAATCAAGCACACTTAATTCTGGAGTTTCTAAGTGATGAGATCTCGAAAAGAAGATGCACCTTGTTGATATAAGTAGTAATATCAATCTTTTTGAGCATTTTCTTTCCTCAATCTATTTATTTTCAAATCGGGGTATTACATTAGTGCACATGTTTTTCTATTTTATTATTCAAAAAAATATGTTTTTTACAAGACAGAGAAAGTATATAATATAGGTAATGCTCCAAATTTAGTTGTAGTGTTTAAATGTATAGTTTTACAATACTTTAGATATGACATTGTGTAATTGACCATATAAATATCACATATATAGATTTTATTTATATTAAAACAAATAAATAAAGAATAACAATTAAATAAGTGTACGTATAGAGTAATTAAAATAGGACTTTACTATCTTCAAGAATTACATCTAGGAAAATAAATAATTTTTTTGAGAAATTAGTAAATAAATTTATAAGATAAATAACTATTTTGTAAACTCATTTTCTTATTTCATTCATAGTTTTATTTTGTTTTTTTACTCTTCTTAATTATTTTTTCGAAGTATTAAAATTTTTTGTGTGTACATACACATTTCATTGAGAGAACTTTCTAGATATGAATAAAAAACTATGTAAATACCAAAATAGGAGTCACACACTCTTTGCTACATTGCCACACTCACCACATTGTCGCATTATAATTGCCACACTATCACAGCTACACTGTCATCCATCGCTGAGTGTCATCGTGGATCACCGATAGTTGACCGACCACACTAACATATTACATTGTTATCAATTTTCTATCACACTCCCAACGCGTACTTGTATACCACACAATCATTATACTCTTATTTGGGTTTAAAAAGACTTAGGACTCCTATTTTGGTATTTTCATACTCTTTTACTCCTATTCACGAAGATTTTTTATTTTCATTTATGTAACTAAAATTAGTAATTTTAGAGTTTAAAAAGTAGTCACAAATTTCTAAATAAAAATTAACTTTTCAAACTTTTGCATCTACAATATATTCATAAAAAATATACATCTGAATTAAAAAATTAGAGTATATATGGATTAGAAATACAGTAGAGGTTAAAAATGTATCCAATTTTTTTTCTCACATATCACCAAATCTTTAAAAATGATAGGTCCAAAGTAGCCATCCAGAAGTAATTCAACAAAAAGTTACGCGTATAGTGTGTTAACTCCGTGCTTCGCACGGGCTCGTATATATTCTAAATTTTTGACATTCTATAAATATAATTTTATTTATTTTAGTATTCTAATAGGAACATAATATGTGTTAGATGAATTTTTTTAACTCTAAGATATATATCTTTTTTCAAATATTATACTTTAAATATAGATGTACATGCACTAAAAATTCTATAAGTATTTTTTTAAAGTAGTAAAAGAGAAATGATTTATTGTTTTTAAAAATCATATGAAACTTATTTTTTCAAAACATCGATAAAGTTAAAAAATATTTATAGATATAATTTGATTATGTTAACAAAATATGTTATAAACGGGTGAAATGTATATTGGTATGTTTATTTAAAAACAAAAAATTTATACAAAAGTAATGGCCATTATTGAATGAAGTACTAATGAAAATAGTTTTAATTAATAAAACATTATAATAAAAAATGGAATTATTAAATAAAGATACATCAGATCGAGGATATATGTGTGGCAATGTGTGTGTGTGTGTGTATAAAATACGGAGTATATTTTACAATGATGAAACATATTTTTATAAAATTGTTAAAAAATGACATTTTTTATACAAAGTATAATTAAATAATGTTTTTTAGTACTAAAATATAATATTTATTTAATGTAATAAAATAAAATGTGTTAAAAGATCTTTTTAAAAAATTAAATGAACCAATGAAATTGATCCATCTCAATGCACATGTGGATGCACAAGCGATGCACATATGGCATGCCACATGTCAACACTCCAAGAGATAAACTCAACTTTACATATATACTAGTATTCTAACCCGTGCGACGCACGGGGTCGAACAAAATTTTTGTCTATTCTGAATTATTCCAATGAAATTTATTTTCCGGAATAAAGAATATTTATTGCTCACATGATTTTTTATACTACAGATGAATTATTTACATTGATCATTCTATATTAATGCCTAATTTTTTCACCGAATGCATATCATATTACATAAAATATGTACTGACCTTTTTTTATATTCACCCATTTCATACCAAATTTATTGTCCAAGTTTATAATTTTTTATTTTTAAATTTTTTAGATATGCATATATTTTTACTCAAGCTTGTTAATTTTCGCCCATTCAATTGATTAAAATATTCAATATCTATAAAATACTTTTATTACTTTAAAAATATAGAAAAATGAAATTAAAGGGTCATGGTTGATAAAAAAATTAGTGAGCTATAGGCATACCAAGATAAATCAATGGTTTTAAATTTTAATTATCCATGATTTCTATGAAACCTATGAATGATGTTTAATATTTTTACGGATGCACATTATGATCGGTAAAATAACATGACTATATCAAAAAAACTATACATATTTTTATGTAATCTTTTGGTGGAGTATTCATTTTTCTGATGGAGAATTTGTTAAATCCTTCTAAAATTTACATCTAATTTTAAATTTTGTATAAAATCTTAGCTTATTTCTTTAACATAAAAGAAATTATCTATACTAACATTTTACATATGAAGATAATAAAATTTTTTATTGTTCATTAAAAAGAAACCATATAAATTTTAAATACAAAAATTCTAGTCACTAAAATATCACGTTTGATTTTGTTATTTAAAAAAATCTAAGAGCTATGTATTAAATTACCATAAAGCAATAAAACAAAATTAAATATATTAAGATAAAACAACATTTAAAATATGTACCTTTTATGTCCTTTTTTGTTGAAGTATTTCTCTTCTCCTTTCTCTTGCATCTCTAGCTGATCTTGTCCAGCTATCGTCAACTTGATTTTCCATAGTTCCAATTGAAATGGAAAAATGGGATTCTCCTACCACCAATACTTTAAAAACAGAAAACTGAAGTTAAATTAACGATTCTCCGCCTTTTTATTGCAAAATTGATTTTGAATACCTATGCATTCAAGTGGTAAAATGCCAATGGGTGGTGGATGGCGCATTTCAAGTCATTATATATCTCTTTTTATAATAGGATTTCAACCCAAGTATATAAGAGTTTCCATAAATTTGGATATAAAAATTATCAATTTGACCCAAATAAATGAATCCTTACTAAAAATAAAGGAATCCGGAATAATATTATTATTATCCAAGATACATAATTAAGGATTTCCATATATAATAAGTAAAGAGATCCAAAATAATATTAGTATTATCCAAGATACATAATATAAGTAAGATTATGAATAATATACTCGTGATCATAATTTTCAAATTTAGTATTATTTAGGATTGTTTTTTAATAATATTTTTCATAAATTTTGTCAATCACCATATATAAGTAAGGTGATCAATAATACACTCATTTTGGTAAGACATATAAGTAAGGAATAAAAAATAATAGTGGAATTTCCATTAATATAGGTACTCTATTAATTTCAACCTATATATACACAAATTTCCATAAATAAATCTTTATAAGTTATTAATTTAAGTAAGTAATTTATAAATATGGAAGTAAGATACATGATTAATATATGTAGCATGGTCCTAGAATTCTATTTAAATTAAATGACAAAGGTTATATTTGTTTTTTATTTTTTAGATAGTATTTATATTTTTTTATTTATTTTTAATTATTTCATATTATCCTCGTAATAGGAGTTCGTAATGTTGTAATGTGAAAAATGTATATTTACATATATCTCATTTTGGGTTATATATATATATATATATATATATATATATATATATATATATATATATATATATATATATATATATATATATATATATATATATATATAATGAAAAATGTTATATTTGTTTTTTAAGTATTTATATTTTTTCGCTTTTATTGTTAAAGATTTTATATTATCCTCGTAATAGGAGTTGGTATTGTTGTAATGTGAAAACATATATTCCGTATTTAAATATTGTTAAATATGGTAGATATATTACTCATATTTTTTAGAATATTTGTTTCCTTTTTACCTAGACTTTACATCCTCCCATGTATGTATAAATACCCCGAAATATGATGAATAAAATATTTAACTTACAACACATATATCTTTTTTAGGTTATATGTATACATTATTGGCATGAAGACGCTTATTTTAGAGAAAAAATTGAAATCGTCATATGATCCTGGTAATCAGCTAGTGAAGAAGGCATTGGATTCAATAGGGGAGATTATTCTTATTTTAGTTCAATAAATCATGATTACAAAACACTTATAAGAGTTTTTAGTTCATTTACAATTTTGCATTAAAGCCTTCACTCCTTCAGGAAAGAGATTGGGTCATACTCTTGTTAAGGCACCAAATTTAATGACTAATTTAGTTGAGTGGGGCTCTAGTCCTCTAGGAATTATTCAAGGGTTACTCAATTTTGATATGAATAACATTAAACAAACTGCTAATTTTCATTAAAATTTGGAATTAAACCATAACCCATCCTTTATTATAAAGCACCAATTTCTAACAATGAAATTATAAGGCCTTAAATGTAAATTCAAGCAGAAAATAATAACAGTATTAAAACAGAGTAGTTTTGGGATTATATTTTTTCTACTTTAACGCTCTTCATCTTGTTGACTGACTCATTGTCACAGCTTCTTTCTCTTGCATTCTCTTAAGAGGGGTAAGATTATTCATATCATCTTCAGCTTGCAATGACCGACTATCCACGGTTTCCACAAAATCGGCAACTAAATCCTACAAAATAGGGTAATAGAAATGTAAATAAATTTATAAAAGTCATTCAAAATTGTATCACACACATTAGTGAATCAGAATTGATCATAATATAGATTACTTATATTTAAAGTTCAATTAAAGCTTATATGACGTTGGAATTCTAAATTCATTTGACGATACTATTTTTTCAAGTGCAAAATGTGGTTACTTTTATGAGATTTTACTTCCCAAATGAAGTTGCAATGCTACAAATCAATGTGAAAAGTAAAAAAAATGTTGTTTACCTTTACGCAGGAAGAGGTATCCCCTTCTAAGAAACCATGCGTCTTCTCTTTCTCTCCTGTTGAAAATCTAGGTGCAATATCAGCCTGTAGCCAAATACAAGTAGCAAGTTTTGTCAAGCAAAACTATCCCATAAAAATGCATTTGCAGAATTTGAGTTTTTTTAATATGTCAAACCTGAGGAGAGAAAAAGGGTGAGTTCATATCCTTAAACTTTGCAATGATTTGCTCGTTGAAGCATACGTCGATCACATTGTATGTTGGGTCAAATTCATTAAAGCAAGTTGTCCTAATTTCAACTTTGAAAATAAAAGATTTATCATCCAACATATTCTTAAGTAGGTTTGGTTGTGCACTTCGTCCTAGAACTTCTTTTGCACAGCAATCCAAAGCCAAAATCAGAGAATGTTCTTATTTTACAGTGCTCTCAAACAGGTATAGCCCGTAAATTTAAAAAAAGTGAGGTAAAACAGAATTTGGTCATCCTTCTCGATTTAAAGTTATGTTTTTTAAATACAGATACGTTTCTAAATATTGGCTATGCATACCTCTCACAACTTCAGCATCTCAGAGCACAATTTATGCAACATCAAACATCCAATGTTTTCGAATACAACAAATGTAGCACTGTCGAATACATCATTGACCCTCATCTTTATTCGATATGTGTGTTATCATTTCATGATTTATTCTTTGATATATCAAAATGACACTAATGTAAAAGCTAGAGAACATATAAAGGGTTTTGATGAACCTTGGAATAACATTCAACACACGCTTTTTACAGTCACTGCAGTAGTAAGATCCACTACGCGGGATCACCTCTGACCCACACTGACATGCTGTTATGAACCAATCAGAGCCACCATCTACACCCTTGATGGTGCCATATACTGCATAATTACCATTCTTAACATAGAAGGAAAATCAGTGAATACAAATATTATCAATTATCAGCAAGTTGCGTGTAGGAAATTAGGAAAGCATAGGGTTTCTAGGTCCAAAAAAGGCCTGAAATACTGGACAACCATACTGACGGGGGCCCACACGTATCTGTCTTAAAGATAGCTTAGTTTACTGATCAATGCTCTACCTTTGGAATATTAGTTGTAGATAAAAACTTACTTTGGTTCAATGGTGATTATCTGTTGGACATTTAGTTTTTATTCAGTTGTTTGGGTATAACTTTATTCATATAATTGGACTTTGTTTTCACTTTAGGGGCTATACTTTGTTTGTCCATATATATATATATATATATATATATATATATATATATATATATATATATATATATATATATATATATATATATATATATATATATATATATATATATATATCTGTGTGTGTGTGTGTGTGTGTGTATCTGAGGATGAGTTTACCGTGGAGGGCATTCGCTCTGCTTTCAAGGAAAGCTGCCCAACAATCAAAGAGAGGAAAATTCAACTTAAAGCTCCCCCTTTGGAACCACATACAAAGCTTAGCAAAAAACAGAAAAGGAAGGCTAAGCTAAAACTCAAACAAGCCCAAGCTATGGAGATGACAAACTTAGCACTTGATGCTAAATACACATTGGATAAGACTGATTTTGAGGATGAATATGATTTCTCAAATTAATTGTTGCTCTTGTATCTGTTTTTTTTATATCTATTTTGGTCCATTAGGGGCATGAACTTAGCTATTATAGCTTCTCGTTTTTCTTTTTAGCTTTGGTGGGCTTGTTGGGGATTTAGCCCCCCCCTCCTATTGTACTATTTTCTTTATCTAATAAAATCTTCTTTCTCAAAAAAAACAAATATATATATATATATATATATATATATATATATATATATGCTTGTTCATAATAATTTTTTTTGATTAAAAAATATGGGAAAAGAGGCTTTTACAAAGAAGGAAAACTAAAGCATCTACCAACTTAAGAAAGACAAACCTCTGTGTAGTCCTTCAATGCTTCAATTGTTGTCGCACATGTATGTCTTAAAAAATCATCCTCCACTAAGTACATAGGTTCAATGCTCTTACCATTATTGGATTTTTTGTCAATCGCGTGTACATTCTCCAAGTATTTTGTTATAGTGGGAGAGTCATGACATATTTTGGACACTCTAAAGGACTGATCATGGTTACTTTGAAACATCATCCTCACTTCAAATTTAAAAAGATACGTCTTGCCGAGTAGAAGATCGTCAAACGCTTTTGGATTATAAAGATTCCCATCCTGAGATATAATGTACAACACTAAAATAAGCAAACACATATGTTGAGCCTTCATTTATGGCTTTCTCAAAAGTTCCTGCCAAACTTCTTCGGACTGTGGCGTGAATTGTAGTCTCCTATATAATTAAAGAATAAAATTATTAGTAATCACATTAAATAAATAATTAAAATCCTGTAAAAAAATAAACAGTTCAATCCTTTTTTGAAGTGACAATTCCTTTTCTAAAGGTTTACATGTTATAGATATTACCTGTAACATTTTCTACAGGATTTTTTTTTCATTTTTTGTAATGAATATATAATTTTTTTTAAAAAAATGGTATATAAATTATTTGATTTTAATGTTGATCAGAAATATATACTCGAAAGACTAAGAATAGGACTTTTGTAATATTGAAAAGAATGAAAGAACATGAGTTTTATTCACTGGATAGAGCCTAAAGATGTATAAAAAGTTAACATATGGTAAACAACTCTGTTTGTTTGACATTTTATGTTAAACAAACAGAGTTTGACATAAAATGTCAAACGATTTTTTTTAAAATGGTATATTGGTATATATATTACGGAGTATTTGATTTTAATGTTGATCAGAAATATGTACTCGAAAGACTAAGGGGCTGTTTGTTTCAGCCTCTTAATGGTTCAGATGTCTGAATGATTCAGCACTTAATGGTTCAGACTGTTTGTTTCAGCCTCTTAATGGTTCAGATGTCTGAATGGTTAAGAGATTTGCCTCTGAATGGTTAAGTATTATACAGAGTCTGAATGGTTAAGAGCTGTTATCTGAATTGATCAGACATTTGCCTCTGAATACTTAAGCAATATACTAGCTCTTAATGGTTCAGACATCTTACTGGTTCAGCACTTAATGATTCAGACCTCTTATTGGTTCAGCACTTACCCATTCAGAAGTTGCCAAACAGCCCCTAAGAATATGACTTTTGTAATATTGAAAAGAATGAAAGAACATGACTTTTATGTAGAGTATTACAGCGGGAAAAATAAAATAAAATAAATCCGAACTTCTAAAACATTCGGATTTTACAACGAAATAAAGAAAAGAAAAACTTGGAATCTTCGGATGCTTCAACGGCAAACAGAGACGTTGGACGAAGAGAGGAAGACGAAAAGCTACGCCGGTAGGAGTGTAACGCCCCGAAACATACCCTAAAATTATTATTAAATAATTATTCGATTAAACAAATTTGTTTTGATTAAAATAAATTGTTGTTGGGTTTTGGGCCGATACGAAATGTGTTTTGATATCTATTATCACACTCTGGATAAATCTCATAGAGATAAATCCAATATATTGACTTTTTGTGTGGTCATGATTGGAAACCTGAGTATAGACCCAAATTAAGAATAAATGAAGAAATTGTTTATAATGTGAATTTTGAAATGACATTTTGAAATAAATAATATGAATTAAATGTGAGAACCTTTTTGAATAAAAGTCAATTAAATCAATTTTGACTCTGTCAAAGTCAACCACCCAAAAATATGATGTCGGAAAAAGTGTTACAAATAAATATAAAAATTATATTTATGGATAGAGTTTAACTGTCTGACCGCAACGGTGCAAACGGAATTCAATTCGGAGAAAGTTGGACAAAAAAGCGTACCCTGACTGGAACCAAATTGGTCCCAATCAGGGAACGGCGTGTAGATCAATTAGAATCGCCGTCCTGCGCACTAAGGAATTTCTACGTAGAAATGAGTCAGCTACCAATGTCTTCTTCCCCTTCTCTTCTTCTATATAAGGATACTCCATCCTTATCAATTTGGCACCAATGTTCTGGAAAATTATACCATTGTGTTCATAAGAGTAAAGGGAGCAGTCTGGTGCTGTTGGTTGCCGCCGAAGTCGCCGGAGTGGGGAGTAATCATCGCCGGAAGTTTTGCCGGAAAATTTCCAAAACCTTCGTTAAGCTTCGAGGTAAGCCCGTAGATATATCTAGTGACTAGAATGTTCATATGGATCGTTTCTACGTTCATAAACGGTCGTTTGGTTGAGTTTTGTGTTTAACATGTTTGAAGAACCAAGAATCATAAACCATGAAATTGTTGTTAAAATTACGAATTAATGACTCTAAAATGATCTGTGAACATTGGAGAACATTTTTATATGATTAAATTGAAGTTTAGTGATTAAAAAATGATACTGTTAAAACTGACCCGAGGAAGAAGATGATGAACAGTGGCCGAAAATCGATTAATTACTTACTAAAAATCGATTAGAATTTTATTTAGATCAGTGGTTCGAACTCAGTACCATTTAATCGATTATTTATGTTGTAAAAATCGATTATTATGAATTAATTGATTATTTATATTGTAAAAATCGATTATTATGAATTAATTGATTATTTAAATTGTAAAAATCGATTATTATGAATTAATTGATTATTTAAATTGTAAAAATCGATTATTATGAATTAATTGGTTATTTAAATTTTAAAAATCATTTATTATGAAATAATTGATTATTTATGTTGTAAAAATCGATTATTATGAATTAATTGATTATTTATATTGTAAAAATCGATTATTATGAATTAATTGATTATTTAAATTGTAAAAATCGATTATTATGAATTAATTGATTATTTAAATTGTAAAAATCGATTATTATGAATTAATTGATTATTTAAATTGTAAAAATCGATTATTATGAATTAATGGATTATTTATATTGTAAAAATTATGAATTAATCAATTATTTATATTGTAAAAATCGATTAAAATGAATTAATTGATTATTTAAATTGTAAAAATTGATTATTATGAATTAATGGATTATTTAAAATTATATAAATCAATTTTTATAAATTAAATGCTTATTTTAAATTATTTTCCTCAATTCCAGATCCTGCTACGAAAATGTTCCTGAAAATATGCTCTAAAATCCTATTTTTGATAACAATTAATTATGAACAATACAAATATGATTTTGTATAATAAAAATGATGTTTTAGGCATATAAAATATTATGTGATGCATTACGGTAAGTTAGAGTGTTAACACTCAAAACTAGACCGCTATTTGTTATCAATTGTTATGTTGATTAATGATTATGATGAATGATTATGGATGATCATGAATAATTAACTAATTGATCAAAATGATTATTGATGATTCAGCCATGAGAGTAATGAACATATTGATAATTATTAAACAATTTGTATTGTTAAACGGTATCTAGAAGAACTCTAAGATATACCTATTAGTTAATTGATGTTAAGGCTATCTAGAAGACCTCTAGAATAGATCTTGTATTAGAACAGACTTATGAAAACATGAACTGTAACGCCCCAAAACATACCCTAATATTTATTGAATTAAATATTCAATTAAATAAATTTGTTTTGATTAAAAATAAATTGTTGTTGGGCCTTGGGCCAAAATAAAATATGTTTTGATATCCAATATCATAATCCGGATAAATCTCATAGAGATAAATCCAATATGTTGACTTACTGTGTGACCTTGATTGAGAACCTGAGTACAGACCCAAATCAAGAATAAATGAAGAATTTGTTTGTGATGTAAACTTTGAAATGATTTATTGAAATAAATAATGAGAATAAATAATATGAATGAAATGTAAAAACCTTTCTGAATAAAGGTCAACAAAATCAATTTTGACTCTGTCAAAGTCAACCACCTAAAAATATGATGTCGGAAAAAGTATTACAAATAAATATGAAAATTATATCGTTTGATAGAGTTTAATTATACGATCGCAACGGTGCAAACGGATTTCAATTCGGAGAAAGTTGGACCAAAAAGTGTTCCCCGACTGGGACCAAATTAGTCCCAATCAGGGACTTACGTTTAGAATCGGAGAAGGTAGCAGCCCACTCCACTCAGCCGCCGAAACAGTCGAAAGGATGTCATCACCGTGTCTGCTTCCTCTTCACTAAGGCTATATAAGGACCACCTCTTCCTACCCAATTCTTCACCATTTCTTTCCAAATTGCTTCTGAGAGTTAGCTTTGAGTGTGTAGAACGCAGTGGTGCTGTCATCTTTGTGTGAGGTCGCCGGAGCAGTAAGATAGAGTCGCCGGAAGTTTCGTCGGAAAATTTCCAAAACCTTCAATAAGCTTCGAGGTAAGCCCGTAGATATATCTAATGACTAGAATGTTCATATAGGTCGTTTCTACGTTCATAAATGGTCATTTGGTTGAGTTTTGTGTTTGACATGTTTGAAGAACCAAGAATCATAAACCTTGAATTTGATGTTAAAAATATGTTTTAATAATTCTAATATAATCTATGAACCTTGGAGAACACCTCTATATAGTTTAATTGAAGTTCGGTGACTAAAAATGGTTTTCCCGAAAAATGGACCGAGGTTGAAGACGAATGAACAGTGGCTGAAAATCCACAGAGTGGATCGATCCCCTTCATTGGATCGATCCTCTGGGAGTTTTTCTTCTAGTTGGATCGATCCAGAGGGCTGGATCGATCTTCCGAAACTCTGGTCCGAAATTTTGTCTGAAATTGCTATTTTTGAGCTTTAAAATCCTATTTTTGATACCAATTGATTATGATTATTATAAAAATGATTTTTCATAACAAAAATGATGTTTTTAACAAATTAAAACATTATGTGATGCATGACGGTAAGTTCGGGTGTTAACACTCGAGACTAGGCCGCTAATTGTTATTAAATGTTATGTTAAATGATTATTATGATGAACTATTATTGTGGCCAATTATGAATGATTAACCTACTGATTGGTATGATTAACTCATGATTAAAAATGGATATAATGATGATTATGAAATTGATGTATATTATTAAGGATATCTAGAAGAACTCTAAGATATACCCACTTGTATAATGATGATGAATATTAAGGATATCTAGAAGAACTCTAAGATATACCTCCTTGACCAATTCATATTTCGGGGTTAAAACGTACGTACGGGATCCAGACCGGATATCACCCACCCGACAGTTCACTGTTCGGTTGGTACGTAATCCACATGACTCATAGGGTGGATTATCGATTCTTGTGTTCTGCATTAAACTATTTATAGTTTAAGGGTCTGGTTAGAAATGTTGCCTTAGACTAGGAATAGCTAAGAGCTTGTTATAAAATGATTTGGCCTTAGATTAAGAATAATTTAAGAGCATGGTTGAGATATTGAATATCAAATGACTTGGAATAAAATATTGAGAATATCATGAATGTTTGAATCATATATTGTGTGCATGATATCAAATGGTTGATTATGAATTGAGATTCAATTTATTTGGATGTTCGACGCTTTAGATATGCTTACTCAGCTTCACCGCTGAGTGCGTAGTGTGTTTTATTTGCTACACGCAGGTAGATAGAATGAATGATTGGCTGATTCCTGACAGCAGAAGGGGCGAGACAGTCGTGGTGGATCATTAAACAATTATGTATTAAACACTCCGTATTATCTACAATTATGTATGGAATATTATTTATAAATAAAAATGTTTGAAATGTTTTAAATTATCACGATTACCAAATCAATACTTTAGTCCAAAAGGGGATGCAGACCTGGACGGATTAGGGTGTTACATGAACATTTGATGAATTAGATAAAAACACATAAATGGGATTCATAGACCAAACTAGAGGATCACTCGTTTGGGAATGCCCGATCAAATGTTGATCAATCGCTATATTGTTGTTGCCTTAACTAACTACAGTTAAGTGTCTGAATCAATTGCCTTAAACTAGTGATAGTTTAAGTGTCTGATTGCCTTAACTGATTACAGTTAAGTGTCCGAAATCAATTGCCTTAAACTAATGATAGTTTAAGTGTCTGATTAATGATTGCCTTTTAAGAATCTGGTTATAGAAATTATGATCTCGCCTTAGACTAAGAATAGCTAAGATCGTTGTTATGATCTGGCCTTAGATTAAGAATAATTTAAGGGCATTGCCGGAATAATATCTGAATTGAATAAATTGTGTTGATATGAACTAAACATTATCAAAACTATGAATGACTGAAATGAACATTGTGTGCATGATATCAAATGATTTGATTATGAATTTAGATTCAGTTTATATGGATGTTCGACGCATTAGATATGCTTCCTCAGCTTTACCGCTGAGCGTGTAGTGTGTTTTATTTGCTACACGCAGGTAAGCAGAAAGCACAATGTGATCCTGGCGGCAGATGGGGCGAGATTGTCGGGATGGATGTGACAAGTTCTGAAACAATTTATGATATGTCAATATTAAAATCGCTTCCGCAATATTGTTGAATACTCCGTACTGTATATGTTATGAAAAATATTATTGGGATTAATAAAGTGTGTTTGAAAAGTTTTAAATTTTTACGATTACCAAGTTAAATACTTTAGTCCGAATGGGGCTGCAGACCTGGACGGATTAGGGTGTTACAAGGAGCGTCGCCGGAATAGTTTCTTGGAAGAAGGGTAAGGAAAGCGGAGTCGCCAGAGCTTTCCTTAAGGTAGTATTGCCCACCTCCTGCACTGGCAAACGTGGGCAATCTCCTCCGAGGATAAAACCGCAGTGTGCTAAGTCTAGAGCGGTAGAACAGAGCACCGGCGAACGAGAATGACGGAGAGCTATCGCCGAAGAAGATGATCGGAGTTGTCGGAACCTTTAGAACGCAGAGATATTTTCGAGTGTGTACTGGTGTGTTCATCTCTGCGACCAACCCCTCCTTTTATAGGAGAGGAAGTTGGCCCTTCGCACGCGGGCGCGACAAGCCTCGCCCCGCCCCGCCCCGCCGCGACGCGCGCGTGTCGTGCCGTTCCGAGCCGGACAGACGGCGGCGGCGGCGCGCGAGGAGTCCTATTCTTGTTCCTTTCATAAGCTCAATTAAACGCCTAAGCTTAAATATGGGAATATGAAAGGTTCAAAAACCGGTGTGGGACAAGAGTATTTACTCTACCCTCGTATTCACCCAAGCACCGTTTATGGCGTGTCATATGTCAAGACGTTCGTCTTACTTCTGAGATTAAACGTCCATAATTATTTCGAAAAATAATTTTGTGGATCCAACTGAATTAATGTCCGAAAAATGTCCAATTTACTTATAATTTCCAACATTTTATTCACTGGATAGAGCCTAAAGTTGTATAAAAAGTTAACATATGGTAAACAACTCTGTTTGTTTGACATTTTATGTCCATTCTGTGTAATGTCATATGAACGAATGAGACGAAAACACATTCTTCAAAAGCAAAAGTGAATAAACTATTAGTCATGTAATTGCCAATATAACAACTTTTCTGAATGGAAGTAACATGAACTATTAACTGTTTCCATAAGATTGCAGCATATATCTTGGTTGAATGATTTCTAAAACAAAGACATGCTTTAGGAGAACTCTTCGCACTACACACCCATAAACTTAATTCCTAAAATCTAAAGAAACAAAATAAATTCATATGACATTTAAAAACTTATAACATAGCCTATAGTAGTATAAAAATTTAGCATATGTTCATCGATGAATACCATCTCTATTGAGTTTATTGCCTTGTTATCATTGAAGGCACGCAATGCATATAATCGTATCACACGAACGCAAATCCTCCAACGCTCGTCAGAGTGATCTTTGATAATGGGTGAATGGGTTTGGAAGACATGTTAATTTAGCAAACAGATCACTATTTGTCACTACTTTTCGGGCACAAATAGAGAAGGACACACTTGCAAGGAATGAACTCTAATTTGATTCATAGGTTCCCAACTCTTATTCTTCACAACTATGGAATCTCCTAAACTTGGTAGCAAAATCAGAATCCTCTTTGCTCTTTTTTTTGGAAAAGAGGACAATTAAAGACTTACCAAATCTCTGGACTTGCCAAATTAATGAGACTGATTGGTAATCATCATCGGCAAAATGGAATTGCTTGAACGATTTCAGCGATTTCTCTATCTCTATTGCCTTTATCGTGATTCCATCAAGCTATTTTCATCAAAGGAAACTACTAGTCCTACACCAATTTTGGTGATTTCAGTCGGCGTTTAAGCATTCGTCCATCTAGCAATCTCGGTGATTTTACGCGATTTTGGCGAATTCATACAACGATTCTCATGGAAGGCTTGTGATTCTCATGGAAGGCCGGCAATTCTCATCTTTCTTTCCTTTTTTTGGAATACGGTCTCATGTTTCCTTCTTTTTTGGAGCCTGCGATCTGATTGTGCGGTTGAAGCCAGATTGAAGGATTTGAAGCCATATGATCGGATTTTTTGTCTACTCCATTTTTCACTTATTAAAATAATACTCAATAATGACATGGCGCTGAAATGTTAAAAAAATGCCAAATGGACATGCCAAATATCAGATTCATGTGAAGAGGAGTCTCAAATATTATATATAAAGATATATATATATATATATATATATATATATATATATATATATATATATATAAAATAGGAATAGGATAGGATGTGTTTCATTTATTCCTGATATAATATAACTTTAATACATATTTCACTTATTTCTTCAATTTTTTATTTTATATTTTTAATCAAATTTATAGATATATTTTAGGTAATTAAAATTATACAATCCCGTGCAAAGGAACATCCTATCCTATATATCCTATCCTATATATATATATATATATATATATATATATATATATATATATATATATATATATATATATATATATATATAGAGTTTAGTTGTTGTAGTGTTGACATGTGGCATGACACATGTGGATCCACATGTGCACCCATTTATGAAGTGGATATATGCATTTCACCCATTTTAAATATCTTTTAATACATTTGTATAAATTTTTTCATTTTTTAATAATTCTAAAAATATATATTTCACCATTGTAAAATATACTCTTTATTTTGAATATATATATAGACACACACAACTTATTTTAGTTTATTACGGAGTACTTCTGAAAAAATGTTTGTATAAATTTAATGACATGTGCATATTCATTAAAAAAATAATTTTTTTCAAAAAATTTATCTTACTACATTTTTTTATTGCTACATATATTTTTCAACAAAGTGAATAAAATAAAGTTGGTTTAATTTAAGGTGACAACTGAAAAGTGACATTATGACGACACATATACACAGAGGCGGATGTAGTGTTTTGGCTGTGGGGGCACATGCCCCAGTCAACTTTGAATTTTTTTAAATTATTACCCCTAATTTTTTAAAAATTTAATATTGCCTCCAATAAAAGATATACTTGCCCCCACCAGAAAACTAGAAACCTTATACGGAGTAATTCCAGTCCATAATCGCAATCCACAGTCCACGGACCACAAATTGAGAGTTAACTAGTTGAGTAAGAGGCTTTCCTTCTCTTTTTGAAAGTTTGATTAGGACTTTTAGATCCAAGTTTTAAATTTGTCAAATTTTAAGAATCAATTGTGTTAAAAAGTAAAAACTACTTAGTATTGTACTCCATGGTTTTTTTGCAACTTTTTAATGTATAAATTCTAATATGATTTCTATTTTTATCATTAATAATACTCCTTCCGTCCCCAATTTGATTACAAATTGCGGGTTACGGAGTAAAATTTTCCACTTTTTGAAATCATTTTATTTACAATTTGGTATATCAATAAGGTATAAAAATTACATACTAAAAAACTACGTCAAAAGTTCTGCAAAACAAGAGATGACAAGAATATTTTATTTTATCAAATACTTAGTGAAATCGCGTAAACAAACAAAAGTTATTGAGAGGAGATAAAAAAATTGTAATATATTTAGGGACGGAGAGAGTAGTATAATACTTGTATTTTTTTTGCGCATTTTTTTTTGGAAAAAATTGGGGGTGCTACCCAACCCCGCAGAAGTCTCGCCCCCAGTCTCTTCAATTCCTGGATCCGCCACTGCATATACATTCTCTAATGATGTATCATTATGCATGTAACTAATCCACTTTTTATTATAAAATGTTATTAATTCAAACCAATTCTATTAGTACTTAATTCAATGACAAATAATTTTGTATAATTTTTTTATTTTTAGATTAACATACAAATATGTATTCCATATAAAACATATTTTGTCACTATTAAAAAACTAAAACAACTAAAATTATATTTAAAGAATCTCAATAGTTTAGAATATATACAAGCCAAACCACATTTTAATGGAGCAACCGAGCAAAGAAGGAACATGTGTACAGTAAGAGGAATTGTTCCAGAGCTCGTTCTGCTTTGTGGAACACCATTGCACCAAAAACTGTTCAGAGTTTCTTGTTGTAATCGGCTGCTGTTAATCGGCTTTAAGGGTTAAGTCTGTTCCTATATATCAATCCGACTAGGGATTCCACTGTTGTTGTCGGCGTAATCTGCTTTTAGAACTTCTATGGCGAGAAAGGAATGTTCATCTCCGACTGAAGTGCCCTCGTTATTCAATCTCTGCTCCGGTGTTATCAAAGACGTCCTTCTTTGCGGTACGTTTCAATCTCCTCTCTCCCTCGGCTCGTAGGGTTTGTGAATAAGGTTGATTATCTTTGGTTGATTAAGGCTGTTTCCACTAGGTGGCGATTTTGATCTCATCGCCGGCGTTTATCAACTTCCGTCTGAGTTGTTTCAGCCCTTGCTGCCTCTGTTACCTCCGCTGGCTTTGCAAAGACTGCAAGAACAAATGTTAGTTTCAATGTCTATTGATCAAACATCTTTGTATGTGTTAACGAGTACTTCCTCCATTTCTATTTAACGGTCTGTTTCGCTTTGCGTGTCGAATGTTTGACTGAGTATATAAATATACAATGAATTAAAATATAAAAAATTATACCAAATTATTGGTATCGCAAAATACCTTAAATTAACGTAGTATTTTTAATATTTTTGCTAATATGTTTTAAGAGATATTGTCGGTCAAACTTTAACTTCGAAAAGCAAACCGGACAGTTAAATAGGAATGGAGGGAGTATATTTTAATCCATCTGTCTGGTTAACAAATGATGGAGAATTACCCGAAATAACTTTAAAAGGTGTTCCCTACAATGGAAGACAAGCCAATTACATGTTCTTTTTGTTTGTAATTGAACCTAACTCTTCAAACTTAAGGTGTTGAGACAAGTGTTCAACCAAATCTAGACTGCGGGAAATATGCCACTGTTTTTACCTCTCATTTCATGAAACATCTGCATATTCACATTCAAAATGTTCAATTTCTTTTCTTCTTATCTTCTCATTGCACCACTTCTTTGCTGGTAATTTTCCAATTCATCAGCATTTTTTACATTGCTACGCTAGTAAATTCCATTCTTGGTATGCTAAAACTATATGTTTAATTGCAAAACTACCATTCGTCCATTCTCACTTCATCCATTTACTTCATGTAAATGTTTTTCCGTATTTCAATACTTCGACAACGATGGCCTTGTGCTAGGTCCTGACCTCAAGATTACCTTACTAAAAGTAAAAGAGACTAACAATTTAAAAATATTGGTTTTCTTCTTTACCATCCAAGTGTTATGAAACTTGGCTCTTGTGAATTTGTCTGAGACATATTATTTGTCAGTTTATCTTTGAATGATGTTTGCATATCCTCCTTAGGGCATTGGGTGATGAAACATAATGGATACAACATAATATTTTTGCTGCAGGCCATTTGACTTTGGGGACGATCATGGATCTGTTCCTAATAACTACGATAACGATATTCCAAGAAAAAGGAGAAGGTTTGCTAGTCTTTATCGACTATCATATTAGTTAGAGAAAATGAAATATAATAGAGTAGATTTAACACATGATAAATCATAGTTTTTTTTCAATTTTATTGTTCATAGATTAAGAATATATAGGACTCGTTGCTCTTTATTAAGTTGGGTCTAGCAATTATGGTGAAATTTCACAATTTTAAAAAACATTTGTATGCAGACATGTGAGTTTTCAGAAAGTTTGGGAGACACTATATAAAGCACGGTGGCCTGATTGTGACAAGAAATATAGGCATGGGCAAATATGGTCATTACATAACTTGATCAAAAGAAAGGAACCAAAGCATGAATTCACTCATGACTGGCAGCAGATTTACTGGGAGACACATCTACAAACGTATGAGTTGCGGTTGATTAGTATTTTTAGATTTATGGAGGCAACTAACTTTGTTTTGCTTCATCAGTAATAAAATAGCTTCACTATGTTAATCTGAAGTACAGTTGTCTGGATGCAGCTGCAGAGATAGCTTTATTACCTTCTTTTGAAGGTCATATTGGTGAAGTTAAAGTTCCTGGTATGAAAAAGTTTCTTTCTTGCTACTCTCTGTAGTCTGTTGACGGATAATTAGACACTAATGGGTGTGCTTGGTTGGGGAAAAATATTTTCCTAGAAGAATATTTTTTTTAATGGAAAATGACTTCAAGGAAAATTATTTTTCCAATCATATTTTTCGTTTTGTAGGAAGGAAAATATTTTCTTAAAAATTTAGCTTCTATTGTTAATATTTGAAAATTAATACTGAAAAAGATGTTTTGAGACAATTTAATACTCCCTTCGTCCGGTAAAGATCTTCTCTAGTTGACTTTTCATGATTTTTAAGGAGAGTTGAAAATTGGTTGAAGTTTACCAAGTTGCCCTTAAAGAAAGTGGCGGACAGAGAGAGTAATATTTTAGTAGCATAGGGGGCGACACAGGTGGATGGGCGGGGGAGTGTGGACATGGTTCATGGGCGGGTGGTGAGGGACGATGGGTGGGCATAGGGGGCTGGTGGTGGTTAAATGTAAATTTGGGAATTCTGAGCACAGTTTATTATGTGCCTCCTTTAATTTGAAATGGTTGGACTTCATAGTAAAGTGCGAGTACCTCATGCTTTGCAAGAATTAGGCGCAGATGTCAGATGATCGAGCACATTCAGAGGATATATCTACAGACCAGAGAATAATCATTTTTGTGGATACGTTTTTTTCTGCAGAGTCTATACTGAAGCATATTGGTTATAGGGAACACTTTCCTGCCTCATCTCATGACCCCTCGATGTTCACATATCACTGCCAACAATTTGGATTATATGCCTGGTAACATGTTAGTTTTGTTGGGAATCCTTGAGCACAGAACACTTGTGTAGTACTACGTAATTATTATCTGTTTCAAAAACTTAGTTGAGCACCCTGCACCCTCTTCTCTTGACATATTGAAGTATTTGAGTTTAAAGAGTAAGTTACAAAATCTGTTAAATAGTAAATTTGATCTTTACGTCTTTTGTTGACAAGGACATATCAGTATATCACATATGTTGTATCGTCCATTAACCACGGAGCTTAAAGAGTCATTATTGACAATGTTTCATTGTTTTGGCTTTCGGTAAATATTGGACTAAATCAAAATTGCAAATTAAACTTCCATTGCTGTTTACTTTCTATGAAGATTTTGTAGTAAATTTGCATCAAGGGTAAAACAAAAACCTCTGTTTACGGAGTTGGGATTATAGTGGGCTGCTGTTGTTGTATATCCTTATGCCTTAGAATGAGTTTAAGTTAAACATATTCTTGTTGCAGTTATCTGAGGCTACCCAGTGTGCTTTGTGTTGCAGAAACCTGTGTAAGTTACATTTTTTGGTCTGATTAATTGTTTGGGGTTCAATTAAAGGAAGCTGAGCCTTGCATTGCTGTGAAGTTCTTATGAGCTCTCATTGTTCTTTGCTGCAGTATTTGTTAAGAAATGCTAAACTGCAGAAGTTGGAACTAAGGTGGATAAAATCTCAAAATGAAGAGGATGTAAGTTGTCTTCTTGTACTTGTACGCTCGTATGTCTTAGCTACTATGTGTGATTGTGTTGAGGCATGAGGATAAGGGGATAGTTCACCAGGCCTGTCCAATCATTTTCGAGGGCCAGGTGCAAGTTTATATTTTTAGCCCCTAAAGTTAAAAATATACGCTCTGTAAAAATTCACGAAAATGCAAAATCGTTTTTCTATTCAACATTTTATTACATAACATAGTGCCTTGAATTTTGAGACTTAAATATCAAATTCCATGAAATTATTAAAGTAGACTTAAAGGTCTAAATTCTATAAAAAAATATATTTAAATTCCCAAACATGTGATTTAGGCCAAATCTAGATTTGAAATCCAAATGCAATTTACCAAACATGCCTTAAAAATTGCTCCCTCCGTCTTAAAAAGATCTCATTACGTGTTACGAGACTATGACCAACTTTATTTTCAATTCAGTTTATTTGATTCGACTATATTATTTTATGAAATGAGTAGTGAGAATAAGCAAACAAAGTTAGTGAAGTTTGACCCTGTGAGTAGTGTATGTGAATAATGTATGAGAAGATCTTTTCCGGACAGAGGATGTATTAAAGTAGTTCAATTAAGATTGATAAATATTTAAATTGAAATTGTTATGCAATGGAATCAAATAAGAAAGAATCATCGGAATAAACTTGTTTAAATGGAATGATTACGAACAAATACAAAAATACGTATGAACGGATAATGTAATAACTTATTTAACTAATTAAAACTCCAAATAATCTAACTTTGAGTCATGATAATCTCGTTGGAGGCTGTCAAATACCATCGTCAATTATTTCAAAATTGATCCAATTAACATTAACATATAAGAAAAAAATATCTTCCTTTAAAAATACATAATTTATCCGTTCTGCTGAATTTTTCCAACAGTAATCAACACGGAGATTAAAGAATTATGTGGTTGAAGAAAATGAAAAAATATGAAAAAATTGTAGCCATAGGAAAACTGAAAATATTTTGTGAGACAAACAACAAAAAAATTTAAGAATTCTAATCTAACAGAAGAGCAAAGAAAATGTACCCCTTGCTCTTGGGGAGCCTTTGTAAATGCACTTGGAGAACCTCCTCATGAGCGAGCCTGTAGTTCACTTATTGTTAAATTGATTGTCTGATTCAGGATAGTACAGTGTCCATAAGCTCTAAAACAATTCTGTGAAGTAGCATATTTTTCTCAAAATGGTTTAAATTGTGAAGGAAGCTGAAGAAATTTGCAAAGTTTTGGAAAGGCATTTTAGCAGATTTTATACAGCTAATTTCATTTATTTGTTGCTTGCTGACTTACAGGTTGAGGGATTGTGTAAACTTTTAAAGCAGAATAGTGGGACCCTGAAGTCCATCAATTTTATATATTCCAAGTTTTCTGCATCAAGTCTGAATGCAATTTGTAGCTCATTGTGCTTCAAGGGTCTTCAAACTCACGATGTCCAACAATTCACTATCATGGCATCTAGATTTCTTTCGGAAAATGTTGGATCTAATCTACCCACTGGACTGCTGCTTTTCTTATCATCCGGAAGGTATATATGTACAATTCGCCTTTTTGCAAAATGAGTGAGGTGTGTAAGCAATGAAAGAACTAGGATTCTTAGCCATTGTGAGAGCATTGTACATCAAATGAAGTATACTATGAGCATCCATGTGATCTCTCCCAATTTCAAAATTTCAGATTTGTAAAACAAATTGTTTATTTCTTCATTTTTTCCTATTTTAGAGAACAAAAGAGAGTTCTTATCCAGAACTGGAGAATTTAAGATGAGAGGACAGAATGACAGATCTAAAGCGACACTCCTCTGTCTCTCTTTCTCTCTCTCATCCTGCTCCTCCAACAACACCATCTTAACTTTAAGCCCAAGTATGTTTGGGTTGGAGGTTTGAAATTTAGCGTGAATTATTTTCTAAAGTTATTTAACCCTGTTATCTATAAATTAATTTTAAAAGAAAGTCTCATGACAAAGGTTTACAATAGATGCCCGTCTCGATATAACTTCATGTATAGTCTTTATTTAGATCCTGAGATGTTTAGATTTATGGAAGTTGTTATTAGTGTGCTTTATTTCAAAAAATATAACTGGCTACTATATGAAAAAAGGGCAAAGAACCTTTGCGCGGAGAACACATGAAGAACTTTGGGAATTTTATCGAGACTTCCAACTCTCTAGTGTTCGGTTTTGTTGAGACCCTAAAGTCCTAAACTGTAAAACAATATTGTAGAATTGATTGCTGGTTTTAGATTGTAGCTAGTATTTCGTTCTATAATCTAAAACGAGTGCATCGCTATCATTGTATCCACAATCCAGTGTAAAGACATCATCTAACTCCTATGCAATTGTAATAACTAATCACTATTTATTGAAACTACCCTTACTAAACTGTATCAGTAATATAAAACTTCCAAGCATGCATCTTGTTTCTACAGGTCCTTGTGTTCGTTGAGTTTGTCTGATAGCAAACTTGATCAAAATTGTGCGAGAATGATCTTCAACACACTCCTTGGTGCGTTGTCTAGCATATCCATCCTAGATCTTTCAGAAAACAATGTGAGTTTTGACATTTGTATGGTTATGTTATATAACCACTAATATACTAATAGCTGTCTTTTTTATATTGTAGATTAGTGGTTGGCTCTCTCACTTTAAATGGCAGTCCACAAGTAACATGCACTTGCCTCTTGGAATGTCCAATTCGTTGAAGTCATTACGTGTACTGAATTTAAGGTATATCTTAAATATATATGGAGTAATTTATATTTTTCCTCTTCACCATCACACATCTTTTAGGTGAACCTGAAAAAGTGGTCGACAAATAGAACATAACCACACACCAACTAAAGAATGTGATTCAATTTCTAATTTTTTATTGTCTTTGCAGGTACTAATATAATATTTGTACCTTTTGACGCTAGTTGTTTGTTACTTACTAATGGGGAACCGCAGAATTTGGGAATATACATATCTTGTCATTCCATTTGATTGACCTGTTATTCCATTTTGAGATATACACACATTTCGTTTTCAGGAACAATGGTCTACGTAAAGATGATGTGGATTGTCTCAGATACGTGCATATCTACATGCCTAATTTGGATAGTCTTGATTTAAGTGACAATCCCATTGAGGATGAAGGAGTCAGGTTATTTGATTGTTTTATATAATAAAAAAATGTGCATGCGCTAGATCATAAAAAGACTTTTTTTTCAGGAGTTTGGTTACTTATATTGAAGGAACATGTAAGATGATTGAGTTGAGATTGGAAAATTGTGAGCTTACTTTCAATGGGGTGAACCATCTTTTAGAATGTCTCTCTTGCTTGCAAAACTTGCCTACCTCTCTTTCAATTGGTGGCAATACTCTTGGCAGGTTTGGGTAGTTTACACATTACACAACTACAATAACAATATGGTGCTGTATATTTTATATTTGTTTCTGTTAAGCAAAATGATACATTTCTATTTGCAGTGAGATAGGAGCAGCAATAGGAAAATTTCTCTGCAAGGGCATTCTAGCCCTTGACATTGATGATATTGGGCTTGGATCTTCTGGCTTCTCAAAAGCACGAGAACAGATAGTGGGAGTCTCAAAGCTCAGATGCATAGACATAAGGTCAATCGAATTGGTGCAACTGTGCAAAACTGCAAAATTTTCCCTAAATTTTCTTTCTTTTTTTTGCGTTGAATATTTCTCTAAAACCTAAAGCTTCTAGAAACCTTGTGCAGCAAGAATCGCGGTGGCATTGAAACTGCAAACTTTATGTCAAAGCTTTTCTCACATGCCCCGGAACTTCTAGCCATTAATGCTGGATATAACTTCATGCCTGCTGAATCCTTGGCAATCATAGGGTCTGGCCTTGAAGTTGCAAATGGTAAATATGTTCCAAATGTCTTTTTTTCATCTATGTGACATTATTGCCAGTGTCTGTGTCAAAATTCCCAAATAGTGTCATCTAGTCGAATTACTCCCTTTACAGCATTGGGAACTCTAAGCTTTTCCTTTACATTGCTCAGGGAAAGTAGAGTTCCTGGACTTGAGTGGAAATGTATCATGTCAAAATTCTGCGGATGTATCTGTGCTTGCTAAATTTGAAGTCGGTGGAAAATTAGTTCTTGAATGGCCGTCTTCAGCACCAAATGTACCTTATGACGATGATCCATAGTTATTCTTCTCAAGGTCAATGTGCAGGTTTACTTTTTTTGCTACACATTTTCCTTGAAAAAACAAAAAGAGTCATTTTTTACAATGTTTTAGCTGAAAGTAAATAATGGGCAATATCAAAATGACATGAAACTTCCCTCGTCTCTCACCTTCTATCATGTTTTGGGAAGTAAATGCAGCCACACATCAAGGATAAACAACCTTAATGATTTTACAGGGGTAAATTTGTCTCCAACCAAGTTGGGTTTTACTGGGGTTGTTTGATCTTGTTTGCTGAATTCTCACACTGAATGAGAATTTATGATCCGGTGTTTCCCGGTGTTCTAATACGACTTGTTTCAGCAGTGTTTGAATTTTATACTTCATGGGGTTTTTAGCTTACTTCATCTGTCTAAAAAAAGCTCCTTTCCTAGAGTTTTGTCCCCAAAAGGAGTATTATTTGATTTAATGAAGTTAATTTCTAATGTAATTTGCTAAAAAATGACATGACAAGTGAAGGGGGAGCCACTGCTGTTATAAGCAACACTTACCCATGATGATGAAAAGAGAAAACTTTGTCTGAGAGGATTGGGTCTTTTCCTTATCCAATCTCTCATCCTATCCTTTTCACTAAAGAGAAAGACAGTTGGTAGGCAGGCTTTGTCTGAGAGGATTGGGTCTGTTTTTGTAGATATCACTAGTCTTGACGTTTAAAAAAAATGTCAACCCTAATATGGGTATGACAAAACGAATAGGAGCAAGCGGTGGATACTAATTTGTAGGTCCAAGCCTAAGGTCGGGGTTTCTTGTGGCTGGACTGCAATGTGGTGGCCTGGTTAGTATAAAAAGTTTACCCTCCATAGTTTTTTTTGTTGGTGGGCGTTGCGTAGTTGGCAAAGATAAGAAATATCAATAATTATGCTAAACATAAGGCCTCTACAAGTATTGTCATCAATTTGCGGTTAAAATATAATTTACATTTTCTTTGTAATCGTCTAGTCAATTGACTTTTAAGGAAGCCTTCGGGGATGGAGCTCATCCTTTTTTGTCTTTGAAAAAAAATCGATGTCCTCCTAAATCGCAAGCTTAGGAGCAGAAAATTGCTCCTGAGTACCTCTTATTTTGAGAAACTAACTGCGGGGTATCTCACATTTTTAAAATATACTTTGAGATGTCCTTTATTTTGAGAAATTAACTACCAGATATATTATATTTTTAAAATATACTTCGGGATACCTCCAAATATACATTAACTTACTTGTGAGGGACATTCCGTCACTCTTCGTCAAAGTCAGTTACGCCATTAATTTTAAAAAATAGGGCTTTGAAATTCCAAAAATAACTTTGGTTCTTATACTTTAAGGATACGATCTATCCGGTTTAATCGAAGCTTTCGAATAAAACAGAACGTCCCTCATGAGTAAGTTAATACTACCTCCGTCCCATTTTATAACGCCTGTTTCGGTTTACGATGTTTGACTGAAATTATTTTCAAACCATTTTATATGACAAATGGTATAGAATTAAAAAATAAAAATTACATATTAAAAAACTACATCAAAAGATCTACAAAACTAGTAGTGAAAATAATATTTTATTTTATCAAATTGCTAACGAAAATAGAGAAAGAAAGTGAATGAAGTTTGACCTGTAAATAGTAAATAAGCGTTATAATTTGGGACGGAGGGAGTATATATTTGGAGGTACTCTAGAGTATATTTTAAAAATGTGAGTTATCAGACAATTAATTTTTTAGAATAGAGGATATCTCGTAGCATATTTTAAAAATATGAGGTACCTAGCTGTTAGTTTCTCAAAATAAGAGGTGCAATTTTGTGGCTTGGGAGTGCTAATTAATGATGTTGTTGTGACGTTTACATCACCTTTTTTATGCATGGAGCATTCGTTTAATTACTCGTATTGATAAAGACTAGAGATAGGAATCATATGACAAGACTCGACCGTTTGGAACTTACATTTTGTTAACTTTTCTAGATTTTTAAGTTCTAGAAGGAGCATGCTACATATACCTCAAAATTTGTACCTCATTTTTACACCAAAGATATGCAGCAACATTTTGATGGTTTACACTGACACGAATTGTTGATGCGTTAACAAAAGTTTACATTGGCAGAAAGTATTAGTGCGTTAACAAAAATTAGCATTATACCAATACAAAATGCTGGTGCATCCCTGCGAGGTACAAAATGGGGTACAAATACTTCTTTCATCTCAAAATATTTGTCACATTGTACAAAATAAAATGAAATTTTAAGTTTTAAAAATTTATTTGGTATAGAAACAGAGGCGGATCCAGGATTTTACGGCCATGGGGTCCCCTACCCGGCTACCTCCCATTCTCAGGTCAAACTACTTCATAAGTCTTAACATTTAACAATAAATTAAAACTAATATTTGAAGAGTACCATAATTAATATATATAAATAAAGTCATACGAAAACAATATCTTAATTTGAATTTGAATTTGGCTAGCTTTTTGAATACATATAAATAAAGTCATACCAATTCCACTCGACTCCGAATCTTTGAATTTGGCTAGCTTTTTGAAGTAAATTAGACATAAAATGAACATTAATACAATAATACTTATCACTTGCAATCCTAAATCAATTTTTTATTGAAGAAAAATATTTGATTCTTTAATGTATAAATTATTACTATATATTACTCCGTACTAAATACTAATCATATATTCATATATCAAACTTCAAAGTTCAAACTACCATAAAAAATAAAAAATTAATTTTAGTAAAATACAGAAAAGTTTTTACCTTACCAGTTACCGTTGAGCCGTTGACTGGAGTGACGGAGTCCAGAGAGTGACTGCCTGAAGTGCTGCCGACGGGAAGAAGATGCGCAGGTCGCCCGTCGCTGGCGGCCTGGAGGGCGGCGGCTGATCGGCGGTCGCAGTCTCGCAGAAGCCAGAACGGCAGAAGCTGTTAGGGTTCCAAAATCAAAATTAAAAGTGTAGAATAAAGAATTGGGGAACAGGGGAAGAGAGGAGAAATTTAGAGAGAAAAGGGGGAGGGAAAACGACGTAGTTTTGATGCTAATTATTTGGTATAGAATAATAGAAATAAGAAATAAAAATATTATATTTAAAACTCCATCAAAAGTTCTTCAAAACAAGTAATGATAAAAATATTTTATTTTATCCAATAGTCAATCAAAACATATAAATAAAAGTTTTTTTGATTTTTGAATAGTGAATAGTAACATTTTTTGGGTCAAATGGAGTAACAAAAAGCATTCAGAGTACTCAGTATTACTTCAGAAATAAAAAAAAAAATATGTACATTGTGCATTTTAGGACTAATGGAGATATCGAATTCAAAGTTGGGTAATTTACTTAAATAAGACTAAAGCATAATAACTTTCTCAATATAAAATCATATGTTTTTATTTCCCAATGTAGGACCATTGGTCATTATCTATTAGTCATTATTCAACTAAATGTCGAGCATCAATTAGACATTATTCTTCTCACTAGACACTATTAAGTCTTATTTAGTAAATAAAAAAGTTTAAGTCCTACATTAGGAAATCACTTATGTTTTAATCTTATTCGGTACAAATTTCACTTATGTCTCACCAAATGCTAAAAAGGAAACTTGATACCCGGAGATATAGAAATTCATATCTCCTATGTTCACCAAATGGGCGGAAAGTAAATATGTTTAAGTAAACATATTTAAGTAATAGTAAATATATTTAATCAAATGTACACAGTTGCATTATTTATAAACAATCATAGCATATAATACTTTTTAAATGTAAACATTCTAAGGAATATATTATCCCAATTAAATGTGACAAAGAAACTTTTCCTACTTTCGAAACAAATAATGCAGAAAACTAATTGTTTTCATTATTGTTTTTCCATTGAGTTATTGCTTATATAAGTTGCATGACACAATCATCATTCAATAAAACTGTTTTGTTAATTCCGTGTTTCAAAAATCATCTCATACATTAATTTTCTCAATTATGTTCATAAATTTCATCTGTTTTGCTTGATTGATATTTATCTAGATCTATTTCTTATACTACGCACAATTTCAAAATTAATTAGAAACTAAAAGTTTTGGGATTTTAAAAAGTTTGTATAATAAAAAACATACTTCTTGTCCTAGAATTATATTCCATATTCGAATGACATGCAATATTCCATAATTTTTAAAATAATTTCTGTCGAGGAACCAACTCAACCAAAAGCTCAAACTTATGGTTGTCACCCAGGATTATTGTGTCGTAATTAGTTAGACATTAGAATGGGATACTTTAGATAACAGAGTTTATTCATTCTAAACGTTTGTGTTTGAATCAGCGATCAAATCATGTTGAGTCCACATGAGGATCTTTAGCACCAGATTCACAGATGTTGTTCGTAAAACCAACATTAATCATTTCTTCAGAGTCGTCTCACTTCCGTGTGACCTTTCGATGCAGACCAGTTTCGTTATTCACGATGCAATGCGTATGTGGATAACGTATCAGAAGGTTATATGTATTTCATTTATTCTTTCATCTCTTACCGAGTACGAAAATTAAACTTGAGTCTATGCTCGATAGGATTTTAGTACTAACAATTGTTATCTAATGAGAATTTTAACAATGTCAATATTTATCTAGTTAATTCTTATTACCTTTCCTAGAGCAAAGGGATGCGAGAGTCGTGGATGTGACCAACTTTTTTTTTAATTCAAATTTTGATCCGAAGATCGGTTTTAAAACCATTTGCTCTGATACCAATTTGTAACACCCTAATCCATCCAGGTCTGCAGCCTCTTTCAGACTAAAATATTAACTTGATAATCGTAAAAATTTAAAACTTTTCAAACACTTTTATTTATCACAATAATATTTTTCATAACATATACAGTACAGAGTATTCAACAATATATTGCGGAAGCGAATTTAAATATTGTCACATCATAATAATCATTTCAAGACTTGTCATATCCATCCCGACAATCTCGTCACATCTGCCGCCAGGATCACATTGTTCTTTCTGTTTACTTGCGTGTAGCAAATAAAACATACTACACACTCAGCATTGAAGATGAGTAAGATACCTAATTCGTCGAACATCCATATAAACCGAATCTAAATTCATCATCAAATCATTTGATATCATGCACACAATGTTCAATTCAGACATTCACAAATTTGATATTGTTTAATTCACATCAACATATTTTATTCAATTGAGATATTATTTCAACACTGCTCTTAAATTATTCTTAATCTAAGGCCAAATAATAACAACGCTCTTAGTTACTTTTAGTCTAAGGTCAGATCATAACAACGCTCTTAGTTATTCTTAGTCTAAGGCCAGATCATAATTTCAATCTCAGACGCTTAAACTATAATTAATTTAAGGCAAACAATTCTCTGGTGCTTAAACTATAATTAGTTTAAGGTAACAGTTCTCAGACGCTTAAACTATAATTAGTTTAAGGAAACAGTTATTCTCAGACGCTTAAACTATAATTAGTTTAAGGCAACAACAAGACAGTGATTAATTATCATTGAGTCGAAGTATTTCCAAACGGGTGATCCTCGAGTTTGGTCCATGAATTCTGTTATTACGTTTTTATCCAATTCACCGAATATTCATATTTTCACAAATCCATTCTAGAGGTCTTCTAGATAGCTTTAACATCAATTATCTAAATTGGTATATCTTAGAGTTCTTCTAGATACCCTTAACAATACAAATCATTTCATTATTATCAATGTATTCATTTTACTCATGGTTCAATCATAAGTAATCATTTTAATCAGTAGGTTCATTATTCATAATTATCCATACTAATCATTCATCTTAATCATCCATCAACATAACATCTGATAGCAAATAGTGGCCTAGTTTCGAGTGTTAACACCCTAACTTACCGTCATGCATCACGTAATATTTTATTTGTTAAAAACATCATTTTCATGGTGAAAAATCATCTTTATATTGTTCATAATAATTGGTATTAAAAATAGGATTTTAGAGCTCAAAAATAGCATTTTCGGAAGTATTTTCGAAGCAATCAGGTCGAGGGATCAATCTAGCACTTAGGATCGATCCAGCGTGTGGAATAAACCCCAGAGGATTGATCCACACACTTGGATCGGTCCACCCTGTGCATTTTTGGGTTCCTGTTCATCATCTTCTACCTTCGGGTCCAATTTTGCAAATACCGTTTTTAGTCACTGAACTTCAATTAAACTATATAGAAATGTTCTCCAAGTTTCATAGATTATTTTGGTATCATTAATTCATAGTTTTAACAATAATTTCATGGTTTATAATTCTTGGTTCTTCAAGTTTGTCAAACACAAAACTCAACCAAACAACCGTTTATGAATGTAGAAAGGATGTATATGAACATTCTAGTCACTTGATATATCTACGGGCTTATCTCAAATCTTAACGAAGGTTTTGGAAATTTTCCAGCGAAACTTCCGGCGAGGTTTGTGACTAGCTCCGGCGACTTCACACCAATTTGACAGCATCACTACACTCCTCACACTTAGAGCAATAAAATAGGAAGAAGATTAAGCTGATTTGGTGAAGAAATGGAATGGTTAAGTATTGCTTATCTAGGAAGGTGATAGAGAAGAAGACTTAGAATGCTGAGTCAAGGATTAACAAGCAATCTTCAAACGGAGGAAGTGGGCTTCTGCGAGATTCACACACCGCTCCTTGATTGGGACTAATTTTTGTCCGAATCGGGGTATACTTTTTGGTCCAACTTTCTCCGAATTGAATTCTGTTTGCACCGTTGCAATCAGACAGTCGAACTCTATCCAACGATATCATTTTTATATTTATTTGTATTACTTTTTTTCCAAATCATATTTTTGAGTGTTTGACTTTGACAGAGTCAAAATTGGTTTTATTGACCTTTACTCAAAAAGGTTCTCACATTTAATTTATTCTCGTGATTTATTTCAATAGTTTATTTCAAAATTCACATCATAACTAATTATCCATTTATTCTTAATTTGGGTCTTTATTCAGGTTCCCAATCAAGATCACACAATTAGTCAACATGTTGGATTTATCTCTATGAGATTTATGTTGAAACACGGGCTTGTCACGTTTTCGTACTAAAGCCGTGTTCGTTCTTGTAACAGGTTTTGATAATGCCAAACCGCCATGATCAAGTCGAACATTGAATATACAAGGCGAAGAACGAAGATAAGAGCAAGAGCTAAACGAAGACCAAGAACGAAGACCTTAATCATAATATTGAGTCGGTCTTTATTGTGATCAAGACCGACCCAATCTTTACACCTTGGCTCTTTAGGCTAAAATCTCTCATTGCATTTCTTACATCATAAAAATGTTTTTCAAACTTGTTTAAGTCATTAAAAACACTTGGTGTTCGCCCAAACCAAAAACCAAGCCATCCAGTGTTCGGCTTTCAGAAACCAGCGTTCGGCTTTCGGTTGTCGGGTTTGGTTTTTGGCATCCGAACCAACCAAGTGGTTTTCAGCATTTTATGATCTGCTTTCACTCTTTGGCATGTTTAAACGGTTATCCAACAAAAACACTTTGAAAACCATCTCTCGTTTTTAGTCGTTTGACAAAAACCACGCAAAACGACGTAAACTTGGCTAGCCGTGGTTTTTACTCAAATGGCGTGATTTTTAAAGTGTGTCACTTGATTTCTTAGCCAAATACATCAAATAAGTGTTTTAAACACTTGGTTTTTATTTTGGAGAACTTTGGATTTTTCGGTCGGTTTTTGCATCGTTTGGCTAGGCCGTGGTTAAGGCAAAAACCATAGGTTTTTGGCTAACCACCCACCCAGCGATGGGAAGAACATCCCATTGATGGGTAAGTAGCCCCTTAGCCAAACCAAATTCCAGAACCATGCCAAACAGCGATGGGAAGCTCTACCCATCGCTGTTCAACCTTGGTCTAACATTATCACAAGGCAGAATGCCCTTACCCAGCGATGGGAAGCTTTACCCATCGATGGGAACCCAGCGATGGGAAGGCTAAACCATCGATGGGAAGGCATGACCGTTGGAAGTCATTTAAGGTTGGTTCTTTCCTTGTTTGGAAGTCAACCTCCAACCCAGCGATGGGAAGCTTGTACCCATCGATGGGTAGGTAACCGTTGGCTTCAAAATTGAAGGAAAATTGGCTTACCAGCGATGGGTAAGTCCCTAACATCGATGGGAAGCCAATATCCTGCAGATCCCAAATCTTTTCAATCCCATCAATCAAGCCAATCACCCCTTTAATGTATTGTTCCGTTGGAGCCTTTTTTTGGCACTATAAAAAGGGGTATTTGGGTATGCTTTACAAATCAATTCAATTCACAATATTCATATCATTATTGCATTAAAACAACATCATTTTTCATAGCTTTCTAGAGCCAATTTGTGAAGTTTGAGTTGTTCTTGAGCGTATATAGTTTACTCAACATCTACTCTAAAAGAGAGCCTTGTTCTTGAGTGTCTTAGTGTTGTATACACGTTAAGGGAAGCTTGTTTCCCTTGGTTGTACGAAGGAAAGGTATTTTCCTTCGGGTTGAAGTCTTGGAGTGCGGTATCTCCGAGCAAGTGTTGTTGAGGCTCGTGGGACTCGAGTTCTCAGGTTGTAACGGTTTGTTAAGCACCCGTAAGTTTAACGGAAGTAGTGTAGCTCGAGAGAGTCTCTCGGGAGGCTGGATTAGCCACAAGTTGTGGTGAACCAGGGTAAAATTCGGTGTGCCTCTTACTCTCCTCTTTACTTCTCTTTTAAGTTTTTTATTCCTGCGATTTCTACGATCAAACTCTATTCACCCCCCTCTAGCGTTGGTCACTTATTATAACAATTTATCCAGATTGTGATATTATATATCAGAACATATCTCATTTCGGTTCAAAGTCCAACAATAATTTATTTTAATCGAAACAAATTGTAATCAATTGAATAATTATTCATTAATAATTCTAGGGTATGTTTTGGGACATTACAAAATTCATTACACGGTCCTCCCAAATAAAATTGATACATGAAAATCCTTTAATTTTCGAAAGAATCCAAGGGGACATATGTGGGCCAATACACACCTCCATGTGGACCATTTCGCTATTTCTTAGTGTTGATTGATACTTCCTCACGATGGTCACATGTGTGTCTTCCACATACTAAAAATGTAGCATTTGCGTGATTTTTAGCTCAAATCACACAATTAAGAGCGCATTTCCCAGAAAATCAAATTAAAAATATTCGCATGGATAATGCACGACAATTCACATCCCAAACTTTTGATTATCATTGCATGTCAATTGGTATAATGTTGAACATCTAATAGCTCATGTTAATACACAAAATAGTTTAGCTGAATCATTAATTAAAATATTACAGTTAATTTCTAGACCGCTTCTGATGAGAAGTAAATTGCCACCTTCGACATGGGGGCACGGTATTTTACATGCTGCTGCACTGATCAAACTAAGACCAACTTGTAACAGTACGAAAACTAGACTAGAAGAATTAACTCCGTAAAGCTGATTTTGACCGAGTGGGCTCGACGACCTGAAAAAAATAAAAATATTAAGAAAAATATTTTGAATATATCTTTGCGCTCCATTTATTTTTCCAAGTTAAAAAATGCGATCAGTTTCAAAATCGGACTTCATTTGGAAAACAACCCGAAATTCAAACAAATAAACTATTAGTTCTGGGACCAGGATTTAATCTCAAATCCCACATTCATTCCCCCCAATTATTCCCAGGATTTCTTCCACTCAATCAATACGTATCCTCCATCCCCACCACCATATCTCTTTGTAGAGTGGTTGTCCAACACCTTCATGCCAACCACCACCCTTACTCTAGACTCGTTGGCTTAGTACACTCCTCCTAACATCCCTGCATAATACTCAATAAAAGGGGGCCTAGAGTCCCTCATTCACAATCTATGACACTTAACAAATTCCTGCAACTCCACTTCATCTTCCCCAAGTTTCCTTCCACCATTAATGGAGTTTTGAGAAGAAAACTCTAGGTAAATGAGTATGTTCCACTCCGATCATTATTGTACTCATTTTAATGCTCTTCTCTCTCCATACACCTCTGCGATATCAAAGTTCAAATAGAAGAACTCAATACAAGGAAAGCTAGAAGTACTCAATACAAGGAAAGTTCAAATAGAAGAACTCAATACAAGGAAAGCTTCCCAAACAGCGATGGGAAGCTCTACCCATCGCTGTTCAACCTTGGTCTAACATTATCACAAGGCAGAATGCCCTTACCCAGCGATGGGAAGCTTTACCCATCGATGGGAACCCAGCGATGGGAAGGCTAAACCATCGATGGGAAGGCATGACCGTTGGAAGTCATTTAAGGTTGATTCTTTCCTTGTTTGGAAGTCAACCTCCAACCCAGCGATGGGAAGCTTGTACCCATCGATGGGTAGGTAACCGTTGGCTTCAAAATTGAAGGAAAATTGGCTTACCAGCGATGGGTAAGTCCCTAACATCGATGGGAAGCCAATATCCTGCAGATCCCAAATCTTTTCAATCCCATCAATCAAGCCAATCACCCCTTTAATGTATTGGTCCGTTGGAGCCTTTTTTTGGCACTATAAAAAGGGGTATTTGGGTATGCTTTACAAATCAATTCAATTCACAATATTCATATCATTATTGCATTAAAACAACATCATTTTTCATAGCTTTCTAGAGCCAATTTGTGAAGTTTGAGTTGTTCTTGAGCGTATATAGTTTACTCAACATCTACTCTAAAAGAGAGCCTTGTTCTTGAGTGTCTTAGTGTTGTATACACGTTAAGGGAAGCTTGTTTCCCTTGGTTGTACGAAGGAAAGGTATTTTCCTTCGGGTTGAAGTCTTGGAGTGCGGTATCTCCGAGCAAGTGTTGTTGAGGCTCGTGGGACTCGAGTTCTCAGGTTGTAACGGTTTGTTAAGCACCCGTAAGCTTAACGGAAGTAGTGTAGCTCGAGAGAGTCTCTCGGGAGGCTGGATTAGCCACAAGTTGTGGTGAACCAGGGTAAAATTCGGTGTGCCTCTTACTCTCCTCTTTACTTCTCTTTTAAGTTTTTTATTCCTACGATTTCTACGATCAAACGCTATTCACCCCCCCTCTAGCGTTGGTCACTTATTATAACAATTGGTATCGGAGCCTAACTCGCGTCTAAACTTAACCGTTTGAGAGTAAAGCGGTCATGGGTTCTTCTTCTAGAAATCTTTATGCAGGAATTGGAGAAGGTCAATCAACATCTAGGCCACCGCTTTTTGATGGCACCAACTACACATATTGGAAAGAGCGGATGAGAATTTATATCTGGTCAACCAACTTCCAGTTGTGGTTGGTCATCAAAAACGGCGAAGAAACGCCAATGAAGAAGGTCGATGAAAAACTCGTCCCAAAGACCGAAGACGAATTTGATGCCGAAGACATGAAAAAAGTGGAGAACTACGCCAAGGCAATCAACATGCTGTACTGTGCGGTCAATCCTGATGATTATCGCAAGATCTCTTGCTGCACCACGGCAAAAGAAATGTGGGACAAGCTGGAAGTCACATATGAAGGTACGGACCAAGTTCGGGAAGCCAAAATTGACTTCCTAACACAGGAGTACGAGATGTTCAGGATGAAGGAGCACGAGAAGTTTGACGATATGTTCGACCGTTTCTCCAAGATAGTCAACGATCTTCATGCATTAAAGAAGACGTACACTGACAGGGATCTTGTGCGAAAGATCCTACGGAGCTTGACATCCGAATGGGGATCCAAGGCCGATGCCATCTATGAATCAATCGGCACATCAAATGTCACCATCGATGGCCTAAGAGGTAATCTAAAAACCTATGAATCGACTATTCTTAACCCGTCTTTGAATGACCAAAGGAAAGGGATAGCACTAAAAGTCGTCAAAGAATCAACGATGGATGATTCAAGTGACGATGATGAAGTCAAGCTTGTCATGAAGAAGTTCTGCAAACTTCTAAGAAAGAAAGAAAAGGTTGAGGATGGCCCTGTGTGCTATGGATGTGGAGAAGCCGGGCACATCAAGAACAAATGCCCGAAAAGCGGAAGGAATGCTCGACACTTCAAAAGGCAAAGGGCGTATATCTCTTGGGGTGCAGACTCCGGCGACGAGTCAACCGACCAAGATGAGGATGAGGTTGCCAACCTCTGTCTCATGGCACACGAAGACCAAACCAACGATGTACAAGAGGTATGTACCATTTCTTCCGACTCTTACACTTTTGAAGAAATACAAGAAGCACTTCACGAACTTTATGATAAATTTGTTAGCGCTTCTAAACTCAACAAATCGTTAAAGAAACGCCTTTCCACTCTTGAAAATGATTTTGAAAAGTTGGAAAAAGATAATGAGAAGTTGAAACAAGAAAATAAATTTTATGGCAAAAGAAGCGCCAACAAACCGGAAAGTTCCTCAAACGAATGTGAATCTTGTAAAGTTTTAAAGGAACAAGTCACTAAACTTGAGAGTACGATTAAGAAATTTAATACTCCGCACAAAAATCTTAATTTACTCCTTGACACCATGCATTTTTCTAAAGAAGGAATAGGTTTTGATAAAAATGAATCTAAGGATAAAAACGTTGAGCAAACACCTAGACAACCTCCTAAGGCTCAACATAAGAAAAGTAAAAATCAGGATAATAGAAAATCTAGTCAACCTAAGGACACTAGACAACCTAGATAAAAGCCTAGGAATGAAAATGTGCATGTTAGACAACCCAAGAAAAACTATCAAAATGATTTTGTGCATAAAATTAATTTTTCAAATAGACAAAATAATGCTAGAACACCTAGAAGAGAGAGTTTTCAAAAACCAATATTTTCCCAAAATAGGATGAATATGATTAGGCCCCCTAGCTATTATCAACCTAGGCACATGTTCAAGCCAAACGTAGTATGCCACTATTGCAATAGGGTAGGACATATAGCCCCCGTGTGTTTCACCAGACATAGGCACTTCACCTACAATGAAACACACAACGTATTTGGTGCTAATGAAAAGAAATCCTTTGGAAAAGGATATTCAAATCATAAACAATCTCCACAGGACAATGCACAAAAGAAACCTTATTATTTCTTCTACTTTGACGAAAAGAAGAATGTCCACATTCCGTTACCGGAACCGACACAAATCACACCGAGATATCGGCACTCCGTTCAGGTAGATTGGAACCCGCCAACCACGAGACGATGGGTTGGCCAAGGTAACTCCTAAACAATCATTTAATCGTGTATGTGTATGTGTGCGCATATGGAAACATATTTTGGGTGTGTGTGGGCAATAAAGGTAAACTAACCCCCAAGGACCCATAGACTTACTTTGGGTAGCAAAGTGCTGTTCTTTTTTGCAGGGACGGTCCAAAGTGAAGAAATCCGGAAGTTAGGGGGAACCAGCGATGGGTGGGTTATACCATCGCTGGGAGGGAAGCTTCTTGCTTTCAAAACCCCTCTTCCCATCGATGGGAACTTCCTCCCATCGATGGGTTATTGACACTATTTTTTTAAAACTTTTAACGGATTTCCAGAAACACCTTACCCATCGATGGGTATTTCATCCCATCGCTGGGTGACTGATTTCAGTTTCAAAAATTTTTTTCCAGAACCTCCCTACCCATCGATGGGAACTTTCTACCATCGCTGGGTGTTTGACACTCTTTTTTAAAGCGTTTTATCGGATTTCCAGTAGTCCCCTTCCCATCGATGGGTGAGTTTCACCATCGCTGGGAAGGAAGCCATTGTTTTCTTCTTCGCTTTCCAGTGTCAACCTTCCCATCGATGGGAAGTTCCACCCATCGCTGGGAAGCCTGCTGCAAATTCAAATTTTTTAACCGCTGGTCACCGAATTTATTGCCCAACAGTCACTTTTTTCAAATTCAAACGAATTTCTCACCCTTTCCTATATATATCTTTCATCTCTACTCATTTTAACACACAATTTTCACATCAAAATCTCCTCTTTTACATAATTCTTCATCTTTTTGCTTCAATCATGGCCGGAGGAAAGAAGACAAAGGTTTCCAAGAAGAAGGGCAACGCCGAAGCTACGACCTCAGCGCCCCCGCCGTTCCCCTACCTGGACGGCTCGTTTCTCGAGTTCGGGTCGGAGGAGGAACTCAACCGGTTCCTCACACACTTTTCCAAGCGTCCCATTTCTCCGCCTAGGGTGCTGCCTGAGTTGTACCCTCAACAAAAGGGGTACCACGACCTCGACAAACAGCTTCAAGCATCGGGTCTGTGGTCGTTCGTCTCCAGGAGCCGCTCGAGCTTCAATCCCGCCTTTGTGCGAGCCTTCTACTCCAATCTCCGCCGTGACTGGGACACCATTCGCAGCAGCATCTATCTCTACGACATAGAGATTGATTTGCCTACCTTTGCTCGGGTCGCAGGGCTGCCCATCCGCAGTGACGACATCGCAACCTATGGTGGCGACGATTGGATCCTCAACAACGAGGCGGTCGTCATTCGTGAGCTTGGGATCACCAACTTGATCCAACACAGCGGCGCACCGACGATTCACTCGGCCCCACCAGACAAGCGCCTCCTCCTCTACATCATCACCCGGATTCTCCGCCCCCGGGACAACAGCCATACCTCGCTCTTCAACGAGGACTTGAAGGCGATTCATGCCATCATCCACGACGCCTCCATCAATTGGGCGAAATTCGTGATGATCCACATGGCGGATTGCGCCTCCATCGCCACTGAGCGGAGCTTGCCATACGCCTTCCTCGTCATGGACCTCATCATCTCCGCCGACATCTCCATCGCTGGCCCGGATACGAAGATGACAAAGATTTGGATAATTCAAGACAGCACCTTCCGGAAGAAGTCCGGAGACCGGGACGGCGCAGGCCCAAGTCGTGCACCAGCCCCCGCTCCCGCCAAGGCCTCCTTGCAATCCATAGCCGATACTCTGAACCGGCTAACCCTCACAGTGGATGGCATGGGGCAGTCAATCGAGCGGATGGACTGCACGCTGCAACGCCAACACCACGACATGATGGCGTTCTTCCGCGGCATCAACTACGTCCCGCCGCCCTTTGACAGCACCTTCCTCGGCCAAAACTATGAAGGCGAGGACGAGGAGGATAACTCCTATGCTCCATCCTCCTCCCCCGACGAGGCCGACTTTGAAGATGCGGTCGACGGCGATCCCATGGACGTCGAGGACGACGAGGATGACGACGAGGACGCCGATGCTTAGACTTTTCCTTTCTCTTCTTACTATGATTGTATTTTTTATTTCCATTCCGTTGTATTCCGCATTTCCCTTTTTCATGAATAAAAGTTTACTTTTACAATTCTAAAGTTTACTTTTAATTCTTTTTGTTAATGTCAAAAGGGGGAAGATATTAAGGTTATGCATAAATTGAGGGGGAATTTTTTTTGTAAAATGGCATCTATTAAGGGGGAACATTTTTTTCAAAATAATCCTCCTATGCATAACCTCGTCTCGTTTGCCATTATCAAAAAGGGGGGAATTGTTGAAACACGGGCTTGTCACGTTTTCGTACTAAAGCCGTGTTCGTTCTTGTAACAGGTTTTGATAATGCCAAAACGCCATGATCAAGTCGAACATTGAATATACAAGGCGAAGAACGAAGATAAGAGCAAGAGCTAAACGAAGACCAAGAACGAAGACCTTAATCATAATATTGAGTCGGTCTTTATTGTGATCAAGACCGACCCAATCTTTACACCTTGGCTCTTTAGGCTAAAATCTCTCATTGCATTTCTTACATCATAAAAATGTTTTTCAAACTTGTTTAAGTCATTAAAAACACTTGGTGTTCGCCCAAACCAAAAACCAAGCCATCCAGTGTTCGGCTTTCAGAAACCAGCGTTCGGCTTTCGGTTGTCGGGTTTGGTTTTTGGCATCCGAACCAACCAAGTGGTTTTCAGCATTTTATGATCTGCTTTCACTCTTTGGCATGTTTAAACGGTTATCCAACAAAAACACTTTGAAAACCATCTCTCGTTTTTAGTCGTTTGACAAAAACCACGCAAAACGACGTAAACTTGGCTAGCCGTGGTTTTTACTCAAATGGCGTGATTTTTAAAGTGTGTCACTTGATTTCTTAGCCAAATACATCAAATAAGTGTTTTAAACACTTGGTTTTTATTTTGGAGAACTTTGGATTTTTCGGTCGGTTTTTGCATCGTTTGGCTAGGCCGTGGTTAATGCAAAAACCATAGGTTTTTGGCTAACCACCCACCCAGCGATGGGAAGAACATCCCATCAATGGGTAAGTAGCCCCTTAGCCAAACCAACTTCCAGAACCATGCAAAACAGCGATGGGAAGCTCTACCCATCGCTGTTCAACCTTGGTCTAACATTATCACAAGGCAGAATGCCCTTACCCAGCGATGGGAAGCTTTACCCATCGATGGGAACCCAGCGATGGGAAGGCTAAACCATCGATGGGAAGGCATGACCGTTGGAAGTCATTTAAGGTTGATTCTTTCCTTGTTTGGAAGTCAACCTCCAACCCAGCGATGGGAAGCTTGTACCCATCGATGGGTAGGTAACCGTTGGCTTCAAAATTGAAGGAAAATTGGCTTACCAGCGATGGGTAAGTCCCTAACATCGATGGGAAGCCAATATCCTGCAGATCCCAAATCTTTTCAATCCCATAAATCGAGCCAATCACCCCTTTAATGTATTGTTCCGTTGGAGCCTTTTTTTGTCACTATAAAAAGGGGTGTTTGGGTATGCTTTACAAATCAATTCAATTCACAATATTCATATCATTATTGCATTAAAACAACATCATTTTTCATAGCTTTCTAGAGCCAATTTGTGAAGTTTGAGTTGTTCTTGAGCGTATATAGTTTACTCAACATCTACTCTAAAAGAGAGCCTTGTTCTTGAGTGTCTTAGTGTTGTATACACGTTAAGGGAAGCTTGTTTCCCTTGGTTGTACGAAGGAAAGGTATTTTCCTTCGGGTTGAAGTCTTGGAGTGCGGTATCTCCGAGCAAGTGTTGTTGAGGCTCGTGGGACTCGAGTTCTCAGGTTGTAACGGTTTGTTAAGCACCCGTAAGCTTAACGGAAGTAGTGTAGCTCGAGAGAGTCTCTCGGGAGGCTGGATTAGCCACAAGTTGTGGTGAACCAGGGTAAAATTCGGTGTGCCTCTTACTCTCCTCTTTACTTCTCTTTTAAGTTTTTTATTCCTGCGATTTCTACGATCAAACGCTGTTCACCCCCCTCTAGCGTTGGTCACTTATTATAACAATTTATCCAGATTGTGATATTATATATCAGAACATATCTCATTTCGGTTCAAAGTCCAACAATAATTTATTTTAATCGAAACAAATTGTAATCAATTGAATAATTATTCATTAATAATTCTAGGGTATGTTTTGGGACATTACAAAATTCATTACACGGTCCTCCCAAATAAAATTGATACATGAAAATCCTTTAATTTTCGAAAGAATCCAAGGGGACATATGTGGGCCAATACACACCTCCATGTGGACCATTTCGCTATTTCTTAGTGTTGATTGATACTTCCTCACGATGGTCACATGTGTGTCTTCCACATACTAAAAATGTAGCATTTGCGTGATTTTTAGCTCAAATCACACAATTAAGAGCGCATTTCCCAGAAAATCAAATTAAAAATATTCGCATGGATAATGCACGACAATTCACATCCCAAACTTTTGATTATCATTGCATGTCAATTGGTATAATGTTGAACATCTAATAGCTCATGTTAATACACAAAATAGTTTAGCTGAATCATTAATTAAAATATTACAGTTAATTTCTAGACCGCTTCTGATGAGAAGTAAATTGCCACCTTCGACATGGGGGCACGGTATTTTACATGCTGCTGCACTGATCAAACTAAGACCAACTTGTAACAGTACGAAAACTAGACTAGAAGAATTAACTCCGTAAAGCTGATTTTGACCGAGTGGGCTCGACGACCTGAAAAAAATAAAAATATTAAGAAAAATATTTTGAATATATCTTTGCGCTCCATTTATTTTTCCAAGTTAAAAAATGCGATCAGTTTCAAAATCGGACTTCATTTGGAAAACAACCCGAAATTCAAACAAATAAACTATTAGTTCTGGGACCAGGATTTAATCTCAAATCCCACATTCATTCCCCCCAATTATTCCCAGGATTTCTTCCACTCAATCAATACATATCCTCCATCCCCACCACCATATCTCTTTGTAGAGTGGTTGTCCAACACCTTCATGCCAACCACCACCCTTACTCTAGACTCGTTGGCTTAGTACACTCCTCCTAACATCCCTGCATAATACTCAATAAAAGGGGGCCTAGAGTCCCTCATTCACAATCTATGACACTTAACAAATTCCTGCAACTCCACTTCATCTTCCCCAAGTTTCCTTCCACCATTAATGGAGTTTTGAGAAGAAAACTCTAGGTAAATGAGTATGTTCCACTCCGATCATTATTGTACTCATTTTAATGCTCTTCTCTCTCCATACACCTCTGCGATATCAAAGTTCAAATAGAAGAACTCAATACAAGGAAAGCTAGAAGTAAATAGTGACGTCCGTTTGTTCACCATACGTGAGGTGTTAAGATCATTCTATTCCCCTACGAACTCTAAGGTCTGTACCCCAGACTCGTTCCGACGTTAGATTCCTTAGAATCATTTAAAATACATGATTTCCTATACCTACATGTCATTCTATGTTAGTCATACTGATAGTCTCGATAAAATGCTCAACTTGATATCCATGAATCATCAACACCAGAGAATGCTTGAAAATGTGCCAAAAAGTCCCAATAATATCCCTAAACTTGGTGATTTAAACAATATTATGTATAATTAATATCAACACATTTGGGACCACCCCTTATCTTAAAACGAACCCAAAAATGCTTAGAAACCTTTGGGGGATCGATCACATAAGATGTGATCGATCACCCGATGTTTGAAAGGAACTTTAGGAATTTTTTTTAAAAGGACGATGATCGATCACCAAGCTTGGATTGATCATTCTCTGTTAAAACGAAGTTTTTTCATTTCGGGTGATCGATCATCCCTTCGGGATCAATCACCTGATGTTCCAACTCATATTTAAACCATTTTTCGATATTGTATGGATGATAAATCTTTGGTATTTGTTTGATTAATTTATAACCATATTTTAAATTCCAAAAATACTAAAAATGAATATTTTGGACTAAAAGAACTCTAATACCAAATGTCGATTATGTCAATTCATATTTTCCAGGTGTGCTAATTGTAATGCCTTGCAACCCGGTTTAATAGAATTGATTATTTTATATAATGAATTACTGTTCCGGACCGGAGTTGGGAAAAATAAAATCCTTAGAAAAATTATTTGAACATGTCATTAAATTCATTTTGACTTTCTGATTCTAGAAACGCAAACAGATCTCAATTCGGACCTGTTCGGGGGGAAACCGTGTACCGTTCAGGTCAGATTTTTCATAACGGAACGAATTTATTGAGATAAACTTCCCATCTAATTCACACGCCACCCACTCACACTCATTCATGTCCATTTAAGTCCCCCATTATTTTCCTCATTATTATTTTCAATTTAAAACCCCAACACATTCCCTTCCTCCACCACATTTTGCAACTCCCATTCGATAACTCCCTCACTCTCTATTCCCCTCCCCTTACATTGTTCGGCCAAGCCAGCAGCCCAGGGAAGTCTCCGGCGAAGCTCCGGTGGGTGCACGGTTGAAGGAGAAGAAGGAGAAGAAGAGCAAGGCCATTCGTGCGAAGCGTAGTCATCGTTCCTCGTCACCTTCGTAGTTTCAACGCATCGTTTAGAGGTGAGTAGTTGTCCCCTCTAATCCTAGAATATTTATTTATAATCTATGTCGTTATATTCATAGGAATATCGTACGCAACCTACGTAGAATCTATGATATGTTCGTAGGTTAGCCATCAAAATGTTCACTACGTAAAACTTATATATATTGGTCTAGGAATTACTAGGAATATATTCACCAATGTTAGTATTATTGTCCTAAAAGAATTAAGGCATTAAACTTTCAAAACGGATCAAAACATAGCCAAGGACAGAAGATTGTCACCGGGACGGTCGACCGTCGCTTCGGACGGTGGACCGTACCCTCAGCCGTTCCGACGGTCATCACCGTGACAGTCGACCGTCAGCCGCGATGGAAGACCTAGGTGGACCGTTTGTGTCCCAGACCCAGACCGTAGCCCGCGGTCGACCGCTGGTAGGGTACGGTCGACCGTTCCTCGGGCAGATTTTTGGGCAGATTGTAGAACGAGTCACGTTGACCATATTGACCCAGAATCTGATTGAATGTTTGCATGAAATGTTAATCTACATTATGTATGTTATTTAATTGATATATTCTTGGCTTTAACCAAAGGTAAATATATCAAGCATTTATCATGTTCATCCTAGACGCATGTCCTAGGTTTACCATCATGTGCATACCGCTGTAGGGAGGTTAGACTTTCGTGCGCCTACTACAGTGGGCCCGTCCAGGAACCTTCGGGATCCAACGGGTTTTCATCAAGTGGGCCTTGTGTACGTACATAGTAGTCAGGTTACAGCTACTACCCAATTTGCTAGTCCACTTGCGACATTCTGTCGAGCCTGGCTCATTACCGTTTCGGTGTGATAACCGGAGTGCAGGGGTGATCCTGTCAAGTGAGACTAAGCCAGGGGTGTCCCTGATAGTTTAAGTCATGCACCAAGCCATGTCATCATCATGTATGTTCCATATCACATCAACATTCAATGTGGTTATATATATCATTTCGTTATGTGTATTAGTACCCCATCAAGCGCAAATTGTACAGTTATTACACATGTGGTTTTCCGTACGTTAAGTACAGGTATTAATATGTGTATAACCATATGGGTTATCACTTCATGTTCTTTTGTTAGATTCACTCCTCAGCTTTTGCTGAGCGTGTAGTTATTTTTGCTACACGCATGTAGACATGACGGGTGCTAACCCTGGTGGACAGTGATGATGGGAAGATGGGCGGCGCATGGACGAGTTTAATATTTATAAACATTTAATTGATCGTTTGGGCATGAACCCACCATATGTCATTTTATTTATTTTGGACACGGTTTATTTATTTACTTCCGCTTTTACTCTACATTTATATCACACACGTTTTGGGGTTAACTCCCTAGTATTTATTTCACCTGTTAAACACAACCGTTTTCATAATAAATAAACATTAATTTTTTTCGCTACGGACGGTTCTCGGACCACCCATGTAACCCTACTGGTCCGTTGGGTCGCGGGTGAGAGTTCAAAAGGATTGATAGTACTACTTATACCAACAAGGTGCATTTTCTTTTTGAGAGCTCATCACCTAGAAACTCCAAAGTTAAGCGTGCTTGACCTGGAGCAATTCTAGGATGGGTGAACTACCTAGGAAGTTTTCCTTGGGCACGCATGAGTGAGGACAAAGTGTGCAGGAAAGACTTGTGTTGGTTTGTGGGACCAGTCTATAATCCTATGAGCGGACACTTACGACCAGGGTGGGGGCCGGGGTGTTACAAATGGTATCAGAGCAACCCTGCGACCGTGACGGGCCAAAAGAGCTTAGTTCACCTAGCGGAGAAAGATCTATGGGTTCAAAAAAAGGATGCAACGAGGATGTTGCATTCCTAAGTGGGGTGAATGTAATACCCCGTATCAAGATGGGAATGGGAAGAGCTCAAAAAGGATTGATAGTACTACTAATTAATACCAACAAGATGCATCTTCTTTTCGAGAGCTCATCATCTAGAAACTCCAAAGTTTAGCGTGCTTGACCTTGAGCAATTCTAGGATGGGTGACCCCCTGGGAAGTTTTCCTTGGACGCACACGAGTGAGGACAAAGTGCGCGGGAAAGACTTGTGTTGGTTTGTGGGGCCAGTCTACAATCCTATGAGTGGACACTTACGGCCAGGGTGGGGGCCGGGGTGTTACACTAATAACCAAATGATATTATGGGATGGGTTGGACTGGAAGAATTATTGTACTATATTATATGCATTTAGATTTGAGATCCTCATGTGCTCTAATCAAGAAACATGGTTAAATGATGGCTAATTTTTAAAATTATATTATTAGATGGTTAAATATAGATAACCTTTAGTATTGAATTATATGGACTTCATGTTGAATTTATATGCTCCAATCTGTAAATGGGATGATTATGATGGCGACACTAATAACCAAAAAGGTATTTTTGGATAGTTTAAATTTAGATTATTTCTAATGGTAAATAGTATGAATTTGAGCAGATAGATGTGAGCGATATTAGGAGTTGAGTATGTACGTACATAAGGTCCTAGAACCGGTCAGGCGCCCGGGGATCACTCAACTCGTGTGTCCGAAACTAGAAGAGTATTTTATACGCAGACTAGGAAAGACCACGGAACAAAATCTACACTGTGGTGCTACTCAGCGATTTCGCTGAGCGCACAATTGTCTTTTTTGTGTGACTGTGCGTAAGTAATAAGCTATTGCGTCCATCCGAAAATGGCTGAGGCGGGAGAGTTGGCAGAAGGATGCAGGAACTGTTTTTAATAATTTAAAGTATTTTGGGACTTGAACCCATATATGTAACTATGTTGAATCTTATTTAGCTTCCGTAACGATTAAATTAAATCACTCCAAAAATTATTTAATCAGATTTTGAGGAGATTGTGTTTTAAATGTTTTTAAATTACTGTTAATATTACTTTTTAAAAAAAATTATGGAATGTTACTTTACGAAATTACTAGCGCTCTGGTTCGCTAACCCGTGTGAACTGGGTTATACAAATTGGGGTGTTACACAACTGCTGATCAAGAATACTCCCCACTTCAAGTGGTATCCGGAAGAGAACCAAATCTGCCCCTTATAAAAATATTTGGTTGTGCAATTTACGTCCCAATACCGCCACCACAACGTACCAAAATGGGACCCTAGATAAGACTAGGCATTTATATTAGTCTTAATTCCACATCTATCATTAAATATTTAGAACCATCGACGGGAGATATCTTTGCAACACAGTATGCTGACTGTCAATTTAATGAAATAGTATTCCCAGTCTTAGGGGGAGACAAGAATAAAAAAAGACTGGTAACACAAGAAGTAATATGGAATGTGTCATCAATATCAATACTCGACCCCCGAAGTGGTCAATGTGATTCTGAAGTCCTAAAGGTCATACATTTGCAGCACATAGCAAATGAATTACCAGATACATTCATAGATACAAAAAGAGTGAAAAAGTCACATATACCAGCCTCTAATGCACCTGCTCGTATTGAAGTAATCCCATAAGAGATTACCATACAAATAAAGCGTGGGAGACCAATACAATTCTAGAATAGTGCAGTTGTGAAACCACAGAGAAGATTATGAAAGATACTCTTGTAGAGGTAAATGTCCGAGAAGAGACTAATACAATTCTAGAGGAAAATGATATTCCTGAAGAAAGACCGGTACTAAATGAAAATGAGATCTCTACTAATTATGTACAAGATAATACAATATGGAACCGGCATGAAACACGTGTTGATGAAATTTTTGCATATGCTATAGTAATCGATATACAACAACAACAATAGCAACCCAGTTGAATCCCACTACAGTAGGGTCTGGGGAGGGTGTGTGTACGCAGACCTTGCCCCTACTCAGAAGTAGGGAGGCTGTTTCCAATAGACCCCCGGCTCAACATGCACAATGAGAATGAATATGTACCTAAAACTTTAGAAGAGTGCATGCACATGAATGATTGGCCAAAATGGAAAGAGGCTGTGAATGCTAAACTCGAATCACTTCACAAATGAAATTCAGATCGGTAGTTTGAACACCCATAGACGTCAAACCAGTGGGTTATATAAATGGGTGTTTGCAATAAAAATAAATGAAAAGAATGAGATTATGCGATATAAGGCACGACTTGTAGCACAAGGGTTTTCCTAAATCTCTAGAGTTGATTATGAGGAAACGTACTCCCCTTTAGTGGACGCAATAACCCTTAGATTCTTAATCGCCTCACAACCTCAGAAGGACTTCAGATGAAACTGATGGATGTGGTCACAATACACTTATATGGGACACTTGAGAATAACATCTTTATGAAAATCCCTAAAGGATTCAAAATTCCAGAAACATTAAAACCAGTACCTCGAGATATGTGTGTTATACAACTCAAAATATCTTTATATGGTCTCAAGCAATCTTGTTGTATGTGATACAATCGACTTAGTGAATATCTGGAAAAGCAAGGTTTTAAATCTGATTTAACTAGTCTATGTGCTTTCATAAAAAAATACTCTCTAAATTCACTATTGTGGCAGTTTATGTTGACGAGTAAAAAAACCGAATCGAATCGAATATTCATGAAAAATATTTGTATTTGCTAATTTAAGGTGATATTTGTATTTGTATTCAGATTCGCTTCGAATATTTTTAATGATTCATATTCGATTCGTTTAACAAACATTAGGTATTTGATTCGTTTATAAATTCGATTCGTTTAAGAAATTGGATTCGTTTATAAATTTGGTTCGTTTTAAAACATTCTTTTTTTTAAATTTTAAAATATTTTATAAAAATTTAATTTATTCATTAAAAATTATATTCATATTAACCTATTTTTTCCCACAAACTCATTGTATGAATAGAATTACGCATTAGTCAACAGGATAAAAAGTTATGGTGATACATTTTACCTATTGAAGATAAAAATATCAACCATCAAATTTACTTGTCAACTCCCTAGTATCAAGCACAATGCATAATTTTAGATACCAAAAGAACAATACATTGTGTCCTAATAACAAAATATTAAATATTTCAATAGCATGACTCCAACATAAAGTCAATGTATTTTAATAACAACATTCTTTCCAACTTCAAACTTTAAGTCTTTAACATAAAGTCAAAATGTCATGCTTCCTGCACAATTTAAATTTGAAACAAAAATTTTAAAAATAAATACTCCGTAGAAGCCTTAGTTTTTCATGCTTGAGTGGCTAAGTAGTACATTTAACTCTCATCATGAATCCCGTGGCAAAAAAATTCATGATCTGACCTGTATCATATATTTTAAAACAAATTACTTTGTCACTACTCACTAGAACCATTTGCTTGGCATAAAAGAGAGTAAACGGTTAGTATCATTAACTACTTTTTAATTTTTAAACACAAAACTTACATATGATTATGCCAAACATCAAATCTTCAACATAACTTCAATGAGTTTCTCCTCTTTCTACATCAATTAAATTATTAAGAACCAATGTAAAAATAAAAATAATTACACAAAATGATATTCAATAATGAACATAAACGTACATATGTCTTCATCTCTTTCTTGATGCCATGTAATTGACAAACCCAATCATCTCCACAAATTAGAACTTCAACCATATTAGGAGATAAATTAGCAACTACCCGCACTAAATGTAGACTCAGATGCAATAGTGTTGATAGGTATTGTCAAAACATCTCTTGCCAACTTTGACAAAATACCAAATTTCAACTCTTGAGATTTCCACCAAACCAAAGCATCGAAAGCAGATGTGTCATTTTCTTCTTGGCATCTAAAAATCATTTCTTCCAAATAAATATCTAATTCTGATTTTAGAGGGCTCTTATCTTGGACAATGTTCAAGTAGTCATCAAACATCAATAAAGCATATGAAAGTACTTGCTCTCTAGATGTTGAGCATGAAGAAGCTTGTTGAGGATGTTTAATTAAAGAGACAGACTTAGTTCTTTGATACCTTGCTTGCTCACTCGCAACATACTCAAAAAATACTGTATACAATGCATCTCGAACCTCTTTTATGTACACACTAGCGTCAACTTCATTATGAAGTTTATGAAAAGCAAATTCGATCAACCTCATTTTAAATCTAGGATCAAGAATTGCCCCAATAGCCATCAAAATATTACAATCCATCCAATACTTTTCAAATTTTACTCCCATCTCATGTATCATATTTTTTATGAACACATTCACATGATTTGCATTCTCTTCTATGACATGCTTAACTCTCCAAATGACAACGAGAAGTACATTTACAATAGGATAATGAGTTCCAGACAAGACATGTGTGGCCTCATAAAAAACTTTCAATATAGAATTAACATCCTTTACCTTTTCCCATTCCTCGTCGCTTGGACAAGGCTTGTACAAAGGGTCTCGTTGTGCAAGAATAGTTAAAGCATCCTTCACTTTAATGGCCTCACGAAGCCTTTCATATGTAGAATTCCAACGAGTAGGACAATCAATAATTAGTCTCTTCACATGAACTCCCAAGTGATGAACTTTCTCTGAAAATATAAGAAGTCTAGCCTTTGATTTTTTAATGAAACGCACACTTTTTTCACTTTTAGAGTGATGTCTTTTATAACCCCAAGTCCATCTTGGACAACAAGATTTAGAATGTGTGTATCACATCTAACATGAAACAACTTTCCATCTAAAGGCAACTTATGACTACCAGAAAAAGTACCTTGGGCAAGTCATAGGGCTACATCGTTATTTGAAGCATTATCCACACATATCTTGAAGAATTTGTTCTCAATCCCTCATTCTTTAGTACACTTCATTATGCCATCAAATATCTCAATACCTAAACAAACAAAGTGTGATAAACATGTCAACACATTCAAAACCCCCCAAAAAATAAATTGTGTATAAAACAATAAGTCAATGAAATCCATTTACGAGTATGTGGAGGCGGTAAAGCCATGAAACCAAGAACCCTCTTCTGAAGTTGCCATTGTGAGTCAAGAAAATGACCAGTAACACACATAATATATTTTTTGGACTTGATTTCCAAATGTCAGTGGTCAATGAAATTCTCTTTATGCTATTTAATAATGTGTGTAATTTTGCTTTCTCAATTTCATACACAGTTTTGACATCGTTTCGTACCATTGTGCGGGAAATTTTTTCAAACTGTGGAAGATTAACCTTAAACATGAAAGTGAAACCATCATTTTCCACAACATTAAAGGGCTGCTCTGTCATGATAACCCATTGGGCAATAGCTTCTCTTTGCTTCAAATGGTCATACTTTCCATTCGAAAAAGGACTCATCTCAAATTTGGATTTTGAAGGCTGAAATTGCAAAGTTTGTTGCTTCCTCTCATAAAGTTTCTTGGCTTCACAGCTCTTATAGCGATTTAAAAGATGCGACATTGTACCACTCGGTATCATAACATACATCCTCTAACAATGAATACGTTTGTGCTTCTTAATCCCATTTGTTAAAACCACATCTTCAAAATCTTGATGAACTATTGATGCCTTTTGTCTTTTTTTTAATGAAACTTTGGTGCATTATCTTGATTTTCAACATTACTCTCTTCTGGTTCTAAATCAACGGTAGCATTATTTTCTATAGTTGCATTTTCATCTTGAGACGTAGGATTTACATTGCTTTGACCTAGTAATTAATAATTTTTATTACAAATTGTGACAAGAATATGAGGAACAAAAGTTTCACTATCCAGTTATCCATTAGCGGACAAAAATTTCACTATCCATTAGGAACAAAAATTTCACTGGCCACACATAGTAAACTTTGTGAGATTTGATAATTCAAATGAAATGGGTAAAAGTAATGTAAAGAAATCTTTGGTTTTTTTAATGTTTACCTCATCGTCATTGTGAACTTCTTCATAACTGAAATCAAGGAATGGTGCACCTTCTTCCATATCTTACAAACACAAGAAAAGAAAAAAATAGAGCAGGCCATTACTAATATGATAAGATTTTTTTACACTTTACACAAAAATGAAGAATGCAGTAAGTACTGAAATTTCAACATGCTAATGAAATCCAAACTTCGTGTAACAAAAAAAAGATACCACGTTTGAGGAAGTGTGTTTCTTCGGTTTGAATATTTGTCTGACAAATTAGACAAAGCTCTATCATCAATAAAGTAAAATTTCTAATGTTTTTTCATTGAAACCCTTATGTAATTCCTTTTGTAATAATATGCAAATGAAAATGAAAAGATAATCAACATACTCCCTCCGTTTTCAAAAACTCTTCCTCTTTCATTTTTTTTACTTCCAACAAAACACTTCCACTTTCTTTTAAAAAACCACTTTTACCCTTACTTTTTCATACACTACCTATCACATCATACTTTTTCTCTAATACTCAATCCATCACATCTTACTTTTACCCATCACATCAAGGGCAAAATTGGAAGTCAACTACAATTTAATACTTCCTTATTTTTACACAAAGTCAAAATAAGAACACTTTTAAAAAACGGAGGGAGTACGTTTTTATCCATACATTATGTTTCTTGAGAAAAAAATCAAATCTAAAGGAAGAATAAATACCTTGTAACTTGTAATTGCCGAAATTGTCGAAGTGCCGATAGAGTTCACTAGGTTGGAGAGTTGAGACTTGCAAATTGTGCAAGAGGAGTGGTGAGTGGTGGCTACTTTGATAGAGGGAGACGTAAATTTATAGAGGGAACTTCGAAGTTTTAATCGATGAAAATCATCGGAAGATTCAGCGGCACACAAGTGAGGCAATGGTTAGGTGACTTAGGTCTAAGGGAGAGAAATTTCACTTGATTTCAATTTGGGCTGGTCAACTTGGACTTTGGACTTCTAGGGCTTTGATTTTTTTCTACATATGTATATACCGAATATATTCATCAAACTCACAAATCGAATATACTTAAATTTGAATTCGTATTCGTTAAGGGTTCGAATATTTATTCAAATTTGTATTCGTATTCAGATTCGAAAAGAACGAATACGAATCATGTTACTCGAATACGAATCACGAATTGAACAAAAAAAATTCAAATCATTTACAACCCTACTCAAGAGATAGAAAAAACTGCAAAACTCTTGAAAAGGGAATTTGAGATGAAAGACCTTAGCACAACAAAATTATGTCTCGGTTTGCAATTCGAATATTTACACAATGGCATGTTCGTCCACCAATCAAACAACATCCAGAAGATGTCAATATGTTTTAATATGGACACAGCACATCCTTTGAGCATACCCATGATTGTCCGGTCCTTAGATATACATAAAGATCCTTATTCCCCCAAGAAGAGGGTGAAGAAGTACTTGTTCCAGAAGTATCATATTTAAGCGCGATCGGTGCACTCATGTATCTTGAAAATAATACAAGGCTTGATATTGCATTCTTAGTGCATCTATTAGCAAGATTCAGTTCAAACCCAACATGTAGACATTGGAATGGGATAAAGCAAGTATTTCGATATATTTGTGGGACACGAGACTTAGGTCTCTTCTAGTAGAGAGATGAAAAGTCCCAACTTTTAAGGTATGTTGATGTTGTGTATCTATCAGATCCACACAAACACGTTCTCAAACAGGTTATGTGTTCACATATTGTGGTACATCAATTTCCTGGAAGTCAACAAAGCTGAACTGGTAGCACTTTATGAAGCTAGTCGAGAGTGCGTTTGGTTGATATCGATGACTGGTCATATACAAAGAGCATGCAGTTTGAAAGAAATCAAGAAGAATCCTACAATTATATATGAAGATAATGCAGCATGCATAGCTCAGATCAAGGAAGGCTACATCAAGGGAGACAGAACGAAGCACACATCAATTTCCTCGAAGATCATAATCGCCCCCAAGAAGAGGGTGAAGAAGTACTTGGTCTAGAAGTACCATATCTAAGTGCGATCGGTGCACTCATGTATTTTGCAAATAATACAGGCCTGATATTCCATTCTAAGTGTATCTATTAGCAAGATTCTGTTCAAACCCAACATGTGGACATTCGAATGGGATAAAGCAAGTATTTCGATATATTTGTGGGACACGAGACTTAGGTCTCCTCTACTAGAAAGATGAAAAGTCCCAACTTGTAGGGTATGTTGATGATGGGTATCTATCAGATCCACACAAACACGTTCTAAAATAGGTTATGTGTTCACATACTGTCGTACATCAATTTCCTGGAAGTCAACAAAGCTGAACTGGTTGCACTTTATAAAGCTAGTCGAGAGTGCGTTTGGTTGAGATCGGTGACTGATCATATACAAAGAGCATGCAGTTTGAAAGAAATCAAGAAGAATCCTACAATTATATATGAAGACAATGCAGCATGCATAACAGATCAAGGAAGGCTACAAAGAGATAAATTAATTTAAGGGGCAGTATAATTTTATTTTTACGGAAAACATCATACACGTTCTACTCTTTTTCTCTTAACTAAATTTTTTCCCACTGAATTTTCTTAGTAAGGTTTTTAATGAGATAACAAAACTAATCTGCAGTATCATTTAATACAGGTCCTGAAGAACCTAGCCAACATTATCTAATAGCATAATGTTGTTAGTGTATAATAAACGATGATATATATCTGGGGGGGGGGGTATTAAATATGACAAATATATATTACATATATTATTTAGAATATTTGTTTTTTGTTTACCTAGACTTTACCTCCTCTTGTGTATGTATAAATATCCCGACCTATGATGAATAAAGTATTCATTTTAGAACAGTTATTATAATTTTTAGTGTATTTTTTAACTTATTATTTTTTTTGAAAGAGATCAAATCATCATCAAAACTTTAAATTACAATATACTCTGTTATTAGATCATACTAGGAGTCGACTCTTTCAATCTTATACTCTTAATTCTAACTTCTTCCAATTTATAAAGTATTTTCCAGTTTATTCTCATTATATGAAAACTGTTTTTTAATATTTTACATGACATGTAATAGTTATACTACTCCATTTATCCCTAATTAAATTAAAAAGTAATTGTTATACTACTCCATTTATCGCTAATTAAATGACATATATAATATTCACATGATCGCATTTTATTCACTTTTTCTACGTGATATGAATAACAACAATAATAATAACAATACAACATCAACAATCTGTTGGATTCCACTTATTCTCTAGTCTGGGATGACTGTGCATTACATACCTTGCCCCTACTCAAGAGTAGAGAAGTTATTTTTAAGAGACCCCTGGTGCAAACAACATTGATAAAATAAGATCATAGAGGACATATATAGTAAAGATTACAAAAAGCATACAAAGACCAAGAACTCAAGAACAAACTAATTAAATGATACAAAAACACAACAAGCAAAGAGCACCAAGTAAATAAAACACAAAACGAGTAGAGAAACTCTCACTAAGCCCAAAATTCCTATCAGACTGTCCTATTCCTAGCTCTCAAGATGCTCCTATCTAAGGTCATGCCTATATATCTCTATAAGGGCAAGAAGACTTGAATTCTGACTAATTTCCTCCTACGAATTATTTCTAGGTCAACCCCTTCACTTACTCCCACTCACCAACATAAGTCTCTAACATCTCCGTGCAAGGGTGTCAACACTCTATCACATCAAATGTTCAAACCACATCAACCTAGCTACCCATAACTTCTCCTCCACAGAAGCCACACATAATCGTCCTCGAATAACATTGTTACAAATCATATCCATCATCGTCTTTTCATTCATCCACCGCAGCATCCGCATCTCCACCACATGAAATTGACGAACATGAGTTTTAATTTCCTAACTGCCCAACACTTTGCACCATATAGCATAGCTGGTCTGGCTATGAACCTGTATAGCTTACATTTCATCATACTCAAAATCTTTTCATTACATAGCGCCCCTAAAGCCAACTGCCACTTAGCCAAAAGCACTCTAACACAATGCGGAATATTTCCGTCCAACTCTCCATCCGCACGGATTATTGAGTTAAGATATCGAAACTTGTCTACCATGGGCACCAAGTGGGAATCAATCCTAACTTTCACCCGTGATTCTATCTTCTGGCCACTAAAGCGATGTTCCGGTATTCAATCTTGGTCCTACTCAGTATAAATCCTTTAGATTCTAAGCAATGACACACAAAAAGTTCCAAGTTGTTGAATAGTTCCTCGCGGGTGTCGTTGATAAGCACAATATCATGAGCAAAAAACATGCACCATGAGACTTCCCCTTGAACTCTTTGCGCCAGGACATCCATCACCAAAGCAAATAATAATAGTAATAATAATAATAACAGCAACAATAACATTTATAATAAGAATAATATGATATACTTCCTCCGTTTCTTAAAACCCTTCCTCATTCATTTTTTTTGTTTTTCTTAAAACACTTCCCCCTTTCTATTAAAAAACTACTTTTACCCCTACTTTTTTATACCCTACGTATCACATCATACTTTTTCACTAACAACTAAACTATCACATCTTACTTTTACCCATCACATCAAGGGCAAAATTGGAAAGTCAACTACAATTAAACACTTCCTTATTTTCCCCCCAAAGTCAAAAGAGGAACTCTTTTGAGAAACGGAGGTAGTACTAATTTTCTCATATTTCTTTTAGTTTTTTCTAGTTTTTTCCAATTTTTCCAGTTTCTTCTTGTTTTTTCAAGTTCTTCGTTTTAGTTTTTCTAACATCCAACTCTTTTTTGAAACCTAAAGAATAGGATCTAAATCTAGATCAAAATTAAATTACGCAGTGAAGAACACTTATCGTAAAGTCATGGGTGAGGCGAATGAGTTGGTTGGTTTCTCAAATTGAGGTCGTCTATAAAAGACCCAGGTACATATGAAGGTGAAAGTTTGTGTGTGGCGTGCACTTTGTGGGGTTCTACCAGAAGATTTGGGATCGTGGGTGACATATCATTGTCATTTTTTACTTGGTTTCATTAATAATCTGAGACTTTTTCACCGAGCGAATTATAGATGGTGACACTGATAATCTGGTCCCTATGGAAGGCTCGCAACAACGCTGTTTAGGAGATGGGTTTGGCCATGCCAAAGGCTAGTGTTCACAAAGTGAGTCTTCTGGTCAGCAACTGGAGGGGTAGGTTTGATGTTTTAGGTCAAGGAGTTGCGCTTTCAGCTTGTGATGTTGGTTGTCAACGAGTTCCTTAATGTTTTGCGGATGCCAGAACCTTTCGGCTAGTGGTGGCACTAGTTTGGGGGCATGTTGCTCAGTAGTCAGCCCTGGGGTGCGTTTAAAGTAGCGTGCAACAACCCTCTTTGGTATGTGCAAGATCCGCTATTAGCAGAAGCCTTGGCATGTTGGAAAATTCTTGATTGGTTGAGACGCTGGGGTAGAAAGGAAGCTAGTCTTTTTAAAATTGTTTTCAAGTGATGCAACTTATTGGTCAGAGAGATAGACACAGTCTCTGCTCTTACTTTAAGGGCACAATTAAAGATTGCCAAGCTATTATGTCTGATTTCGAATACATTTCTTTTAATTATGTTCGTCGTACAAATAATATTTTGATTCATACACTTATTAGAAAGAGTGATCCTCATGTAACTCTTTGGGATGGTGCTCCCTCATAAGGCTTGGTTCATTTGATAGATTAACGAAATCTCTTTTTTATTTTTTTTAAAAAAAACCTTATTTCATTCCCTAGAAACTTACTCGGTAGAAATTTTAACCACTTAAAATTGTCACGACGACATCAAACGGAGTGAAACCGTTGTCACCGTAATCATAGATAGACAAGCGTTAATTACACAACCGTAAATTTTACTCTTCTGTGCCGTCAATCCGAACATTTATCTCTTTCCGGTTGTTTTCTCTATCCTCCTCCCACCCTTTCCATTTCCTCCCCTCCATTTTACCTCGCTTTCTTCGAATTTCACTCCACTCTCCCACTACTCCGTCTCAGATTCCGGCCAACAGTTTCTCTCGGCGCTGATCTGACTCCCGGAGCGGCAGATCGGAGCACCGGTAAGCTCTGTCGAACCGGTCATGGAGGAGGCGTTGGAGTTGGTGCGTGCCAAGGACACTAAGGAGCGGATGGCCGGCGTCGAGCGGCTCCACCAACTTCTGGAAACTTCCAGGAAGAGCCTCTCCTCCTCCGATGTCACTTCGCTCGTCGACGTCTCCATGGATCTCTTGAAAGACAACAACTTTAGGGTTTCTCAGGGAGCCCTACAGGCGCTAGACTCGGCCGCGATCCTCTCTGGCGATCACTTCAAGCTCCACTTCAATGCGCTTGTTCCGGCGGTAGTCGAGCGGCTGGGGGATGCTAAGCAGCCTGTTCGTGATGCCGCCAGGAGATTGCTGCTTACTTTGATGCAGGTGCGCGTGCATGGACACTCCTTCACTCTATAATCACTGTCAATTTGCTTTGCAGTATTTTATTTACGCCTTTCTCGGATTTGATAGCAATTGTTTGAACTGGTGTGCATACCCCTGGTTTGTGTTGCTTCATTTTGTGTTTGCCCTTTTGTTGGTGGTTACTTGGCTTCTAAATGCACATCCGGATTGGAGGTTTGAAGTCGATATTCAATGTCGAGCAACTACTATACAAGCATGTTTTGATGATTGTATGAGACTGTTTTGATGATTGTATGGAAGTTGGCATCTATAGCTGGTGGCAGTGATCCGCTCTTTCGTACTCAATCCTAGTGTGCGCGAGAACAGAACAAAAGACTGCTTTGCTTTGCAATGATAGCTATCCATTTATCCAATGAATGAGTTTCATCAGTGTTTCACAGTTCTCTCCTTGTTTCCTCTCATGCGTTGGAAAGATAAAGCAACATCATCCTCTACCAACCTTCTGCTTATGGAACATCATTTAGCTGATCAAAGTATTTGACACAATATATAAATGCTTCTGTGTAGACATAGCTAATATATAATATCATAATCCTGATTGCATTGTAACTAAAACCAATAACATTGAATTAATTTTTATGGAGTATATTGATGGACAAATGCATCAAAGGAGATGAAGATATAAAAGTTTATCTGTAGCCTTCACTTATCACAGATAAATAAAAGAATTTTTTTTGTTGAGTATGCCATTTGGGGTCTAATAAGCCCGTCATGCTCATAAGAAAAAACATCCTTTTCTGCCATGAACTCGAACATAATCAGGAAACAAGGTACTGAGAGGAATAGTATCACATTTAGATGATGATAAGTGATTGGGCATTTATGGTGCTCATAGGTTAAACTAGTATGGAAATTCTAGAGCAGAAGAATGCTTGGGTAGGGCATCGTTTTTTTGCAAATGGTAATAATTTCACATTGAGATGCTTAAATATAAATAGCTGATTTCTTGCATCTTGGACTGTACACATGCACTAGTCAATAATATTATCATATCTACGTGATTTCTTGCCTTCGTGATTGGCACAAATAGGAATACATTTCTGATTTTGTTTTTCTGTGATTTTATTTTTGACTTTTCTCAAACGTAACTCTAGGTATTAATTACTATCATGGTTACATATGTTTTAGGTTTCTTCACCAACAATAATCGTGGAGAGGGCTGGGTCTTATGCTTGGACTCATAAAAGCTTTAGAGTGCGGGAAGAATTTGCTCGTACTGTTACAGCAGCAATTGGTCTTTTTGCTTCCACAGAACTGCCCCTTCAACGAGCTATTCTTCCTCCTGTATGTTGATATTGCATGTTTTGCTCTATCACTCTATTATACTTATTATTGTTTTGACATCCACATTCATCAACCACTTTTGTACTAATTTCTTTTCAGATTTTGCAACTTCTAAGTGATCCTAACCCTGGTGTTAGGGAAGCAGCTACAGCATGTATTGAGGTCATTGAAATGTTTTAACTCTGTTTTTTGTCTATCAATATGGTTGTGGTGGTGGATATGTCTCCACCCTCATGGAAGGGAACACACATGGTGGTCTTCAATGTATCGCTGCATTATGATTACCAGATGATTCTTAGACAAGACTCTTCACTTCATCAGTATTCAGTCATATTATTATTTTCTTGATTTGGCACATGAACGAATTTTAAACCAATAAATATGCCTTTACTTGCTTCCACTTCCTTTTCCTACCAGGAAATGTCTACACGAGTTGGTCCTCACTTTGCTGAAGAACTTCAGCGTCATAATCTTCCTCCAATGATGGTAGGCCCATGGGACACATTGTTACATTCAATTCATTATATTTTTTTCTGTGGTGCAAGAAGTTATATTTTAGCTCCATATTTGTTCTGATATGTGAACTAATTGCAGTTAAAAGATATTAATACAAGGCTTGAGAGAATTGAACCCAAGAATCGCCAGGCAGATGGATTCATGAGTAACTATTTGGCTCCTGATTTTAGACCGTCAAGCCACAGTACCAAGAAAAGCAGTCCCAAAGCCAAGTATTCAACGAGGGAGGCATCCCTTTTTGGAGGTTAATGCTACAAAATGTTGCAATGGTTATTTCTTTTTTGTTTTTCCACAAAGAGAAATTTGATCGTGACATGGTGTTTTATAGCATTCTCATAAAATGCCATGTTCTTATTTTTAACTAATGCATTTGTTGTTGATTTTTGACATATCAAGTCTTGGAGACTAAGAAGAGGCTTTTAAAATTACTTAATCATTTGAACTGTGGAAACGGTTTATGAAATCGAGAAACTGAGAGGCAGGGATATATTGATTATCAAATAATTGACCTTGGCCATAAATTTTCTTTGACATTCTTTTTTTGTGTGTAGGAGATGGTGATGTTACAGAAAAAGCAGTTGAACCAATTAAAGTATATTCTGAAAAGGAACTCATCAGGGAATTTGAAAAGATTGCATCCACCTTTGTACCTGAGAAAGATTGGTCTATTCGAATTGCAGCAATGCAAAGAGTAGAAGGGCTTGTACTTGGAGGTTAGTAAGTTGTGACCTACTTGACAGTTTTCAATTCACACACAGACGCACACAAAGAGTGAGATTGAGAGAGAGGGAGGAATTTAAACACCAAAAGTTTGCTTCTATGTAGTTTCTTTAGAGGTTGATCATTTGTAGACGATTTGTGATGAAAACTAGCAGAACTACTCTTTGCTATTATTGCCGATTCAAAAAGAGTTATTTCGTCCCCACTACCACCACTATACCAACCCAAGGTTGTTATGACTTATGCCGGCGAGGTGGAGGCGTCAATAGACCTTCACATTGCCTAATCAATTAGGCGCCCGCCTAAGAGAGTGTTAGTCAACCTATAAGTAAATTATTATAAAGATACACTGTATGCATGTGTGCATGTGAATAGATATTACAAATGTACAATACATTGTTTCAAATTAAATATAATGTAACCACAAACAGAAATGAGTAACAACATTTCTACACAAAAGTTTAAACATATTGAAGAACGGTGAATGCATGTCTCTCTTTTCTGGGTCAGAATTACAAGGGTTCAACGAATTTAACTTTACAATGCATATAAGCCTATTTTTTCGAGACCTGGGCTGATTAATTAATTGCCCTGGGCTTATTCTAAAAAATGCACACAACACATCTGAAATCTTGCTAGTTGTTTTTATGGTGCTTTTGTTTATATTTTGCTATTGGTAAATACACATGAAGTGTTTTCAATGCATTTTTATCTATATCTCTTGATTCTATCAGGTGCAGCTGATTACCCTTGCTTCCGTGGACTGTTAAAGCAACTTGTCGCCCCCCTGAGCACACAATTATCTGATCGGAGGTCCAGTATTGTGAAACAGGTTTAGTAACAAAATGTGAAAATGAATGTTATCCTGTATAATTGTTTTCATACTCACAGTATATATGTATGTACGTGTGAGTGTATGTATGTGTCTACACACACACACACTCCGGTATATTCTCTTAGTTATGAATAGCTTCTAGTTTTCTTGTATTGCAAAATATACCTTTAATTTGTATTGTGCAGTAAAATATGCACTTTAAGACACATTCTGTTATGTTATATCCATGCAGACTGTATGTGCTGTTTTTTCATTCTCTCCTGCATGCCATCTGGCATGTGTAGATTCTGTTTTCGAAACCTTTACTCTATGACAATCTAAACTCCTTGCATAATTATTGCTATGTGACTTATTTTCCTCTCTATTCCAGTGGAACTTATCTTGCATGAGCAATTGTCCAAATACATGGTTTTTGGGTTCTGTTTGTAGGCGTGTCATCTACTGAACTTTTTATCAAAAGAGCTTCTGGGAGATTTTGAGACATGTGCTGAGATGTTCATTCCGGTGAGACCTTTTTATCATTGCTGATTGTAATGCTTTCTCATGCATTTTCTGACTAATTTTGAAATTCAGGTCCTTTCCAAACTTGTTGTGTTGACTGTTTCTTGTTATTGCAGGTCCTCTTCAAGCTCGTTGTGATAACTGTTCTTGTTATTGCAGAATCAGCTGATAACTGTATTAAAACGGTAATGGTCCTGTGTAAATTCTTCTGGAATACAAAAACAATTCTCCTTTCCTCAGCATTATGTATAGTTCAATTAATTTATGGTTAATCTGGTCTCAGATGCTACGAAATTGCAAAGTTGCCCGCGTACTTCCTCGGATTGCAGATTGTGCAAAGAATGATCGCAATGCAGTACTTCGTGCTAGGTTTGGTTTTGCTTCTCTCAAGTGTGAAGTGGGATTTTATTTTGAAAATTAGAATTTTAATTCAACCGCAATGTTGTTTTGTTCATCTATTGTAGATGTTGTGAATATGCACTTTTGATACTAGAACATTGGCCTGATGCACCTGAGATACAACGTTCTGCTGATCTATACGAGGATCTTATAAAATGTTGTGTGGCTGATGCAATGAGTGATGTATGCCCTGCCTCAGCTATCCTGTTTTTATAAAATATCTGTACATGAGCATATCTGCAGACCTTGTAATCTTGCATATTGTTTCTGCAACTTTTTTTTGATTGATTGCATGTTGTTTTGCTAATGCCCTTCCTATAAGCTACCTCTTTTGTTATTAACTGAACCTTTGTACTAATACTTTTTAGGTACGATCAACGGCAAGAACCCTGTACAGAATGTTTGCGAAAACTTGGCCAGAACGTTCAAGGCGGTTGTTTTTATCATTCGATGCTGTGATCCAAAGGGTACTTTCTACTTCCCCGAAAATTTTGTCAATATTTCTCAACTTTCAACAGCAATGCATTCTTTAATAAATATAAATCTGAATACAGATAATAAATGAAGAAGATGGCGGTATACACAGGAGACATGCCTCTCCATCTCTTCGGGATAGAAGTTCACACACCCTTGCTCCTCCAGCATCCGCTTCATATCTCGCTGGTTATGGAACCTCTGCAATTGTTGCTATGGATAAAAGTGCTACTTTGCCCGCAGGGACTTCCACTTCATCTGGATTGCTTCTACCGCAGGCAAAACCTGCATCAACTGGCTCTGAACGAAGTCTAGAAAGTGTACTGCATGCAAGTAAACAGAAAGTTTCTGCTATAGAAAGCCTACTAAAAGGCCTGGGCACATCTGAGAAAACTAGGTCATCCAGTTTAGATCTAGGTAATTGTTTTTCTTTCCCTTATTTTTTCCCTATTTAAAGATTCTGTCTCTTGATGTATATCTACAAAGTTTGTTAGGTTCTTGCATTACCAAGTTCAAATGTAGCTTTATTATACCTGATTTCATGAAGGGCTTTATTTGGGTGGTTTTGCCCCTAGTGCAGGAGTTGACCCCCCATCTTCGCGTGATCCACCTTACCCACTTGCTGTTCCTGCTTCAAACAGTCTTACACATGCCTTACTAGTAGATACTCCATTCAGTATCTCTAAAGGTAATAATCCCAATGGTGGATTGGGTTTGTCTGACATAATAAAGCAGATCAAGACGTCTAAAGATTCCACCAAATTGTCATATCATGGTAGCTTGGGAAATGAACCCATCTCGATGCATTCATCCTACCCAACAAGACGAGTTTCTGAAAAGCAATATGAAAGAGGCTTTACTGAAGAAAATGTTGATGTTCGGGAGGCTAGGAGACACATAAATACACATGCTGACAGACAATTTTTAGATGTGCAATATAGAGAGACTAATTTTAGGGATTCCCACAACCCTGTTCCTCACTTTCAACGGCCTTTGTCGAGAAAAAGTTCAGCAGGACGGATGTCTGCTAGCCGGAGGAGTTTTGACGATAGCCAAATTCCTTCGGGTGATATGACAGGCTTTGTGGATGGACCTTCTTCTCTTACTGATGCATTAAGTGGAGGGCTTAGTTCAACTTCTGATTGGAATGCCCGAGTTGCTGCTTTCAACTACGTTCATTCTTTGTTACAGCAAGGGCCTAGAGGTATTCAAGAAATCATTCAGAGTTTTGAGAAGGTGATGAAGTTGTTCTACCAGCACCTTGATGACCCCCATCATAAAGTTGCCCAAGCAGCACTCTCAACACTTGCAGAGCTTATTCCATCTTGCAAAAAACCATTTGAAAGTTACATAGAAAGGATCTTGCCCCGTGTTTTCTCACGCTTAATTGATCCAAAGGAACTAGTCAGGCAATCTTGCTCTACTACTTTGGATATTGTTGCAAAAACATATGTTATAGAGTCACTTTTACCTGCTTTGCTTCGTTCTCTGGATGAACAACGTTCTCCGAAGGCAAAATTGGCAGTTATAGAATTTTCCATTGGTTCTTTTAATAGCCACCATTCAAGTTCTGAAGGTTCTTTTAACATTGGCATTCTTAAGTTATGGCTTGCAAAATTGACACCCTTGGTCCACGATAAGAACACAAAACTAAAGGAAGCTTCTATAACTTGCATTGTTTCTGTTTATACACACTTCGATTCAACAGCTGTTTTGAATTTTATTCTTAGCTTATCCGTCGAGGAGCAAAATTCCTTGAGACGAGCCCTTAAGCAGTATACTCCTCGCATTGAAGTTGATTTGATGAATTTTATCCAGAACAAGAAAGAGAGGCAGCGTTCCAAGACTTCATATGATCCATCTGATGTTATTGGAACATCTTCAGAAGAAGGATATATTGGATCTTCAAAGAAGAGTAATCTGTTTGGAAGGTATTCTGGTGGTTCAGTTGACAGTGATGGTGGCAGAAGGTGGAACTCTCTTCATGATTCAACCTATGTCATGGGCTCTACTGGTCTCCCGCCATCTGATGATACTCAGGATAATTATGAGAACACGGAAACTAGTTCCAATGCCACTATTCCTATAGCTAAGGACACAATGCCCAAATATCGAACAAATGTCGCAAATGAAACTGTTGGAGTAATTACTAAACAGCTAGAAACAGATGAAATTGATTCTACCACAGAATCCATTTCAACTCATCTGGACATCAACGGGCTAGTTGATTCAGACCATCACCAGAACACTGCAGGCCATGGCACTGGTAGAGGGTCTTTAGCTGATTTATCATTCAGTTATCCAAGATTAGCAACACTGAAGATGGATTCAGCCCCAGAAACTGGACCTAGTATCCCTCAGATTCTTCACACGGTGAGTTTTATGAAGTCAATCCATCATCCTACTGCATTCAGATGTCAACTTCTGTTATTACTCTTGCTGATTGATAAGCATTTTATTTCATCCTATGATCCGAGGAAACCACATGAAATACAACTTGTTTTTCTAATTTTGGTAGATTTGCAATGGGAATGATGGAACTCCTACTGAGAAAAAGTGTGCCGCACTGGAACAGTTGGTTGATTTTTCTGTTGGCAATGATAATTTGATTTGGAATAAGGTATCATTGCTATCAAAATCAATTCTGAAAGATGAATCATCCACAGTACTAATAGATCATTATTGTTTGATGTTTTAAGATGAGATTTAAGGAGTAGTTGTATAAATCTAGTTCAAAATGTTTCTTTTGGCAAAAAGTTTAGAAATGTATCTGCATATGAAAATAACATGTTATCATTTGTTGGTGCAGTATTTCAATCAGATTTTAACAGCTATACTGGAGGTTTTAAGTGATTCTGAACCATCCATACGTGAACATGCTCTGTCACTGATAGTTGAAATGTTGAAGAATCAGGTATGTTGTCTCCATTCAATGACACTTTTTTCTTCTTTGGACAAAAACAGCTTTCCTTACTTGGTCTATATGCCTATTTCAGAAAGTTGCCATGGAGGACTCAGTAGAGATTGTAATTGAAAAACTGGTTCATGTCACCAAGGATGCTGTTCCCAAAGTAATCTTTTTATGGCTCATATGGTCATACCTTGCAATACTCTGTCACTGCAGTCTTCATAAATGCCTTATTGATGTGTGATGTCAATCAATTCCTGGTTCAGGTAGCGAATGAAGCAGAACATTGTTTGACAATTGTGTTGTCTCAATATGACCCATTCAGATGTTTAAGTGTAAGTGATTTTTATGTTGGTTTATATTTCGGTTGTCAAGATTGATCCCCTATTTTTGCTTCCATCCGTTTTTTCCCTTTTGCATGGTCCTTAGAGTTTCTAGTATGACAGGTTGTTGTTCCTGCTCTAGTTACTGAAGACGAAAAGACTCTTGTAACGTGCATAAACTGTCTGACAAAGGTTAATATTTTCCCTTGTGCTTCCTCACCTGTTTAGAAAATTTATATGTAGTAATATCCTTCGTCTTTAATCCAATGCAATTATGACCAATGACTTTATAAGGAATTCATCTTTTTAAAGAAAGGCTTAGGCTCAAAGCGGCTATTGCCAACTTCTTGCCTGGTTATCTGAAGTTATAATATAAATAGCTTTTTTTCATTGCAGCTTGTAGGCAGGCTCTCACAAGAGGAGCTTATGACTCAATTGCCGTCTTTCTTTCCCTCCTTGTTTGATGCATTTGGGAATCAAAGTGCTGATGTTCGCAAGGTAACAATTAATTTCGTGCATTCATTAGTATCCTACTCAAGTGGTATCTTCGTTGTTTAATTGTGTACCTATCCTTGTGTTTTTTCTCTGACTAGTATTTTCTTTGTATTTATCTTCCCCGTTTAGAAACTTCTCATTAGGGCAATTTCGATTGTGTAATTTTTTGGAAGCTCCGTTTGATTGGTCTATTATTATGTATATACGTACACTTTTGGTGGCAGACTGTGGTATTTTGTTTAGTTGACATATACATCATGCTGGGGAAAGCATTTTTGCCATATTTGGAAGGCCTGAACAGTACACAGCTGAGGTTGGTGACAATCTACGCAAATCGGATATCACAAGCAAGGACTGGAACACCGATAGATGGCTCCTCCCAAAGTTAAGACGATACGCAGTGGTGAGATTAAAAGATTGGGTGTTGTGAGTTGGAATTTCTCATCTGGTTTGGTCATGTACATTTGTGTGAATGCCTGTCTTGAGGGTGGTTTCAAGTTGTATTCTTCTTTGTCATGTAATTTTTTTCTTATTTTTTGTTTGTTTGATCCAATTGAATCAAAGGTAGGAGTGTGTAGTTGGAGAATGTGGTTTCAGTGAGAGGATGCAATTGTTGTATACACTTTGTGCCCATTGTTATAATGAAAGTTTACATTTTGTTTCTTTGCTCAAAACTGTCTACAATTTTCCGCCATAACAACAACAATACTCTGCAAGAATAATAATAATAATAATAATAATAATAATAATAATAATACTCTATAATAATAATAATCATCATCTTGATGATGATGATCTACAAGTTTTGACTCTTACTCTTATTATGGTTTAATGCTTTAATAATCATCAATATATTAATGTTTCATTAAGTCATTATTTTGTTTGATGGATTAAGGCTATTTTTTTGTTTATTACTTATTCTTATTATAATCAAATCAGACCAGATAAAAAATAGCTTTAATTGTAACTGCAATCAGATCAGACCAGATCAGACCAGATTTTCAAAAAATTAGATCAGATCAAATAAGGTGAACCGAACGCAACCTAACTTTCATGAGTTGTAAAATTTTATTTTTCAACCTACGCAGGTACCAACATAATTCGTATATTAGTTCAAAATAACCAATGCTCACTTTGTCTCTATTTGAATTTCAGTTTACGCCTTATGAACTATGAGCGAGATTATTTTTAATTTAGTTTATTTGAATACCACTATAAGATTAAACACTAAATTTATAAATCTATAAATTACATTAACATTTCTGCAAAAGATGTGATATAACTATTTTATTAGAACTAATTTGGTTTTCGGTGAGGAAATTAAATTTGAGGTTTCAAGATTGAGCAACGGTAGAAGCAATGTGAGAAATTCATCGAATGTGGTGACTCGTATGCACCAATTGCAAGATGACTTCTCTAAAAAAATACTAAGATTATATTGTGATTTATTTATTATTGGAATTCGGCACCTGGGAGAACGTTCTACCGAAGGAAGAAATACCCCCTCTTTTCCCATTACCACATTACAATTCTAGTTTTCCAATGATTTTTACTCTCATAATTGCACGATTTTACATAAATACTTCGAGATTCAGTAAATGATACCGAATACTCCTAGAATTCTCATAGCACTCAAAAAATTGTTATTGTTAGAGTACTGATGTAAACATATGAAAATTCTAAAAACATCAATGCATCCGTCAAATCTTGAAATATTTATATAAAATAAAAAAATTTAGGAATAGACTAGTAATTGTATAAATTTTTCCTCGACTATTTAATAAAATTAAATATTTATTATTCCGGACCCAAAGGTTATGTACTTTGGGTGGAAGATTTAACTAACAGTGGTAATCCCTGGGTGACTCTGCAGAATATTTGAGAAGATAGATGTGGAAGGGGTTATATGCCCCCATCACCCCAGCTTAATTTTTATACTCTGTGGCTCTGTAACCATACACGAGAGACATATAATGTCTCACCCATCCATAACTATTATCATCCAACGCCACTAACGCTCAAAAGGCAATCAAACTCCCCTCTACTCTCTTCTTCTCTTCTCTTCTCTGTAGTTTTTAGTTGCAGAGCGGTGAATCTGAGAAAACTCCCGGCAGCTCTCAATCTTGATGAGTTTTGGCAGGAATTGATTTTTGCGGATTCGATTCTGCTGGCTTTTTGGAATTCCGGCGTCCATGAATCACTGCGTTCCCAATTTCGACATGGATGAGGACTTCAATGATCTTCCTCCCACCGCTTCTTCTTCTGGTTCGGCCAGACACAATAGCAAAAAGTCTGCAATGTGAGTGTTTCTGTTCTTCTTCTTCTTCTTCTTCTTCTCTCTGGCTATGCCTGTTCTGATTGATTTCTCAGGGAAAGGTTTGATTTGATCTGTTTTATGTGTTTTAGGGCTGAAGAGGATATCATGGAGCTGCTATGGCAGAACGGTCAGGTTGTTATGCAGACTCAAAATCAGAAATCTTTTCCGAAATCAAACTTCGATGCCGCAGCGGTTCGGGCGGAGCAGCCTGTGATTCGCCCGCCGGGTGAGGGAACCGCGGCGGCGGCGGACCACCATGTGTTTTTGGAGGAGGACGAGATGGCGTCTTGGCTTCACTATCCTCTCCACGAACAGGCCTTTGACGGCCGCGATCTCTACTCGGATCTCCTTTATCCGCCTGCAGCATCGTGCGCTCCCGGGACCGCCGCCATTCACGCGCGGGAAATCCGTCCCGCGGCCGGAGAGAAGATCCGTCAGCCGCCGATCCAGATGCGGGCGAAATGCGCTGAGATTCAAGACGCGCCGCCGCGCATCCAGAACTTCGGCCACTTTTCGCGGCTGAGCAGGGGGAGGATCGAGCCCGGGCCGTCGAGTTCGAGCAAGGCGCCAATCGAATCGACGATCGTGGACTCGTGCGAGACCCCGCAGTTTTCTCGCGCTAACGTGCGGCGGCGGAACGGGAGGGTCGCCGGGGCCACCGCCCTGCCGTCGGCGGGCGTAAGGGAAGAGTCGGTGACGTGCGAGCAAACGGTGACGTGCGAGCAAACGGTGACGTCATCTCCCGGCGGTTCGGAAGACAGCGGCAGCGCGGAGCCGTCACGAAATCCGGAGCTGGTTTCCTGGAAGCGCAAACAAAGAGATGTGGATGAGATGGAGGGCCACAGTGAGGTAATTAAGCCGCTAATATACTCTCCTCCTTTTCGCCCGACATCTTCATTCTTTGACTTTTTCATAAAAAAATTACGGAGTATTATTTCCACCTTGACCTATGATTATAAGGTAGTACTAGTCCCAATTTAAATTCTGTTCCACAAAACCTTTCGGTTTTGACTTTGGAGAAAAATAAGGAAAGTGTAATTTTGGTTGACTTTCCAATCTTGCTCCTGATGTGATGGGAAAAAAGTAAGATGTGATAATTTGGTTATTAGTGAAAAAATATGATGTAATAGGTAAGGTATGAAAAAGTAGGGGTAAAAGTGGTTTTTTAATAGAAAGTGGAAGGTGGAAGTGTTTTGTGAAAAACAAAAAAATGAAAAAGGAAGGGTTGTAGATTATGACCACATAAAAGTACTGCGGTGCTTTAGCAAGTGCTCTATGTATTTTGGGATAAGGTAAAGGTTACTCGATTGACCCATATGACATTTGACTTATCATATTAAAAAATTTAATTTAATTGGTTACTTAGTTCAACTGAAAAGTTTATACAACATCCAATGTGGGATATTTTTAACACTCCTCTTCAACTTGAATCTAACCGATTGACTACTTGCAAATAGATTCTCACCCCCTTGTTTTCTTACCACCAACAACTAAAGGACCGCGAGCCGTTGAGTATGAACTTCCAGACGAGCAATCGGGTTAAACATGCCACAAGCCGTTGGATGTGCATTCCACACGGACAATTGGACTAAAAACTACGACCGCTAGGAATGAACGTTTAAACAGACACCCTAACAATAGAGGTGGGATAAAACTGACTCTGATATTGTTATAGAATTTTGGATAAGATAGAGATTACTGGGCTAAGTCATAAACATGTGGGCTAAATCATACTCCTTCCGTCCACCTAAGATCTTTCCATTACGCGTTACGAGGCTTGACCGAATTTATTTTCAAGTCAATTTAATTGATTATAGGAGTAAAATTTTAAAATAAAATTTATATAGTAATAAACTACATGAAAAGTTCTACAAAATTAGAGGTGACAAGACTATATTATTTTACGAAATGACTAGTAAAAATGAGCAAACAAAGTAAGTAAAGTTTGACCTTGTGAATAGTGTATAGGAAGATCTATGGTGGACAGAGTATTAAAAAATTGAATTTGATTGAAAACATTAAAAGACATGTAGGGATTAATGATGCATTTTAAAAAGTCGAGAAGGAAAATATATACTTTATGTTCACAAGATGAATGATCTTTTTAGGATTGTGAGATGAAAGGGTTGGCGGGCAAGGGACTTAGAACTAGCATTTAGTGTATGGATGTGGTTGGACACACACTTGACACGTATACAGTTGTCTGAGTTGAAGTTCAGTGGCACCTACCTTGTTGGGACTTTAGTAATTGCGCATTTGGAGCTGAAAGTGATGGATAATGGAGGAAAGGGTGTAAAACTCCATTCCTGAAATTCAAGTCAAGACACATTAAAGGGTACGGTACTATTTGAAGCTCAAAATTTGAGAGTAGACCAAGGCGCACACTCGATTTTCAGGTTTCTCAGAACCGGCTAGACGGTCACTGAGACTCTAAGAAGATGTAGGTTAGGTTTTAATCAGATATTGGTGGTAATGGGTAGAACCTGCACCTGATGCATAGAGACTCTATGTTTAGCATAATTGCTTGACTTGCTTCCCAGTATAGTTGTCAAAAATCAAACTCGGATATTACTCTCGGGCATCCCTTGTCTTGCCAACTGCATGCGCAATGCCTGCAGACACTTTCCTTTGTTGTTTGAAATTTAAGAGGGGGTGTAAACAGAATGTATAAATTGTTTTCTCTACTTTACAATGAGCCCATTTTCTGATATGCATGTTATGGTTTACAAAAATGTTTGAGGTACGCGAAGGTGTATCCCAAGATGTACCCCAACCCCCTCTCATGATTTTTGGTTTGAATAGAAAAATAAGTGTGGATAAGAATTGCATGGTTGAAACAGTACTGAGTACATCCTACGATATAACCTGGTGTACCCCTAGCATTGCTTTATGATTTATTAGGCGGCCACTTACGTTCTTTACACGTAGGAGTGTTCATTCAAGATCGATATCATCTGGTCCTCTAGATATTCAAAATTTTTGGATTATATTAACAAAATTTATTTCACGTCCAATCCGAAAAACTTTGGATTTTTGGGACCTGGATATCCAAAATTTGTCAGTGGAATACCTGGAAAGTTTATTTTATTATTTTATTTCTTATCAAATGCTCTATCAAATATCATATTCGGAGTAGTATTCTATTAAAAACTTGTAATCAAAGGCACAAACACAACAACAAAAAAGTAGGCATATTTTTAGAATATAATACCAAAAAATACAGTGAGATACCACTATAGAGTGTCATAATATCATAGTCTAATTTCGTATTTTGGGATAAAAACATTGAACTCTTGTCTTGAGGATAAATACTATGTTTTATTCCTAGTTAGGATGATCTCTTTATAATACTCCCTACCCCCTCAAAAATTACTACAGTTTAACTTTTTTTGGTCTACGTGTGCAACGCTTTGACCGAAAATTAAATGTAGTTTTAAACAATCAAATATTATAAAATTTGATTTATCAAACTATATTTTAAAATAAATCTAATTTTACTAAATTTACATCATACTCTGTAGCTAAATATAATTTTTTCACAATTTGCGGTCAAATTAAAGTATTGCATAGCTTGACCGAAAAAATTAAATGTGATAATTTTTTTGGGACAGTGGGAGCTGAGTAAAACAGAGTAATTCATTTAAAACATACAAGAGCTAAGACATTGTTTATAAAACCATACACCCAGAATACATTGTTTATGACTTCATGCTATTGTGTAGCTTACAAATTTTAAAGGGAAGGGATGGGAGCGCAAATTAAGGTCTTAATAAGTCTTTTACAAGAATTCCACAGTCACATAACATGAAATAAAGTAAATTAAAGATTACATTAACCACATAAAATTTTCAAAGTAGGGCTTAGGTTTTGTGAGGTTTGTAAGTTGTAATTTGGGCTTAGGTTTTTTGAGGTCTTGTATTTAATTTTTAAAAATATAAACTCCGGATATCCGTGGATATCAGAAATCAAAATTTCATTCCATGTCTAATCTGGTTTTTTCCGTAGTGTTGGATTCGAAATATCCAAAAGCTAAAATACTGGATCTGTTACCTATTTTCTTAATCGGATTGGCCTGGATCATAGACATATTTTTTGAATAAGATATTTTTGAACACCCCTAATAAAAACACCTTTCCAGAATCTACAATAAAAAACTTGAGCTTGTAGTTGAGTTGGTTCATTGGCAAGGTATCTGAGTCTTGTTGACCTAGAAACTACGACTTCAAACATCATCACCACCTAATTTTTAAAACTTTATGTTCACGTGCAAGAGAAAATATTCACTTGTTACTTGTTAGAGACCGTGAAAAAGCAAATAAAGGTGGTTTTATATAGGGTGGGAGTAGTGGAGTACTATTTTAGATAATGTAGTGTATTCCAACACTTAGAGCTCACTTTACACATTTGCTAATTCCCCCTTATAAATGGAATTCTCCTACATATATGTAGGACATGGACTTAGAGTCTCTTGATACAAAGAAGGAAGGCCGTAGTGGTTGTGCTTCAACAAAGCGATCTCGGGCTGCGCAGGTCCACAATCTCTCAGAAAGGGTATATTATGTTTTCCACCATTGTTTCGTTGTTGTTGTTGTTGTTGTTGTTGTTGTTGTTTATCGTCTCATGTATGGTCTATAACCAATTTTCAATGCATGGTAAGTGCAGAGGCGTCGAGATAGGATCAATGAAAAGATGAAGGCCTTGCAGGAACTCATACCCCGTTGCACCAAGGTCTTTGTTTCATTGAAACCTTAGTGTTATTTCTTTCTGTCTTTGCATATTGGGAGACCATTTTATAGCTGAGTTATGTACGTATTTTTGGTCATGTTCATTTCCTCTTTTTGGAGGGGCGTTTATTTCAGTCAGACAAAGCTTCAATGTTGGATGATGCAATTGAATACCTGAAATCATTACAATTGCAAGTGCAGGTATGTGATAGCTAGACATAAATATACAAATGAATTTTCTGTTCTCTTTTAGTCAAGTAACCAACTCAACCAAAAGCTCAAGCTTGTGTTTGCTTGAGTCATGCACGCAAATATTAATTTCTTAAAACTATGTGAGAGATTGACAGTGAGATTTGAACTCGTGATCTCTTAGTCATCAAGACTCTTTGATATCATGTGATGGAACTAACTCAACCAAAAACTCAAGCATGTAGATGTAGGCCCAAAAAAGATTCTATACGTCGTCTAACACTTTTAGTTGCAACCAAATGATGCCTTATTTTTTCTCATAATATATCAGATGATGACTATGGGATGTGGCATGCTCCCTATGATGTACAATGCAAGTATGCAGCAGTTTATGCAAACTGGGACGATGGGTATGAACATGATGGGGATGTGCGGCATGAATCGCCCTCCTATGGTTCCTCCACCATATCCACCGCCGCCGCCACCACTCATACCTTCAAGTTCGTCAATGCCATCACCAAATCCAACTGCAGCAGCACAGATGAACCCCACAAGGTTTCCTATCTCACCACCATTCCCATTTCCTGTACCGGATCCATCTTCTAGACTTCACGCATCGAACCAATCAGGCTCTGTCCTAACCCCGCTTGTCTCCCGCAACCCTAACCAGCAACAAATACCAAATTTTGCAGATCCATATAAACAACTTCTTGGCTTTCACCAGGCACAGGTCACTTTTCCACTGGTAAGTTACACATTACCTAATTTGTGAAACTTCATCTTTATCTATGCCCCCTTTATACTTCTCACTAGAGCTCCCATTTTTGACATCTATATTTGTTAAGCCATCCAACATACAAAGCAATGAAAGCATTGTAGTTTTTTCCCTTTATATAAACTTTGTTATTGCTAGTGTGTTTACTTCGTCTGTGTTTGTGTTTGAGCTGGGGTAAGGTCCCGAGTAGGAGTAAGGTCTGCATACAAACACCTTCCACAAAAACCCTACTTTTTGAGTTTTTGGGAGTTTTTACGGAGTTTGTTGTTGTTTTTTACCCTTTGTTTTTCATTCTAACCCCAGAATCAGACAGTGGAGCATCCTGTTAACAACAAGCCAAGTAGCAGCAAAGATGTTGGGAATCATCAATCTTAACTTGTAAGTTTCCTGTTATAGACATTCATAATGCTCCCCGTCGGCCTCCGGCTTGAACTAACTTTCTGTGTTTGAATTTTTAGTAAAAAATAGGGCCCTTTTGTAAATGCCAATTTTTAAGGCTGTATAATTATGACTATTTGACATGTTAAGAATAATTTTTCTTATGTATAAATAGATATACTAATAATCAAACTAAAGCAATATGGAGTCAACCTTAATCTTGACAATAATTTTGAGACAAAAGAAGTATATTATTTAAGTTGAATGAAACTTAAAGATGGACTAAAACACATCTTCTCACAAGGTTTTTCTAAGTTTTTTCCCGGCTAGATTTGGTCAAAAATGAAAACCTTGGCTACTTTGTTGACATATTTTGATGAAAATTATACTCCCTCCGTCCTATAATGATCTTCCCAGAGCACTATTCCAACTTCACGGGAATTTATATTTATTTGTGTTTTTTCATGGCCTATATGATAAAATAAAATATTCTTGTCACCATTTGTTTTGTTGAACTTTTGATGTAGTTTTTAAATATGTATGTTTTATTTTTTATTTTTATACCAATATTTAAATAAAATAGATTGAAAAGACTTAGGATTTTTCTTCGTTTTGCGAATCGGGAAGATCATTATAGGACGGAGGGAGTAATTTTTATATATTTATGAAAATGTTTTTAGTAATTATCATTTTTATATTATTTTCATTATATGAGTTATTCTAAAATTTATTAGCGGTACGACACACTTGACTGCATTCAACGATGGGAAATCTTAGCTGGGCGGAAAGAGTATTTCTTGTTTTAAAACAATTACAAGGTGTGTGTTGGCCGTGGAGCAATGACAAAAAACACAATTGTTTGAAAAAATATAATTCTTCCGTCTCAAATTAGATTACACAATTTAAAAAATGTGCAAAACCTCATGCTTTTTAAGTTTAATTTATTTATAAAGTGGTATGGAAATACAAAATGTATTCCGTAACTTACATACAACAAAAGTTTTACAAAATAAGTGGTGACAAAAATATTTTATTTTATCAAATGGTCAATAAAAGCAAATAAAAGTTATCGTGTGACCTGAATAGTACTCTCTCCGTCCTAAAATTAACTTCTTATTTGACTTTTCACGGTCTCCAATGCGACACTTTGACCATTAATATCTCCATTTTTATATGAATATATATCACAAAAATAACATATTTCAATACTATGTTTCAAAATGAATCTATTGATAATAAATTAATATGAAAATTCAATATATTTTTTCTGTAATATACGGTCAAAGTTTAAAAAGTTTGACTGCAAAAGTCAAATTGGGAAATTAATTTTAGGACGGAAGGAGTAAGTGTTAAACTATTTTGATGGAAGGAATACTTAACTATTCCATCCAAATTTGTTATGCCTACTTTGACTGGACTCTGATTAATAAAGTGAAACCTATGTAAAATTAAGATTTATGGGTAGTGAAAAACATTTAGAATTACCTAAAACTTTTTTGTAGTCTATAAATAGGAAAAACATATTCTCCCCCGTTCTAAATTAAATTTTCTATTTATTGTTTATATGGTCAAACTTCATTCACTTTTTTTTCTCTATTTTAATTAGTTATTTGATAAAATAAAATAGCCATGTCACTATTAGTTTTGTAGATCTTTTGATGTAGTATTTTAATATGTAATTTTTATTTTTTTAATTCTACACCATTTTTTATATAAAATGATTTGAAAATAATTTTAGTTAAACATCGTAAATCGAAACATGCGATATAAATTGGGTTAAGGGACTAGTCATTTGAGAAGGGTTAAAAAGGGAAAGCATATACCCACACAGTTCTCTTCTAAATGTCGGTTAACTTTTTTATATATTAAAATATAAATGAATGTGATCGTTCATATCTAAAGAGGTGGACAGAAAATAAATTAGAAATCATCTTAAATATTGCTAAAACATAGAGAAAAGTACTAAAATATGATTTTTAAGTTTTTTTCGAAATAAGACTTCAATATGGCATTGTACATGTGCAAAAACTATACTTTTTGGTAATGTACATGACCATGTTTGGTAATGTAAATGCTTTTTAAGTCCTATTTCGAGAATAAAAATATGGAAGTCTTATTTTGGTATATTTTTAACGTTTTAGTCCTATTTTAGTCTTTTTTCCAAAATTAATAGAGAATGAAGTTAGGATAATTCTCTGTGTACAACAAAATTGACACTAAAAAAGGAATTACATACAAAAACTATTATGTGCTAACTTTTGTGAATTAAAGAGTAACTTCTATCATTGGTCCTTTATAACAGGGGGTTTCTATATTTAGTCATTTATTATCAAATATTATCCTAGTGGTCCTTCTTTTATGGTATCTTTCCACAAATAGTCCTTTTTTTGATATTCTACCATATTGATGTTAATTTAAGAGCTAAAAGTATAATTTCACAATGATTTTATATCTTTATTGTCATATACAATTCCAAAGGACGCTCAGATGTGTCGTTTGTAAATTACAGTCACTTTATACTACAATTATAGTCTACAGATATGGTCTTTCATCAGAATCCTAGCCCACAATATAGTCATTATTTTTGTGTTATCTGTTTAACCAATATCAGAATACATCAATGGACATAAAATTGATGTCAAATTACACGTTTAGCTTTCAAATTAACACCAATATGATAGAAGATCAAAAAAAGACTATTTGTGGAAAGGTTCCCATAAAAGGACCACCGAAATAATATTTGACAATAGAGGACTAAATATGGAAACTCACCTGTTATAAAGGACTAATTATGTAATTTTCTCTGAATTAAAATATACTTCCACCGTCCTTGAATATTTGTCCACTTTTGACTTTTTGGTCAAAATTGATAAACTTTGACCTCAATTTAAATAAAAATGATATAAGATATTGATTTAAAAATAGTTTTATTAGATTTATTATATTATATATTTTTAAAATATTATTTTATATAAGTAATATACAATACATTAAATTCAATTATAGGTCAAAGGTTAAAAACAATTGACCAAAAAAAGTTAAAACTGGATAAATATTAAGAAAGGGAGTTGGTGGTTCTTTGGTTTCAAGTTGGTGCACTGCTAAGTCATGAATTATTTTAGGGCAATGCTAGGGGTACACCAACATGGGGTACCCCAAGTGTACACCAAGCCAATACAGACACACACAGACACAAAATGTCTGTGCAACACAGACACTTTATGTCTGTGTGTGTCTGTGTTGGCTTGGTGTACACTTGGGGTACCCCATATCGGTGTACCCCTAGCTTAATTCATTATTTTATTAGGATTATGCTCCAATGCCCTGTACGCCATCACTGACATTTTAAAAAGGAACCATATATTACTCCCTCCCTCCGTCCTAAAATTAACTTACCATTTGACTTTTCACGGTCTCCAATATGACACTTTGACCATCAATATCTCAATTTTTATAGAAATATATTTTATAAAAATTATATATTTCAAAACTATGTTTCAAAATAAATCTATTGCTAATAAATTTATATGAAAATTTAATGTATTTTTTCTGTAATATACGGTCAAAGTTTAAAAAAGTTTGACTACAAAAATCAAACTGAAAAATTAATTTTAGGACGGAGGGAGTACTAGGAGAAAATTTAGTTAAATTTATATGCATTGAAAAGATAAAAAGACACGTAGATCTCGAGGAGGAATGATAAAGATAATGATAAGATTGAAAAAACAACGGAGTAATACTCGTACTTTATTTAACTCATAACATTCATTGAATTTTAAAAAAATGTACGTCAAAAAATGAAAAATGTGTGATTAAAAGAGTTGAAAAAGAAAGAAATATTGTGATCCGTGAGTCGTTTGATGGTACAACCATAGAAAATTATATGTTCACAAATGAATAATAAATTGTTCACAAAAATAGATGTGTGTGCTCTTAGTGGATGTTTAATACTCCATCCGTTCTCAAAAACTCTCCCTCTTTCATTTTTTTACTTCCAACAAAATACTTTCACTTTCTATTAAAAAATCAGTTTTACTCTTACTTTTTCATACCCTACCTATCACATCATACTTTTTCTTTAATGCTCAATTCATCACATCTTACTTTTACCCATCACATCAAGGTCAAAATTGAAAGTCAACTACAATTTAACACTTCCTTATTTTTACACAAAGTCAAAATAGGAACACTTTTATAGAACGGAGGGAGTATTTTTAAAAAATAGGAAGTAGAATTTGTATTGAACAACGTGTTCTTTTTTTCTTAAAATGAAATGAGACATTTATTTGAGTTAAATAAAAAATAAAAAGTGAGTGACTCATTTATCTTCATAGAAATAAGAGAGTATTTATATTTATATTTATATCTATCTTCACATTTACATACACCTGATGCTCCGCAGGTTGCCGATTTGTGAGAAGATCATTTATGGGAATGTCACCCAACCAAATTTTGTAGAGCAAGAGAAGCAATAATTGTGGATGCAGCCTATATTTGCTCGCCAACGGCTAACATGTAACTATTTCTTATATAAACAAAGTTCCATTTGTTTTTCTTTTACTGATTTTGGCTCGATTACAATGTAATATCTGTTCATATTTTTTCTACTTATTGACGCAGAGTCGGCAGTCTTCCGCTTCCCCTATGCATGACTCGAACGTAAATGAACTTCTTCGTGAATCTTGAGGTGTGAGCTTCTACGACTAAGGCTAACGGAGAGGTTCATGTATGTTGCAATTGTTCATTATATTCGTTGTGGGTTTCAATACAATCTACCACTCATGGTGATAGAGAAGTTCAAGTTGCAATTATTCATTCATTTTGGATTTTAATACAATCTTTACCGTACCATCTTTGATGTTTTGTGTATATGTTAGCATGATTTTAGTTACCTACCTTATGATAGAAATTATTGTCTTTACAAATAAAGTACTCCCTCCGTCCTATAATGATCTTCCCAGAGCATTATTCTAACTTCACGGGAATTTATATTTATTTGTGTTTTTTCATGGCCTATATGATAAAATAAAATATTCTTGTCACCACTTGTTTTGTTGAACTTTTGGTGTAGTTTTTAAATATGTATGTTTTATTTTTTATTTCTATACCAATATTTAAATAAAATAGATTGAAAAAACTTGGGATTTTTCTTCGTTTTGCGAACCGAGAAGATCATTATAGGACGGAGGGAGTACATGTACTTATAATACTATCTCCGTCCCATTGTCTTTGTCCACATTTGACTTTTGGAACTGTTCATCTAAGCACTCTGACTCATCAAATTCTCTTAATGTGTAAGCCTAAAAATAGTCATGTGTGATCTTGTTTGATTCGTCTTAACATATAGATTATTAATATATAATTTGTATAATTTTTTAATATACAAATTACAAGATAAAATGAATTAAAGAAGTGCATTGGATAGTGTGCCAAAAGGTAAGTGGACAAACACAGTGGTACGAAGGGAGTACTAATTTGATATCATAATATTCATGTTGAAACATGTTTATTTATTTATTTATACATACATACATACATACATACATACATACATACATAGATATATATATATATATATATATATATATATATATATATATATATATATATATATATATATATATATATATATATATATATATATATATATATATATATATATATATATATATATATATATATATATATATATATAGTGTTATCCTAACTTGGTCAACAAGTAAGTAAATTAATCTTAGGACCCATATTTCTATTCGTACTCGAATTAGAATATATCGGGTATTCCTAGTCCTACTCGGTAATTAGCCAACACTCATATCCTACTTCTCTTGCCCTCCCTCCTTTTTATTTCTCTCCTCTCCCAGATCTTTGTGGGCATTGGGGCTGGCAGCGGTGGTGGCGGGGGTTAATGGAGATGGTGGAAGCAAGTGGCGGTGGTAGTGTTGTTGACGGTGGTGTGGCGGGGGGATGTGTAACAACCACTTTGAACACACACATGATGGCGATTGTGGTGGGAGCAAGGGGGTAGTGGTGGGGGCTAGTGGCAGGCGGTGGGGGGCTGGCAGGAGCGTGAGCAAAGGGTGGTACTGTGGTAGTGGGACTGGTGGGAGCATGGGTAATAATGACAATGGAAGAGTATTTTAGACATTTCTATTCCATTATCAACTCTCCTTAAAAATTGAAAAAAGTTGAAATGGGTAGTAATTTTTTATAATTAAAACACATCAAAAAATGTAAAACATAGCTAAAACAATAACTTGCCACTGTAGAACTTGTCACTTCACTCATGTATCACTTGCTTAACAAATTATTTTTATTAGTTAAAATATATCACGTCAGCATGTGATATTCTATTTTGCCTTACCATTGCTCATGTTATATGTAACATCTAGGGATGGCAATTTGTAACTGGTCTGGTACATTATCGATCCATCCAACCCACTCTCATGGATAAAAACCTGAAAAGAAAAGGGTGATTCCTTATTTGCTATGTTTTCCCCTTTGTACTCTTTTTCCTTTTTTAGGGTTCTTGTACTCCATATATGGGTTTATATATAGATTAAAAATAAAAAATGGAGTGTCTGCAATTGCTCGTCTTTGGCTTTACCACTGCTTCTACCTATAAATAACCCCCCCCCCCCCAACTATTCATTTTCCTCCATTCTTTCTTCTCAATATTGCAACAACTTTCTTCATACATGTAGCCTACATAGCCACGAAAGTTTTTAGTCAATTTACTCCTAATACACTGCCAAACCTTTGCCCAAAATATTACAGTAAAAGAAGTTAGAGCCAAACAAGATTTTGTTATTTTGTTGTTCATCGGTAGAGTTAGGTAGCATCACTAGAGCCTCACTTCCTTATTAGACTTCATCAACTCCATTTCATCTTTTCTCTCGAACTCGAAGTATGTACAAAATCGTATTGCTCGGACTTTTCGTTGAATTACTATATTTGTAAAAATCCTTTAGAAAAGTACCTCTTTGTATGATATAAAGTTATTTTTGCCCAAAGTGTATAAAATAGTATTTTATTCTCAAATTGATATTTTTAGTTCTTTTAAAACTAAAGTTTTAAAAGCAATTTCTTATAAAATATTGATTTGTAAAAATGATTTGGTGTATATGTAAAATCACTCAAACTTTTTATTTTTGAATAATATCATGAGCTTGAACAACTTGAGATCATTTTAAACTTGTATTTCAGAGCAATGGTAAGAGACCCTTATCACCGCTCATCGTATACGTGTACAGAATCATCAGCCAAGGTTGCAAGAATGATGCCCAAAAGGCAGTATTTCTCAGGGCTGCATTTGAAGATCCTCGGTGTATCGATAAGTTAAATGCTTCGTATCCCAGTAGTTTGAAAATAATCTTTTATAAATTTTTTATCTAACTGTTATCTATATAGTGTCATATATGGAAATTTATTTTGTAAAATTAAAAGTGTGTTTGATATTAATCTAGATATTGATTTTTGTAAAAATTATATATCAACGAGACTCTGTCATATATTGTTTTGTACCTCTCAGCGAATATGATGAGCGTATAGTATTTTAGTTTTTACTGTGCGTAGGTGAAAGAGCTGCAAAAATGGAAGTTCATGACATGACAACTAAGGTCATGTTCTCTTCACCTAATCTGAATGATTCTGATATGATTAAGATAAGTTTTGATCTGGTCTGATCTGAATGCAGCTATACTTAAAGTTGTTTCCTTTTTGATTTGGTCTGATCTAAGTTCAACTGAACTAAACTAATTCCAATAAGAAAAAAAGTAATAAGTAATAAGAACAAATTGAGGAGAACATGGCCTAAACATGTTTTCATAAAGATGATTATGTGCTTTATTTGAATAAAAATGTTACTTGAATAAAAAGTTTGTATTTGTTTTTATGACGTAATGTTTACAAACATATTCTATTCTAAACTTGCTTTTGCTATTTTTAATAAATGCTTATATGATGTTTTTTTCTATAAATTAGTATTTTTTCTTAAACTATAATTTGGAAGAATCGATGAGATTGTACAAGTTACGGTGTCACATAGGGTAAATTTCAAAAATGATACCTTAACTTTCACGAAAATTTCAATTCGGTACCTCAACTTCAAAACCTTTCAAAAAAATCCATGAACTTTGAAAACCTTTCACGAATGGTACCTAAAGCCGGTTTTCAGGTAACCAGCAGGTAATTTGGGCCAAATCTTAATTTTTTATATTTTATAATTTTTAAATTGACCCCGTTTCTTTTTCTTCTTTTCCCTCCCCCACCCCTTCTTTGTCTTCTTCTTTCACCCCTTTTCTTCTTCTTCCTCTTCTTCTTCTTTCACCCCTTTTATCCTTCTTCTTCAAAGCTCCCCTCACCCCACCCCTACCTCCTCCCAGCCCCCCATCCTGCCCACCTTCCTTTCCTCTTTTTTTCCAGCATCCCCTCTCACTCTCTTTTTGAGCTCCCTCTTTTTGTCTTTCCTTTTTTCACTTTTTTTTGTTTTTTTGTTTTTTTTGTTTTTTCGATCTTATTTCTTTGTTTTTTTTTGTTATTTTTTTTTGTTTTTTTATCTTTTTTTCTTGATACTTTTATATTATTTGTTGGTTTGTTTACGAGTTTTTTGTGAACTTTTTTTTGTAAATTTTTTATCTATTCTCTTAAGAAGTGTTTTGTTTTATTGTTTGTTTTACATAACGTGACACTCACGCAAAGGGGTGGTGTTCCTTTTTGATCACGCAAACATGGCAATGCCATGTAGGATCCATGAATGGCGTGAGGCACTACACATGATGACCTTAATAAAGTTTTTTTATTCACAAATTAGTCTAGAAATAAGAATTAGAAATTATATATTAAAAAAGTACACCTCCAACCATACTTGCTAAAGTTATTTTTAGCACGTGAATTACTACTTTAAGTAGCTATTTTGTATTGTCATCTCCAACCTTCTTTTGTTGTAATTTAACTAACAATTATTTTCTCCCCCCAAAAAAGCTTAACTAATTGGATTTTACTCAAAGTATAAGAAAATTTAATTGTTTTGTTGAAAGTTATGTAGTGGCGAGAGAAAGATGGGTCACACAAAATTTACTAAAAATCAAAACAAGATTCTTTTTTGGGACATCTTGAAAAAAAATGATGAGTCTTTTTTAAGCCATAGGGAGTATATTATATTGTTTTCACTATAATGGTACACTACTTATAATACTTTTTAAGCTTCATTATTTGAATTTATAATATAAATACTCCCTCCGTCCTAAAATTATCTTCCCACTTCCCTTTTTTCTCCGTCCTAAAACTACCTTCCCACTTTTTAAAAAAGTGTATGAATTGACTATTTTATCCCTCCCTCAACTCTCTCAACCTACTAGATCTGTTAACCATCACTCTCGTCTCTCTTCTCTCCTCCGTCTCTCTCCCGCCCCTCAAAATCTATATCTAATCTTCTCTCTCTCTCTCTCTTAATATCCAGATCTAATCGTTTCTCTTCCTCAAGACATAGATCGCATCTTCGCTCCACCATCACCGATCAGACCTCCATGAACAGGTAAGCCACAAAGAAAACGGTGAAGAGGGAGCAAATCCCTCAAATCTGCCTTCATCTCGTTGCACACAGAGAGACTGCAGCCAGAGAGACTGCCACCATCGCCGATCAGACCTCGCCGCGCACAGAGAGACTGCAGCCACCGTCGCCATTCCACCGTCGCCGTCGCCACTCTGTTCAGATTCAGTGAAAGAGGGAGCAGATCCCCCAAACCTGCCTTCATCTCGTTGCTTGGACCAATTTCATAATTTATTTTATTTAAATTTATTTAGCTGGAATTTTGATTTTTGATTTTGTTTTAGAACCATGTCTCTGTGTGTATTGAAAGAAGACAACATCGCCAGTGTTTTTAGTTCAGATTAGGCATGTTTCGGTCCAGTGTCAAGAGGGAGAAAGAAGGTTTTGAGGGGCATTTTAGGAAGGTCAACACAATTTTTAAAGTCTCTTAAAAACCACCTCCGGTCAAACCGGGAAGGTGGTTTTAGGACGGAGGGAGTATTAAGTAATACTCTGTAGGCATGCAATTCAAAAATTATATTTTAAAATTATTATTTTTTGTAAAAATGAATCAATAATATTTTTTGTTAGAAAAATTAATACTATGTTTTGTTCTTGCGTTATGGTATTGAACGTGAGGTAATAAATGCATTGTGGCAGATGAAAAAAAACTGACTTGAACAACATTTTTCTTTTCTTTTTAGCTTACTATATTTTACAATTTGTTATTAATAAAAGGACATTTTCTTTTTTAGAAAATCCATAGAGCGTCTCCAACCACACTTGCTAAATATGTCTTGCTAAAGTCACTTTTTAATTGAACACGACACAATCTTGTATTATCACTAAATCAAAATCCAAGATTACATCAAAAGCTACTTCCTATCTACATACATAGTAGGCTGTGTATACAGTGGCGGAGCCAGGGAAGACTTCATGGGGGGCACAAATTTGTTTAAAAAACTACAAAAAAATTATAATAGTAACAACCTTAATTGGCAAAGTGCAACTAAACATACCTTTTATTTGCACAAAGGAGTAAGAGTTGTTTGAGGCCGTAGAAAATTTTTTCGAGATGCCAACTTTTGAAAGCATGCACTGCATAATAACTTCATCATCAATGCTCATAATTTTTTTCTCAAGGTAGCACAACAGACAATCTGATAATAGCTCATCTCCCAAACGGTTGCGTAAATCAGTCTTGACAATATTCATCACAGAAAAACTCCTTTCAACTGAAGCTGTCCCAACATGTAATATTAATGCCAATTCTATAAGCCGATATACCAAAGGAAAATAAGTATGATAATTCATCTCCACCATCTTCTTTGCAAGACTTCCAAGATTGGAGATATTAGCAAAAACTTCATTCGACCTCATGTCAGAAATATAATTTTTAAGTTCATGAATAAGCTCAACTCGATCACTAGAACTGAAATCTTCTGAATACAATACAACAAGTGATCCTGAATAAAACTCGCAAAGCAATTAGAAGGATCAAGACACATTACACATCTTAGTAAATTTGTGTTTATCTCTGTGAAGTGTCTATCCATTTCCGTTGCAAGAATATCAATGACCTAACATCAAATAAATAATAATAATAACTTAATTTCATTGCTTATGATATTAAAATACTTCCAAAAAATCATATTAAAATTTAAAATTAATAAGAGTAATATACCTTTGCAAAGATCTCTCCACGAAAATGTACATAGTTTGTCATGGGTTCACCACCTTTCATCTTCTTTCTTGATCGCCCACGAAGATAATCTTCCATGTTAGGCACATCAATTGCATGTTCTTCACAAAATTCACTAACTTCCTTCAAAAAGCCATCCCAACCATGATCTCTAAAATCTTGCAAGTTCTTTTTTACTACACCAATCATATTCAAAGCATAACCAATATTTTGATCTCATGCTTGTAACATCTTTGATAAGGTGTTAGTCATACCTAGAACTTTTAACATAAACCTTCCGATAAAAATGAACTCAAAAGAATCCATTTTATCAAGAATGCCACTAGCATTGTTTTTAATTTTTGGTATTTCACCATGCTTGTGTAACAAATTTAGCACTGCACCAATAGCATTCCACATATCAAAAAGACAAACAAGAGTTTTGTAGTGAGAGCCCAACGTGTATCACCTGGTCGAGCTAAAGATGTTATTTGGTTTTGCCCCCTACTAGTTGACAATTCACCTATTTCTATGCGATGTAAAGTTTCCTCCTCGTGTACTTGAAGGAGATAATCCTTCCATTTGCATGAAGACCCAACTGTATTAACAATCATCAAAAGCTTTTCAAAGAAATCAAATATGCTCTCCCTATCTTGTGCAGCTGCAACAGTAACTAATTGAAGTTGGTGGGCAAAACAATGAATATTGTATGCATTCTTGTTTTCATTAAGAATAAGTGTTTTCAACCCATTAAACCGACCGCGCATATTTGAAGCTCCATCATAACCTTGACCTCTTAGTCTTAAAAGGGACCATCCATGTTTTGCAAAAAAATCATGAATTGACTTTTTAAGAAATTTTACAGAAGTCTCCTCAACATGTACTAATCCAAGAAAGCGTTCAATAATCTCCCCTTTATCATTCACAAATCTCAAAATTACTGACATTTTCTCTTTCACAGAGCAATCTCGAGCTTCATCAATCAAAAAGCAAAATTCTTTTTTCCTATCTCATTCAATATGACATTTCTCGTTTCCATTGCACAACTTTCAATAATATCTCTTTGAATGGTAGGAGAGGTCATTTGATTATTTTTAGGAGCATTTATTTGCATGACTTTATCGGCAGCTGCATTAGTCTTACAAAACCAAGATATGAGTTCGAGAAAATTACCTCGATAGATTGAGTCGGAAGATTCATCATGCCCTCTAAACGCTAAACCTTCCCCTAAGATGTCGGCAATGTTAGTTGATAAGACATAATCTATGTTCTCTCTTTGATTAAGATATTGCTGAACTTTAATTCTACAATAAGCATGAGAACTTTCATTGGTTCCTCTGGCGATTCCATCTCCGTGGGGGGTTGGGAACTTTATGCATAGGTGACGAGGTGAAATGACACACTCTAAATCTTCCAATCCGGGTCTGCCCAGGATGATGTTTGTGTTGGAGATTATCCCCACCACGACGAATTCCATGTCCAACTTCTGAGTGGCCTTAGTATCCCCTATTTCGACCGGGAGGGTTATTACCCCCTCCGGTTCAATAGAGTCACCAGCGAACCCAGTCAGTGGAGTTTTGATGGGTGATAATTCATCCCTTGTCAAACCAAGAGCCTTGTACGTATCCATATACATGATATTAACGGAGCTTCCCGTATCCACAAGGGTTTTATGGATCAGTAAGTCCATTATATCAATAGTAATCACCAGGGCGTCCCTATGGGGGACCCCTGTTTCTGGCAGATCAGCATTAGAAAAGACATCCTAGAGTAGAAGTTGCCGGCTCGTGGGTTACCAAAAAAACCAGCTCTTGAGGGCTGAGGAAAGACGTCCCAGAGTAGAAGTTGCCGGCGACATTGAGGAAGTTGAGCTGGAGCCAGGCACACCGGGGAGGTTAGTCAGAATTGGCAAGGGCCTAGGGGCTGAACTCAGATCACGAGTGATCTCAGTCCTTCGAAGGTTCAGGGAGGTCTTTGCATGGAGTCCAGTTGATATGCCAGGACTGGATCACAAGATTGCAGTTCATCGCCTTAATGTCCTGCGAGATGCTAAACCGGTGAAGCAGAAGCGGAGACATTTGTCGCAGGAAAGGAGATATTTCGTGAAGAAGGAGGTAGCAACCTTGTAGAGCACTGGTCACATCCGGGAGGTGCAATACCCGGATTGGTTGGCAAACGTAATTCTGGCGCCTAAGCCTCCTTTGTGGAGAATGTGCGTCGACTACACTGATTTGAACAAGGCATGCCCCATGGATCCGTTCCCTCTCCCCAACATTGACCAGATGGTGGATGAGACTGCCGGATCAGAGTTAATGAGCTTCATGGATGCATTCAGCGGCTACCATCAGATTCGGATGCACCCAGCTGATGCTGACAAGACGAGTTTCATGACCCCGGAAGGGCTGTACTGTTACATGGTGATGGCCTTTGGACTAAGAAATTCCGGGGCGACATATACCCGAATGGTTCTCAAGTGTTCAAGGCCGTCCTAGGGAGAACCATGGGAGCATATGTCGATGACATGATTGTCAAGTCCAAAGAGGCCCGAGATCATGTCCGGGACCTTGAGGAGGTCTTTGAAATCATGATGAAGGTAAATTTGATATTGAACCCGAAGAAATCTACTTTTGCTGTTCATGGTGGAAAATTCCTTGGGCACATGGTTAGCCGGAAAGGGATTGAGGCGAACCCGGAAAAAGTTAGGGCCATCATGGAGATGGAACCCCCGAAGACAGCAAAAGAAGTTCAGCGGCTGACCGGAAGATTGGCGGCTTTGAATCGTTTCCTTTCAAAGCTGGTAGAGAAGGCGCATCCACTCTTTACGGTAATCAAGAAGAGGGCGACCTTCGAGTGGACGCAGGAATGTCAAGAAGCATTTGAAGAACTAAAGAGATATTTGGCAAGTCCGCCGGTTTTATCTAAACCGAAACCTGGAGACATCCTGACCCTATATATGGCAATTGCGGACTGTGCCATAAGTACTGTGATTGTGAGGGAAGAGAATGGGGCCCAACATCCGGTTTACTACGTGAGTAAGACTTTAAGAGATGCAGAGTTAATGTATTCCCGTCCAGAGAAGGCCATGTTAGCGGTCTTCTGGACGGCGAAGAGATTAACCCCGTATTTTCAGGCTCACTGGATTATTATGCTCACCAACGAGCCTTTGGCATCACTTACCCGGATCCCGGCGGCATCCGCCCGGATGACCAAATGGGCGGTCTTCATCAGTCAGTATAATGTGGTGTTCAGGCCGCGCCCATCGATCAAAGGGCAAGCACTCGCTGACTTCCAAGTTGAGTGTACTGCCAGGGAGATGACAAGAGCACAGGTTGATACCCGGGTGGAGGATGACTGGTGGGTAACGAGCATTGATGGATCTTCTGGGTCTCGATCTTGTGGAGCAGGTATTGTTCTGATTACTCTGGAAAATTTCTGGATATATTACGCTGTGAGATTTTAGTTCCGCGTATCCAACAATGAAGCTGAATACGAAGCCCTGATCAACAGACTAAAGATTCTTGGCAAGCTGGGAGTGTCCAGGGTTCAAGTATTCAGCGACTCCCGACTGGTGGTGGGACAAATCACTGGGGAGTTTGAAGCAAAGGAAGAGATGATGAAAAGGTACTGGGACTTGTCCTTAGAAATGTTGGGAAGGTTTGAGTTTAAGCTTGAACACATACCCCGGGCCCAGAATGCGGAAGCTGATGTTCTATCCAAGCTCAGCGCAGAATCACCAGAATACATAAGCCGATTAGCAACTGTCGAAGAGCTGGCAGCTCCGAGTCTCAACAGAGATGAAGTGTTTTGGATAGCAGCTGATCCCCCGGAATGGTTGGACAGGTTGGCAAAATACATTGAAGACAGTGTAGCCCCGGAGGATTCTCGAGAAGCCCGTTTGCTGCGGATGCGGGCACCCACCTACAAGGTGCAGGATGGAGTCCTCTATAAGCGATCTTATAACGGTGTTTTACTCCGTTGCCTCAGGGCGGCGGAAGCAAAGGCACTAATGGAGGAAATACACGAGGGAGTATGTGCTGCACATCAGGGTCCATACTCTATCTCCAGAAGGGCGATTATTCAGGGATATTTCTGGCCAACGATGAGGAAGGATTGCGAAGAGTACGTGCACAAGTTCCCAACCTGTCAACAATTCCAGAATATGCCCAGGAGGCCAGCCACGAACTACACGCCCATCAGCTCTGTGATTCCCTTCTCAAGATGGGGAATTGATATTGTGGGAGCCCTGCCAAAGGGAGTTGGACAGGCAAGGTGGATAGTTGTGGCCATTGATTACTTTACCGAGTGGGTGGAAGCTGAACCACTTGCCGGGATAACAGGAAGGCAGATGATCGACTTCGTTGGAACCAATATACTTTGTAGGTTTGGGGTCCCGAAGCAGATCATATCTGACAATGGAACCCAGTTTGAGGAAGCAGAGTTTCGAGACTTCCTCAAAACTTGGGGAATTCAGCATACAAAAGTGTCTGTTGCCTACCCTCAGGCTAATGGACAAGTGGAGAACGTCAACAGGACAATCATAAATGGAATAAAAAACACGTTGCTTTCAGAAGGAAGTAAATGGGTGGATGAACTACTCAGGATCCTGTGGACATACAGGACAACTCCAAGGAGAGCTACGGGTGACACTCCTTTCGGCTTAGCCTATGGTTTTGAAGCCCGGGCTCCCGCTGAGGCAGTAATCCCTACCAGGAGAGAGATAGAATATGACCTGGAAGTAAATAACAGAATCAAGCCGCAGAACTGAACTTCATAGAGGAACGAAGGGATGAAGCACGGATCCGGGCAGAGAATTATCGTCGCCAGGTGAAATCTTACTTTGATAGTAGAGTAAAACCAAGGGTGTTCCAGGTGGGGGATTACGTCCTGAGGAAGCGAGAGAAGAGTCAACCAACTAAGGGTGGGAAGCTGGCTAAGAAATATGAAGGACCTTATATCATCAAGGCCGTTGTTCGCCCATGTAACGACCCAAAAACCGGCTTAGTAGTTAGCCGTTATTTTAATAAAAATAAGCATAATATTTATTTACTCTAAAATATGAATTATTGGTAAAGTTGTCCATTTTAAATAAAAATTAGGTTTTCGGATAGATCTCGTAAAATGGTGACCAACGGTATATAGTTTGTTAAATTTAGATATACGTGTAAAGCGTGGTGAGTAAAATAGACATTACAGTTCAATAAATAAATATAAAGATTTTATAATATAAAATAATAATAATTACATATGGTGTGTGTTATACGTAACAATAATTCCAAATCCAATTAGGAATCCAATACAGCGCATATACATATACATAGATGATACTCCGTATATCCTACTTCCCTTCATAGCCGAATCAGTGTTTCGTCCAATTGCTCAAACTCGCGATTAAACTCGCGTAGTCGAACGTTAGATAGATTTCACTCAGCTTCAATGCTGAGTGTGTAGCCTTTTTCCTATTTGCTACACGTAGGTAACATGAATGATGAATAAGGAACTATCCTGGAGGGCAGCGAGGGCAGAGAGATGGATGGATGCTGGCTGGAGGAGTTATCTGCTTAATATTTAAGTTTGAATTATTTATGTTTTTAAGGGCAAGAACCCAAAGTTGTATTTTGATTAAATACTTAAAGGCTTCCGCACCGTTTTACTTACTCCGGTGAATGCTTTAAATATTGTTTTGAATTAAATGTTTTTAAATTGTTTTGAAAATTATTGTGTCTGAATGCCAATCTAGTAGCAACCCGATCCGCTGGTCATTGTATTCGGGTCACGCGGGTTGGGGTGTTACAGCCCAGGTACCTACAAGTTGGTGACTCCAAAGGGAAAAGAAATTGATAGGATGTGGAATGTAGAGCACTTGGTAAAATTTTATCAGTAAAATCATTTTGTAAAGTGCTCTATTTTTAAATTTAAGATGTTTGTTTCAATGAATTTTTCTTTCCTTTAAAGCCAAGTGCCTTTGCATGTTCATTGTTCTATAGATTTCTTTCACAAAAAAGGGGGGGAGAGCACCCCCCGGGCGATAAAGACCCACGTTACAGGGAGGTAGATAAGTTTATGCCACCTGCTAAAAATAGTGGAGGTAGATAAGTTTATGCCCCCCGGAGGTAGATAAGTTTATGCCCCCCCGGAGGTAGATAAGTTTATGCCTCCGTCAAAAATGAAGGAAGGGTTGGGATTGGACTTTAAGGGCCTTTACAACCTGGAATTCGGGAAGAACAACAAACAGACTTCGAGGGCTGAAGCTTAGTATTCCACCAGCACAGATCAACCGAGCAAACAAACTTCGAGGGTTGGAGCTCAACTGATCTGAGGTAGATAAGATTATGCCTTAACCCGGAGGAAAGGAGGTCAGGGGCAGGTGAGGTAGGTTCCCATGGCATGTCCAAACCCCAGGAGATGAGATTTTATACAGAGAATGAAAGATGTACTTGCATTAGAAAAAGTGCAGAGAAATAACCATTAAGGACCACATTGATGGGCCAAAGTTTACATTTTTGGTTCACAACAAAGGTTCCTAGTGAGATAAAGAAAAAATGAGGGAATTTATCGATTGCTAACTCGAAGGTTGTATCTTTGAATTACAACGTTAAATCCTAGACTGAAATGGGAGGACATGCCTTAGTATGGGACGCAGGAAAAACTCCTGGACCAAACAAGTGAATGCCTCTTAAAATAAAACAAGGAAAAGAAATTTAATTTGCAGGGGGCTAGGCACTGAAGGAGGGCCTATTGCATCCATGCAGTCAACAAAAAGGAGGCGGGGGCCCTTCCCATGGGCTCTTTCTCTTCGACGAGGGGCACGCAGCAGAATCAGCAGCTTCCCGTATGTCATAGTCTTCCCACGTCCCAAGATGGGGAGCTCGTGCTCCCAATGAAGAACCATCATTGAGAGACCTCATCAAGTTTGGAGAAGCAGTCCGGCTTTCACGTGAAGGTTCTCCCTCGACAGTCGGCAGAGAACGCTCAAGTTTAGTCCTGTGCATCCTCTGGTACAAGGCGAAGTCTTGGAGGGTCATAGAGTCCCAGTCTATCTTCCCGGATGGAAGCCTGGGTGGACTGGGAGGAGATGGTGCGGGAAGACGAGGTGCTAGATGAAGTCTTGAGAACTCGCCAGGACTCAACCCAGCCATGTCTTGGATTGAGTCGAGGAGGCGGAGAAATCATCATCTAAGGAAGATGTCCCGGAAAGGGTTAAGTCGATAACGACTTTACCCTGAAATTTACTTGTCATGGCGAAGAAATCAGAAAGGGATGAACTAGCAGCAAACCATCCTCTCCCATTTATAGTGAAAGGGGAAGGGATAGTTGGGAAATGATGAATGCGGTTAAAAGACATGAAAGACTAAGCGATTGGCGAATGAAGCGGTCGAAGATTCCCAATGTTTGACTAAGGGTTTTCGCCACTTAAGCGCATGGGCCAGTTAATTAGGCCCATCTGCGCTTTGGGAAAGATGTCATCCGTGGAAGGTAAGGAGTTAAATGAATATAGACTTCTACTTCATGCAGATGGCGGCACATACAACACAGTTATATTAAACGACAGGAGATAAAGGTTTTTCCATTAAATAGCTCAAACAGAAAATTACATTCTTTTGGGTTACAGTAATGGGCCTTGTCCCTGATCTAACAACAAAACATAAAACAGACGGGAGACAAAGATTTTCATTAAATAACTCAAACAGAAGATTACATTCTTTTGGGTTACAGTAATGAACTTTATCCCTGATCTACTTCTATTCTACTACTGGAAAAATCTGAAGACAAGGCGAGTTAGCACCTCAGAAATCTGAGGGGAGGGCAATCGCTGGCCCTTGCTGCCATGCCTGAGCCAGAAAAATACCCCAGAGCGGGAAGGTGTGGAGAGGGCCCACCGTTCTCTCTTGATGACATTCAAAAGAGGCAAAATTGTACCAACGGGTTGGGATTGAAAGCCGTTCCCCCCGTGGGCACTATCTAGTCACTCCCATGAAGACGGACAAGGAGGACGATAAGGCATGAGGGAAGGGCTCAAGGCCTATTTCCTCTTATACGGAAGGTGGAGGCGGATCCTGGAAGGTTCCGTCCTTTTCCCTGCGTATAAACGGAAGCCTATTTCCCCCCATGTCATAGTCCCCACACTCCTCAGGTGGCTGTCCATATGACTGCTGAGGGGAAGGAGAACCCTGGGAGGAAGGCCTTGCACCAGAGACCAACCGGGAAGCTCCTGAGTGGGGATGGCGTCTCTTCTGTGGACGAGACGTGCCAAGACATCCAGAAAAGACTTCCGTTCTGGCACTGTTAGGAAGCGCGCCGGGACCCGGAAGAACATCCCATGATACTTGTGGGGGGAGATGAGGGTTATTCTCCTCCATGGGCAAGGGAGAAGTCACCGATTGTTCAGAGGCAAGAGAAGGTCTAGAAGAGAGTTCAGGTGTTGGGGCCCCAAGTGAGGGGAATGCCAACGAAGAAGAATCAGAAGAAGAATTGGAAATAGTAAGATCAATAAAGATAACTCTGTTGGTGTTATTAGCCATGTGGAGAATTTGATTGTGATGGTGAAGGGGTTCAGCCTAGTCCCTTAAATAGGTGAGTAATCCCAAAGGAGGAGTGCAAGGGACGCGGAGTCAAAGCACTTATCCGATTGGAAAGCAGTTGCGGATTCCCGAGGATAGCTAGGGTTACACCATTTCATTATTGGGCTAAGATGAATTCGGCCCGGCGTAATTAAGGTGGGCCAATCACTTAGCGCAATGATGAAGGAAAAACAACACTTTATAAGCATGGTAAATCCCAAAGCCTAGGCGGATAAAAAAATCTGCTAAGTCCTAAGGAGAGATAAGAATCCCAAAAGGAGAATAGTGAGCTTAATGAAAGGAGTCTATGAGGACGGAAATACATCAAGTATTGTCAAGTTACTACCATTTAAATATAACAAAGAAAAAATACAATAGTTAGTGAAGAAAAGGAAAGTCAAGGCCCCGGGTCCACACGAGAACCTGGGGGAGAAAGAGGGAGAGGTAACCCATAGTATGAGACGAAATCATCCAAGGATTGGTGAGCTGGAAGACCAATTCGGATCGCCTCATAAATGCAGTGTTGCATGTCAAATTTCCCTTCTTCATAAAGGGCTTCAGCACGGGCAGTCAGGGTGGTAACCTCCTCTTGGTGGGCGGAAATTGCCTTCTCGAGTTCACTCATCCTTGACTGGAGCTCACTAGCAGTCTGTCTCTGTTTCCCCAACTTCTCGAGGGTAAGCCATCTCGCCTCCATGTGCTTCAACGCGAGTTCGTTAAGACGGGAACCCTCATACTTGGCCTCCTGGAGGGAACTCTCCAGCTCAGAGATCCGGGATTCCCTTTCAACCAACTCAGCTTTCAGACTTCCCACCTTGTCTTCTGAAGCTGAAGCCTTTGATTCCAGAGTAGAGATTTGTGCCCGGAGTTTGTCGAACTGCGTTTCCAGATCTTGAGTCCCCCTTTGGTAAGCAACAATTTGCTCTTGCAGGGACTTGACTCTGGATCTTTCAGCTGCTAGTTCCATAGAGCCATTTTCCTTAAGCCGGGCATCCTCTTCTTGAAGGGCCTGAACTTGTTGCTCCAGAGAATCAACTTTCTGTTGCAAAGCCCTCGCTGCCAACTCCTTCTCCTTCAGGGCCACCACGGCCCGGTAGTTCCCTAATGCTCCACCCAGGTACTCCTCAGTGAGGGTGAGGAGTGATTGTTGGGCCTAGGGAGGGGAAGGGAAGTCAAGGAAGAGATAACTAAAAAGAGATAAAGAGATTCTTGAAAAGGAAGAATACCTGCTCCATGGAGTAAAGAGCATTGAGAGCAAGTAGGTCGGGACGAGCCTGAGGGATTGTGGTCTCCTTTAACGACTCCTTCATCTTCTCCATATTTGCTTGAATGGTCCAATGGGAGGCCTGCATGGAGATCAAACCGCGAGAGAACCCAGCCCATTGTCCCTTGAAAGCGGGATAAGTTTATGGTGTGAACTTACACCGGATGGGGACATTGAGGGCTGGAGGTGTGGCAGTAGAACACTGTCCCTCCGGCTCTGATTGTTTCTCGGGCTCTCTTTCCATTTCTGGGGGAGCTCCCGTATCCCTCTTCTTTTCAACCTCATTCTCTTTCAAGGGGGAGTTTCCGGTTCCGTCTGCACGTCAACCTCCTTCTATGTCGCAGAAGTAATCTTTGGTTCTTTCTGCCCCTCAACTTCTTCCTCCACTTCTTGGGGAGCAGTTGCAGTTTGTGGGGAGGTATTGTTTACCTCATGCTGAGGCTGCGCCGCTGGTTTTTTGAGTGGTGCTTGGTCTGGAAGTTCATCTGCCTCATGGTCCAAGCTATCCAGGTGGGGTAGCTCTAAACCTCTGGGTGCAGCAGCGAGGGTGGTATTCTGAGTACCTAAAGAAGTAGACAGGGGGCTGGGCGAAGCAGGAGTACCATCACCCTTACTCTTCTTGGGAAGGAAGTCATCATCTGTGACCCTTTCTCGTGGCCGTTTCTGGGACGGAGTGGGCCTCCTCAGCCCAGGGATAGCAGAAATGGGGACAGCCTCCAGGGAAACAGTCGGCTTGCGGATGGCCAAAGCAGTGAAGTTACCTAGGGTTTGGACCCCGGAGGAGCTCCCGGCTAGACCGGATTCCAAAGCGGGAGGAGCCTTTGACCTTTCAAGAGAAGACCCCCCCTTCAAATGGAACAGGGTCAGGCCCAGGGGATAGTAAAAATCCGCCTTCTGGTATAACCTGGCGTCTTGAAGGGAGTGATGTGGAATTAAACCCCCTTTGTCTCCCAAGACATTGTACACTTCCTCCGCCGAGTGTGCCGTAGCGAACTTCGTCCGGAGATGGAACTACGAAGAACAACACCCCACAGATCTAAGGGACTGTGAGCTGGGAACTCAATGACGAAGTATCGCTTGGACCATTTGTCATTCTTAAACTCAACCCTCTCAAAAATTGGGGCATGAGAATGGGGATACAGGCTGTAAAAAGGAAAAGACCCGCCAATAATGAAGAGGATGAGGAATTCGTCCAATGTTGGGGTTCTGTCCAGAGCACAGCACCGCAAGATGTAGGAGGCGACATACTTGTGCGCATTGGCAGTCAACTGACCAGGAGCGAATCCGAAATGACGGCAGAGGTTGCGGAGCAAACCACGGAGGGGTAATCTGAACCCGTTCTCCACAGAGTGATATTGCATGACCATATACTTCTGGGGGTTTGGATTGTAGGATAAACTAATCTCCCCGACGGAATCGGGATGGTGGACCCAGAAGCCCTCGCTTAGAAGCACAGCCATTTCTCGAAGTTCATCCTCCTTAATGATAGAGGGTTCGTGGGTCTAGGTTTCAGGATTTGCAGGAGCCATTTCGGAGAAGGGAGTGAAAATTTGGGGGAAAATTGCAGTCGGAATTCGGGTCGGGTTAAGATTTGGTAGCGAAGGAGGAAGAAGACGAAACCATAAGGGGTTATATCCGTTGAAAGGATGGACCCAGGGTACTCGAGTGCGACGTTTCTAGTCCGATACGAAAACCGAAGGCGGCTCATCTTTAGTTTTCTAGCGACACGTCACTAGAAAACAAGGGGGCTTGTGATGGATATCGGGTCTGATGGACCCGACTCCAGGCCCAATGAAGGCCCATAACAGCGCGAGACGTATAAGGCCAGGTGGGGGTAACGGGCCGAGCCCGATACCACGCGTGTGGCAATGGAAAAAGACGACCCAATCATGGATTAAATCAAGGTGACCCCGTCCAAGAAAGGAATGGGACACGTGGCCCACATCATTAAGTTATGGACAAGATGGGAAGATAATGAGACCGAAAAAGAGGGGATCACAACCCCATGATCTCCAGAATTTCTCCCATTTTGTATAATTTTAATTGCAATATTAGAAGTACTATAAAAGGGGGAGAACCTTTCATTATAGAGGGGGACAACTCAAGCAATTCCATACTTAATCAAAGAATATCATCGAGTAATTATATCTTTCTGATCCATATTACGTTCTTAGTCCGCCATCTGATCGGGTTAATCCCATCACATATATAGGACGTATTTTCATCTACTTTGATCCTCTTTTTTCATATATATTCTTGTTCCTAGCCCTCCAAATTGAATAACAAATGGTTGTCCAAGCTGCTCTCCGTATCAACCTCTGCTTTCTATTGCCCTTCCTTAGGTACTGCACAAAGAATTACTGCGGGGAATCCCCTCTTAGCCCACAGCCCAGGCTAGGCATGACACTCCCATATAGGTTTCTTTCATACTCACATTTCCAGAACAGATGCTCAATGTCTTCTACTCCATTATCACACAACACACACCTATTATCAATTGGTAGGAATCTGCACAGCCGTTGCTTAGTTTGGACCCTTCCCTTCATTAGCATCCATACGTACAGTCTGTGTTTTGGAATTGTCCACCTGTTCCATACAATGTCAAACCATTCATCTTTTGGAAGCCGACCCATAAGCCATGAATACCCCTCTTCAGTTTTATACTCTCCCCTAAGTGGCATACTTGCAAACTCTTGCCTCACCTTAACCATTTTCCTCCAATAATAACAAGCATCATGTTTAGGGGAGTAACTCCAGTAATCCCCATCCTTAATATATTTAGAATGTATCCACCTTACCCATAAGTTGTCTTTCTTCTTTGCTAGATCCCAGTTCAATTTCATGATTAGTGCCTTATTCCACATTTCAGGTTTTTAAAACCAAGCCCTCCTCTATCTTTAGGTTTGCAGGTCGCCTCCTAGCTTATGAGTGGAACCTTCTAATACTTCTCCTCAGCCCCCCCCCCCCACCACAAGTAGTTCCTACACAAAGCTTGGACACACTTCATAACCTTTCCAGCCCAAACGTTAATAATCCCCATCAGTACTGAAGATATTAACCTTGCCCTACCAGCATAAGACAAGTTTTTGGACTTCCAACTTGTGATTATAGCAGACAATTTTTCCACAAACACATCACAATTAGTTGATGACAGTCTACTAGATGAAATTTGACATCCTAGATATGTGAATGGTAGCTTTCCTTCAGGAATATTTATAAGTCTCAATAGCCTGAGTTTATCCATTTGCTTCACTCTAGCCAATAAAATTTGTGACTTACTCAAGTTAATTGATAAGCCTGTTGTTTTCTCTAGAAGTTTAATAGCCTTCATAACACATCCAATTGACTTTTCATCAGCTCTATAGAGTATGATTAGATCATCCGCAAAGCATACGTTCACAATTTTAAGTTCCTTGCACCCTAGATGGTATCTAAGTGCATTTTCTTTCACAATATGCTCCAAACTTCTAGAAAGGTACTCCATGATTAAGACAAACAGCAGGGATGAAATGGGATCTCCTTGCCTAGCTAAGGCCTCTCCTACCCTTATAGAAACCAGTATTTTCCCCATTTATCAAAGTGTATAAGTAGAAGTAGTCACACAAAACAATATCCATTTAACAAACTGCCCAGGGAGTTTTAGAGATATAAGGATTTGTTCTAATGATTTCCAACTTACAGAGTCATAAGCTTAGGTTATATCAAGTTTCATCATGCATCGAGCAGATATCCCAACTCTGTTATACCCTTTAGCCATCTCTTGACAAAGAAGGACATTATGAATTAGTTCTCTCCCCTCCACAAATGCACCCTAGTTTTGATTTATGATCTTTGGCAGTACCTTTTTAGCCTGAAACAAATAAGCTTAGATATGATCTTATAGACCATATTACAACATGATATTGGCTTATAATTCCTTGCTTCTTGAGGACTCTCCACTTTAATAATGAGGACTATTTTTGTGCTGTTGATTTGTTTGAGAGTTATACCCTCTCTAAAGAAATCAAACACTGCCTCACTAAGTAACCCCCCCCCCCACCATCTTCCACTGGCTCTTGAAAAACCCACTTGTTTGTATATCCATCTGGCCCTAGGCTTTTAGTATTAGGACAATATCTCGTTTTACCCTGAAAGGGCACCTTACGTTCTTGGGTTGAATAAGGTCCAGTTGTTGTTCCATTGAGAGAGCCCTTCCAAGCTGCATCACCCTTTGATTAATTCTCTCCACCTCTACCTCAGTTCCTAGTAACTTTTGGTAGTATTGTAGTAACACATCAGCTACCCCTGCAGTATCATTAATTATCTCCCCTTTTGGATTCTTTATGAAAATAATATTATTTTGTATCCCCCTCTTTTTAACCCAATCATGGAACAGTTTGGTGCCCTGGTCACTTTTAGAAATCCTCCATCTTGACCTGTTGTTTCCTCATAAGTAACAACGCTTTCACTTTTAAATGGTATTCCTTAGTAAGGGCATTCTCCTTTGATAATAAGAGCTGCATCATGATTATTATCCTTCAACTCCTGGATTTCATGCAGTTCCATCCTCGAAATGTCAACCTGTTGATTAATATGCATAAACTTGTCTGTGTTAAGTTTCTTTAGGGGTCTTTTCAGTGTCTTTAACTTCCGCACAAGTTGAGACATTTTCTTGCCTTCCACCTCCTCTTCACAAACACTCTTAACACTTCCTTGGAAGTTAGGGTCTAGCCTCCACATGTCACAGTACTTGAAGCCATTTTTCCTTATTTGAATATGAGGAGGTGGAAAAAGAATTGGACAGTGATCTAAAATCCCTTCCTCTAAGATGAGAACCTTAGTTCCATATGTCATAAACCATTCCATATTGGCCAAAACCCTATCCAGCTTAGAATAAATCATATGGCCTAATGATTGTTTATTGGACCATGTGTAGAATGATCCATTAGAAGGTACCTCCTCCAATCCATACTGATTAATACAGTTCTTGAAGTCTTTGATTTCTTCAAAAGAGATACTGTTGCCTCTAACCCTTTCATTCATTTTTAGAACAGAATTGAAATCTCTCATAATACACCAAGCACCCTTAATATTTGCAGCATAATTAACTAGGGCAGCCCATAAGTGTTTTCTATTACTTCGGTCATTATGACCATAGATGAAAGTAATATAGAAGTTCTTGTTCCCTCTTCTCTCTGTTACCTTGTAGTGGACAATCTGATTAGTTGAGTTAATTATCTCTACCATCATTTCACTTTTATTCCATACCATCCATAATCTGTCATTTGGATAGTCCTTATTATTTATGAAAGAGCCCCAACCTTGGAAGAGCTTCCTTTCAATCTCAGCTACTCTAGCCTCCTTTATTTTGGTTTCCATTAAGCCCAACAGCTTAATGTCATACTTATTGATTAATTTCTTCACTTTTTCTTGCTTTAAAGGCCCATTCAGGCCCCTTATATTCCATCGTCTTACCATTTTAAGAAGGGTAAATGACCCTTATAGGGCCCTTTGAACAAGTCTGTATGTAACAGCAAACCATGGTGCAGTATATTGCTTCTTTCAGGCAGTAAGGACTTCTTGACTTTCTTCCTTCTGTTAACCTCAATGAACCCATCACAGTGAAACTCTTGCTTTTCCATTGTACTATGATTAGAAGGTGTCTCCATATTGGGGTCCTCTTTTCCACTACCATCCCCCATCTGCTCCTTTTTCCCTTCTATTTTTTTGGGTTGTGTATTCTAGGGCTCCCATACCATTCTCATCTTGTTCTTCCCTTGACCTTCTTTTCGTCTACATTCATGTGCCCTATGTCCAATCCCATCACATATAGGTAGGCCTGGAAAAACAAAACTAGAACCGATTACCCGAACCAAAATATCTGAAACCGAAACCGAAATAACCAAAACCCCGAAATGATCTGAATCGAACCGAAACCGAACTAAATAATTCATATCTGATTTAAATCCGAAACCGATAATATCTGAACCGATTAGATCTGAAACTGATAATACCCGAAATCGATAAAACCCGAAACTGATTAGATCCGAAACCGATAATATCCGAACCCGATTAGAACTAAAATCGATAATTCGAAACTATGTTTGCCTTTCTATAAGCATATTATATTTTAAATTTGTACTTTTATTTTACCATTTGAACTAATTACATTACTTGCTCATTCCCTCATAAAATGGATTATTTTTTTGAAAAAAAATATAAAATTTCATGCCTTAAATTTATTATATGTAGAAATTAAAGATAAGTTATACATATAAATGATAACGCACAAAAAAATAAAATTTGTGTAATTTTTAAATAGTGAAGTGTGGTATTCTTTTTGGGACGAAAGGATTATATGATGAATTGTATGGAATAGCTAGATTTTATACTAATTTCATCCCATTACAATAAACTTTATTGATTTGAGAGTTAATTTGATTAGTTTCAAACCAATTCACTCACTATTAGGCAATAAAATTAGATGCTAGTGTTAGCATTTTGAAAAGACTCTCTAGCGGAAGCATTTAGTGTTATCATTTTTAAATTTGATCTGCACCATTACATTTAGGTGTAAAATTAATTATATTTGACTCTATTAAATTTAATTTTATCTATTTTCAACCAAATACACTCAATAATTTATAAATTTTGCACTGAATTGAATAAAATTCACTTAATTTCACTCAATTTTTACCAAATTGTATTCAAATGGAACATAACACTATTTAAATTTATATTTTATCTTTTCATTTATAAACATAAGTATATTAGTAGATGTGAGAAAATTTTGATATTTCAAAACTAAATTTTAGAATCAATTTAATTATATTAAATTTATATCATAATTAAATATATATGTTTTCATAATTTGTAGTCCAAATTTGTAAAATATGACTAAAAAGTCAAAAAGGGAAGATTATTTAGGGTAGATATAATATAATTAGAAAAAAATATAAAATAATATGAGGTATTGAATTGATGATAGATTGATAAATGTGATAAAACATAAAAAGAAACATGGATAGTTAAATTTGAATTAGAAAATTAAAATATATCCAAAATATATTTGATCTGAAACCGAAATATATCCGAACTGAACTAGACCCGAAACCGAAATATATCCGACTCAAATTGTATCCGAAACCAAAATCTATCCGAACCAATTTATAACTGAACCGTATCTGAACCGACTCGAAATCGAACCGAACCAAAAAAATGTATAGAACCGAATCAAATCCGAACCGAAATTTAACCGATCCGATCCGAATCGATTATAACATATAACCGAAAGATATCCAAACCCAAAAAATCCAACCCGAAACTCATCCGGTTGACCCGATTGCCACCTCTACATGTAGGGCAATGTACCGGACACCACTCATATTTGATAGGTTGAGTAATTAGTCTACCATTTTCATCCTGGAATAAAATAGACTCTAGAAATTCATGCTTTATCTTGATTGATATCATTAGCCTTGCAAACTCCATCTTTGTTCTCTTTAGAGTAGCCATATCTATTCTCAATGGTTTTCCCAATAAACTCCCAAGTATGCTAAGGCCAATCATACTCCAATATTTCACCTCTAGCTGTGGAATTGAATCCATATTGGAACATCTTCAAGCTCATTCAGATTAACTGAACATCCTGGTTTGCACTTTCTAACATACACTGGCTTGTTATCAAAATGGTAGAATCTTTTGTCTACTACTTCATCCCTTTCCTCCTCTGTTTGAAATCAGACCACATATTGCCATGGTTTTAGGAAACTAACATCCTCTATCTGGTATGCTTTCTAGATTCTCCCAATGAAACCTTCCAACACTGATAGGGGCGGGTTAGCTCACAGAACATAGACCAGAGCAGTTGCATCCCAATATTTACCTTCATCAATAATATCCTCATTAGACAGTTTCAGAATTTTAATCCCATTCATTTCCCCCGCTTCAATATATGATAGAGAACAATGTACCAGATCATAGTTACCTACAACCTCCGCATATGATTTCTTCTGTTCAGCGGCAACCCCTTCTAGATTAATGGTTATTTCCTCTAGATTTGTGCTTGGTTCAAGATCTCTCTGCGCTTCTCATTGATTGACATGTTGTGTGGTATCGACCACGTTGATCACCTGGTCGGATCTTGGATCTCCGTTAGATTGATGATTCGTCCTCGGCCTACCTCTCCTTGCCATGTCTAGAGAGAGAAAGCAGGCTTTATCTAAAGTCACTTTTTAGTGTGTATAAATAATAATATAGCTAGCCATTTTGCATTGTTATCTCCAACCTTCCTTTGCTATAATTTAGATACCATATATTCATTTCACTATTATAGTATACTATTTACAATATGTTAAAATTTTATTATTTTATTTTATAAAATTAAGTAATACTATGTAAGTATGCGATTTAAAAATAATAATTTATTATAAAATACTATTTTTATATACTTTGTATAAAACTAAAGTCATTTTTTGTAATTTTTTTTTGTAAAAAAGTAAAATATTTGTTTGTAAAAAAATAAAATACGAAGTAATACTTTAATTTTCTTATGCGTTCTAGCGATGAACGTGAGGGAACAAATGTACTATGGCACATGAAAAAAACTAAACCAATCAATATTTTTCTTCTTTTTTGGCTTGCTATTTTACCAAACTTATTATTAGTAACAAGCCATTTTCATTTTTCAACAAACTTATTAAAAATTGACAAGTCCCTCATAAAAATTTACTTAGGCTTGTCAAAATATAGCACCAAACCATTTTGGGAGATGCTCTAACCCTAATAAAAATTACTCCTTACCATACTCCACCAATTTCTTTTAAACCCTAAGTCTGGAGCTCCCCACGCCAATCTTCCCGACGCCGCTCATTCAATCTTCTTCTCAACACTCTCTAAAATGGTGAAGAAAAGCAAGAGTAAGCCATCTTTGTTCCTTTTATTACTCTTTAATTTTGATTTATTTTTTGTCTACAATTGAGTGAGTGTGATTTCAGAATTATCTTGGGGTTTCTCGCTTGCTATGCAGAGAGTAAGAGCAAGAGAACATCGCTGAAGAACAAGTACAAGGTCATACGGAAGGTGAAGGAGCACCACAGGAAGAAGGCTAAGGAAGCCAAGAAAGCGGGCCTCCATCGTAAGTCCAAGGTTGAGAAGGACCCCGGCATCCCCAATGACTGGCCCTTCAAGGAACAGGAGCTCAAGGCTCTTGAGGATCGTCGTAATCGAGCTCTAGAGGAACTGGAACAGAAGAAAGCTGCCCGCAAAGAGAGGGTACTGATTATTCTATTGTGAAATTTTGAAATGCTTGGTTTTTTGTTGTAGTTTTTACTCCCTCTTCCCAAAACTAAATTCACAGCACAAACTGACTGTTTTCACATAATTCCTATAGTTTTTATTAAATTCTTATAGATTTAACATGTTGCACAAAATTTTTCTCACTGTGTACAGAGTGTCTGCTTTAGCATAAAACCAGTTTTTACTATATTCACAGCAAAAATTAAATATCAAGCCTAGGAATTTAGTGGAACATAGTGTTTACTCACTTGTTTTAAAGAGCATTTGATGTATTTTCTACTAACTGGGTTTTAATTGTCTTGGAACGTGTTAGAAGTTGAACACTTTTCCTTTTATTCTATGCTTTGATTGTATTTTAGGGATGCACTCAATTGATATTTCACCACTTTTGACCCTTTTGTGTACGTCCACTACGGCATATAATTTTATTCTAGCTCCGTCCCGTAATCGTCTTCTCACTATCTTATTTGGATTGTCCCAAAATTTTCTTCCTCTTTCTTTTTGGGGTGCTCAGTGAGTCTTTATCAGGTACATTTTTCTCACACTTCTAGGTCACGTGTTCCATACTTGATACCCTTGAATCATGATCTATTTTTAGCCATTGGCATTCTTAAAACATTCCTCAAGCTGTATCTTATCAGAGTGGTTGTTTTATTTATCACTTTATCTTTCTCAACTAGATTATATTTTTATTTTGTTCCGCTAATAATATATTCTCCTGTTAATTACTTTGCTAGGCTAAGAAGAGAAAGCTGGGCCTCCTTGAGGACGATGACTTGTCAAAACTTGCAGACATGGCTTCTGCAAAAGAGCAGAAGTATGTTAGTGAAAATATTGAGGATAGTCGTATAACTGTGGTTGGTAAAAATCACGGTATGCAAGAAAGCTTTCTACTCTACACTTTTCCTATTCTGTGACTTCATGTGGGTTTGCTTTGGAGAAATTGTAGTTTTTTTTTCCATTTCCTAATTGGTTGGCTCTGCATTTTTCCCTTTTCTTTCTTCGAAATTTTTTTCAGATAACTCGGATCGGGCTTTCTACAAGGAACTAGTCAAAGTTATTGAAGCTTCTGACGTTATTTTGGAAGTCCTTGATGCTAGGGATCCACTTGGTACCCGTTGCATGGACATGGAAAATATGGTTATGAGATCAGGACCTGACAAACGTCTTATATTGCTCCTTAATAAAATTGGTATGCTTTCCTTCTTCTAGCTGTCTCTATCATTTCTTCCCTGTTGTTTTTTCAGCTCACTCATTTGAGTTCTTTACGATAGATTGTCAAGATTTGTTGGTTGTTAAAGTTGTATTATTGTTACAGATGCCATCCTTGTATTCCTAGCTAACAAGTAATTTGAATCTATTAATGGAACTAGAAACAATGATTTCATTGTATGGTTTTTTTGAGTGATTAAATTTTCTTAATTTAATGGCCAAGGTAATCTTGTTTCCTTCTCAGATCTAGTCCCTAGGGAAGCTGTTGAAAAGTGGCTAAAGTATCTCCGAGAGGAATTCCCAGCAGTTGCTTTCAAATGTAACACTCAAGAGCAGAAGTCAAACTTGAGCTGGAAATCTTCAAAGGCTAAAAAAAAGACTGTCAATCAATTTCAGACAAGTGATTGTCTTGGTGCAGAAACACTTCTAAGTCTGCTTAAAAATTACTCAAGAAGCCACGAAGTATATATTTTTATTGAGTTCTCCACATTTTTATGTTAAGTTCGTCAAATGCTCCCTAGGATTTAAAGTTTGATTTCAAATATGAACTATTGCTGCAATTTAAAAAAAATTATTTTCTTTCTCTAAGATGGTAGAATTAGGAGCAGCGTGGGTCCTTTATTCACTTCATGCATAAATTTGTTGTGTCAGTTATACGCGTTAAGTGTCCTAAATTAAATATGTTTTGTTCTTGCTGCAGATAAAAAAATCCATCACAGTGGGGATTATTGGTTTACCCAATGTCGGAAAAAGTAGTTTGATTAATAGCTTGAAGAGATCGCATGTCGTCAATGTTGGCTCTACACCAGGGTTAACAAGATCAATGCAAGAAGTCCATCTAGACAAGAATGTCAAACTATTAGACTGCCCTGGTGTTGTTATGCTTAGATCAAGCGAGAATGATGCATCTATTGCTCTTCGTAACTGCAAGAGAATAGAGAAGTTAGATGACCCAATTGGTCCAGGTATTTGATCATGGGTTTCTGTTTTTGCAAGCAGGATCAACCTTTTCTTTCTGCAAATCCTGCAATAAATTTCTAGACACCCGTTTTATGAATTTTTGCAGTCAAGGAGATTCTCAAACGTTGTCCCGCTTCATCGCTGGTAACGTTGTACAAGATTCCTGACTTCGACACAGCAGATGATTTTCTTTGTCAGGTTGCCACCGTAAGGGGTAGACTTAAAAAAGGCGGCATTGTTGACATTGATGCAGCAGCTCGGATAGTTCTGCATGACTGGAATGTGGGTATGTTCTGTCGGATTTTGGATTTTGCATGAACTTAATCTTACATAATTTTATACAATTAATTGGCACGATAAATTGAATTCCATAAAGGTGCCAATAAAAAAGAATAAGATGATATATGTTCATGTTTGCATAACAATTTTGAATCATGTCAGGTAAGATTCCTTACTTTACAATGCCCCCACAGCGGAATGATGTTGAGCATTCAGAAGTGAGAATTGTTTCAGAATTTGGGAAAGAATTCAACGTAGATGAAGTTTATGGCAAGGAATCATCGTTCATTGGCAGCCTCAAGTCTGTTAATGAGCTGAACCTAGTTGAGGTCCCATCCAACTGCCCGGTTAACTTTGATGAGAACATGCTTGAGGTATTGTATTGTTTCTTTACCATTTTCTGCTATTTGTTGTTTTGGTATTATTACAGTCCTTTGCAAAAATGCAAGGTAAGGTTTGCCCAACCACACCTTTATGGCGGGACCCATCTTCATACCCGTGTTGATTATCTACATAATATGATATTTTTAATTCAACCGAAAGAAACCATATGATGCTGAAAAGATGTTGTGGAAACTCATGACAGGACAAACCACAACCACCACCTCCCAGAACTGAAGATGTAAAGGGAGACGATGAAGCCATGGGGTTGGAGAAGGAAGAAGGAGAAGAAGAGAAGGGAGGTGCCAAAAGCGACAATAGGAAGCAAAACGAGAAGCTATACGATGTGGAGGGTATGCTTAATCCCAAATTGAGAAGAGCCGAGAAAAAGAGGAGGAAAAAAGACAAGAACTCCGCGGAAATGGATTGCAACGATTATGATTTCAAGGTGGATTATGTCAAGAGCGACTCCGCTATGGATGGTGTCAGCGAGAATGTTGTCGCTGCTGATTATAGTAGCAGCACAAACAGATTTGAGCTACCCTCTGGGGTTACACTGGAGAATGAGTAGTGGGAGTTTTGCATGGAATCTGTCCTTTTTTTTCCATTACCTAAGTATGAATGCATAGGGACTTGGAGTTTTTGTTTATTTATACCCATTGATGTATTGTTTTTTTTGTGTAGGCCTTGTGTCTTTGCCTTTTTAATTGCTACTCCGGACTATAAAGAAGGTCTTCAAGGACAGATTTAATGTTTTTTTTACTTCCAGATAAACGCAGAAGTTAAGAAGATAATAGGTGGATGTTTCTCCATGTTCATCATGTTTATGTGGGTCAATATTTATTATAAGCAATTTTTAATTTAAAAGTTAGTTGGTGATATGTTTTTAAGTTGTTTTATAAGTTGGAAAAAATAAATAAATATTACCTATTTAGTTTTAAGTCATCTTTTATGAATATTTCTAAACAATTTGTTTATTATTTAAGTCATTTTACTTTCATGAAAACAATATTTGGCTTTTAAATATCTTATTAGTTAAAAATTATTTATTATTCGAGTAATAATAAGTCAATAAGTACCACTATAGATTGTGTGACTTTGTTCTGTTAAGGCCTCGGAGTACGTATCCCGCCGGACGTCCAAAAAGATGCCGGCGGGAAGGTGGGAACATTACCCCCTCATGCGGGACGGAGGGGACCGCCATGATGGTCCTCCTATTGCTTTTTTACTTTTTTTTCCTTCTCTTTTTCCCTTCTTTGCTGCTTTTAGTATTAAAAAATGGAAGGGGAAGAGAAAGAGAACCACATCTTTGAAAGACGATGAGAAGAAAGAGTAAAAGGGAAAGTTAATGCAACACTGAGTTGACAAAATGGAAGAGAAAAACCATACCACTAGCCTAAGGATGTTATCAAAGTTAGGGTCACTTGGACAAAGATCTATCTTAAGTTTCTGAAAAGGGTAAGTGGTTACTTGGACCACTTGTAACCTTCAATTTGCTCCATTAAGTGTCTGTAAAACCAGTATTTTCACTGTTTAGTTTTACGGAGTAATATTTTCAAAAGATTACTTGATGACAATGATTCATTTTAACATTTTAAATTTAATTTATACTCTACGAAAATAGAATGACGTGTTTACCAAGTCAATGAGAGTTATTGTTTGTCTATTGGGAATTAAGGTATTCAACTTTGCAATTGTTATTTCAAAGTAGTGATACTGTTATTACGAAATAGATTAATTGAGTAATCAAAGTAAACAGAAGACGTAAAGACACACAGATTTAACGTGGTTCACCAACGTTGTGTTGGCTACGTCTATAGGCAAGAACGGAGACTAATTCTATTATAACAGAGGTTCCAGAATACCGAGTTCTTGTACCCTACCTCTATATAAATAGTCACACAAAATGGGCTAGACCCAATACAATATTTAGAGCCCAATACAACAACATAGCATACCGTCAGGCCGGGGGTGACTCTGCCCATCGGACCCCCAAGCAGCTACTGAGTCGTCGGACTTATCCACCAAGGGATTCGTTAAATTTCTATGGATTGCATTGGGGGGAAATCTACCAAAGCTAAGCAGATATATAGACTCCTTTCTCGCTGCTAAGGGAAAGCAAGAAATAAAAGGATTTTTTTTAACCAGCACCCTCTTTTGGGTATGCAGGTACTAAGAGTCCTCTCACTACCATCCATAAGACATCATCTGGCTGGGTTTACTTATCTGCGTAGTGGCAACACAATACAGATTCAAGGCATATTAATAGATACTTTAATGTAACTTAATAAGTCTAAATTGTTTTTTGAATAAACATTAAGGAAATATCGCGAGGCAAATTTCATGGTGGACGTAAGGTCCACCATAGATCTATATCTGAGCAAAATAAGTATTTTCTTATTACTTATATAAGCATCCCTTTTTTTAAAAAAAATAAACAAAGGATTTTTATGTTAAAAAGTCCCCAAAAAATATGCATCTAAGGTGCACCATAGAAGCACTCAACATATGATAGGGAGATTTTTCTAATACCAAAATAAGCAGAGCACAAGCCCAGAGTGATTTCTCTAAATAGTTTTCTTCATTCTTATCGAAATGCTCATAGTTATATAATTTATTTAAAGAAATGCATTTTATTGCCTCCAAACTCCGTTCTAAGGGCATGTTTTCTTTTTTAAATCTTTTACTCTAGTCACTTTGGACTTAGTTTTTAGATTTCACTTTTTAGGCTTTATATTTCAAGGCTTCAAATCTCTATATATACAATGGTAGGAGGCTAAAATGAATAGTGTTTCCGCCAAAATTTATTGGGCCGGGTCACTGATAAAGGGCTGGGTAATATTGGACTACTTTTTCGGTTTGGAGGCTAATGATGAAACCTATTACTTTGGGCGGCGTGTGCACGATAATAGGCTAGGTGGTATTGGGCTACTTTTTCAGTTTTGATGCCAATGATGAAACTTATTTTTGGGGCACCGTGTGCACGGTAATTAAAAAAGCTTTTACTACTTTTTTAGGTTTTAATTTACTTTGTGTCATTTAATACTTTAGATTGAACAAATCTTTAGAGTACTTGGCCATTTAATGCAATAGATTCTTCCCACTCCAAACTCACGTATTTATATGAAGCAATTCACATTTACTCCAACACCCACATCCAACGAATTGTGTTACTAAATCACATACGAAGATGTCCAAAAAACCACAAACCAAAATGTGGAACTTTATTGACAATATTGATAACAGTCGCACGGCATGGATGCTAAAGTTACGAGCTATACGCGTTTACAACATTTCGGCTTGGGCTAAGGGAGGTGATTCCATGGAAGTCATCTTCCATGACGAACACGTAATTTCTTAATACTGTGTATTTCACAATATTTACATAATTAGGAAACTCATTTCTAATTCTTTTCGTTTTTTACAAGGGACGAGGATTCATGCTCATATTAAAAAACCAGAAAAGAAACGTTTTGAAACCCAAATCGTGGAAGATGGCGTTTTTGGAATTTGAAATGTTTTTGTTCATGAAAATTACCTTTCATGCAATCTTTGTTGAATTTTTATGAAAAGACTGAAGTCAAGACGCTAAGTGAAAAGGACTTTCCCAAAATCAAGTTTGACTTAAAATCATTCTCGAGCATTCAAGCTCAGTCCTGTTTTAAACGATCAACTTCTCATCAGTATAAAAATTTTGTTAATTCACTTTCGCAAAGTGCGCATTCAAAGTTTACATACCTTCAGTATTTTGAGCCAAAAATATAAGTTTTCTCGGTTGGTGCAGATGTGATAGGAAAAATTGTTGGGCGATCATAAGTTCAAACACACACATAAAAAGAGGTGGAGAAGAGAAGCTAATGGAGATAACACTTGAGGATCATGAGTATGAGAACTTATTTATAAATGAAACCTAAGAGCTAATGTTTAGAAAAATATTAAGTTAACGAAAAAAATTGCAGAGGCAACTGCTTGGCTTGCACATTATGGGGAGAATATGTGGAGAAGTTCTTGAATTGTTTGACCCAAAGTGTTCCGGGACCTTTTATATTACTTCTTAGCTTCTGTTGGCCTAAGCAATACATGGTTAAGATTTAAATATTATACATTTTTCTTTTTATTTACGTTTCATTATTAATCAAGATTGAATATATTCATGACTAATTGAAATGACAGGATAGGTTCAGTGATTGTTTTAACTTCTTTTCATGTCACAAAGATGATTTTCGATGTAAACTCTGATGAAGTTAATCTATCTCGAGCTAGGTGCGATACTAAACTGCCCTTTATATTACTTATGAGTCGGCTTTATTTCGAAAAATATTGTTTATACAATTTTTTTAAGCTTACCGTTACAAGTTGACGATGTGAGTAGCATTAACACTTTGGTGATGGTTTGTGGAAATGAAGATGAAAACGAATCTTTGAAAATTAAATCACCACTTTGTAGACTCTAATTGACACAACAAAGGTTAAATTTTCACTTCTAGCCATTTAAATTATGCCCATTTCAATCTTACCGAGAGAGTATGTGAATACTACCCATTTCGAAAAGGATTTTAAATTCATTTATATATAAATAAATAGCCCGGGACGTATTGGATTCTAGGCGAGCTTTCTTGTCTTGAAAATACACCTAATTTGTGTTACTTGGGGTGCACCGAATGCAACAAGAAGGTCATACCCGACAATTCCCAATTTAAATGTTCTGGATGTGATCTTACGATGCCACATGGAGTTTACAAGTAAGTTAACTTACTTTTTCTAGCAAGTACATTGTATATTCTTTGAAAATGTACTGCAAATTGAAGGTAATACTATTGCTATAACGAACAGGTTTAAGGTTAATGTGCACGTCTTTGATGCCTACAGCCATGCCTCCTTTATTCTTTGGGACAGAGAGTTTTTTTTTCGTAACCCTCCATTCCACTTTTCATGGCATGTTGGTTGGCTAGCTTTTTCTTCTTTCTCATCCAACATTTTTTCATACATAAAAGTGGATTGGAGGGTTACGAAAAAACAAAAAAAAAAAACTCTGTAACAAGAAAGAAAAAGGAATTAAAAATTTGATACGTGATTTAATTTTGCCTTGTGCCTGCCTCGCAAATAGGGGTGCCTCGCGCTATGTCATGCATGTCAATTTTGTCCTCACCCACTGTATCATCTTCCACTCCATTAATGACAGGGCAATGCAATGGTTTGCCATGCCATTGCATATCCTCTTACTTGTCATTGTCCATGCTCTTAGCTCGACTTGGTGGTACTGTAGCATAAGTCATCGGATCAGGTGTGGCTAGCTTTGGGGTAATAAGACGTTTTGCTTCAAATGTTTGGTGTGCTGCTTTTTCCTTGGCCATTTTAGCCCTATGCAAACCTCTTCCTACATTCGTGTGTTAAAAAACACAAAACACAATGTTGAGATATAGAACCCCGAAAATATCTTAATCCACATTTCTTACAGGGACATTTTACCATATCTTCATTATTGGCAAATGCAACTTTCAAAAACTCTTGTACACCGTTTAAAAAATCGAGATTAATCCAACTATTTTTCATCAATCGTTGTAATATGTTTTTATAGATTAACCACAAAACAAACTAGTGTTTGGGAATAGTTGAAATGATCCAAGAAAAGCCGGTCAAATTAGGTTTCTGTCTCTCCCGTATCAACCAGTCATAACCTCCGTCTGTAACGCCCCGAAAATAGGTGTATCAGAATTAATTAATTGATAATTAATTAATTACTGAGGACCCAAAAATATGTGAATTTTAAAGTTTATCAATAAATAATAAAAATTATATCGTTATGTAGAGTTTAATTGTCTGATTCCAACGATTCAATCGGATTTCAATTTGGGGAAAGTTGGACCAAAAAGTGTTCCCCGATTGGGACCAAATTAGTCCCAATCAGGGACTTGCGTCTGGAATCCTAGCAATCGCCGCTCCCTCCACCGAGACGCCAGAACAGGGAAATGGATAGCACCAAACCTGTGTCTTCTTCCTCTCCACTCCACTATATAAACCTCTCTAAACTTCACCATTTTTCACCATTCTTCTTCCAAGAGATAACTGAGAGTGTAGAGAGTGAGGTAGTGCTGTCAAGAGAGCTCCCCGTCGCCGGAGATAGCCACAATCTTCGCCGGAAGTTTCGCCGAAAAATCTTCAAAACCTCCATTACACTTCGAGGTAAGCCCGTAGATATATCTAATGACTAGAATGTTCATATAGGTCCTTTCTACGTTCATAAATGGTCATTTGGTTGAGTTTTGTGTTTGACATGTTTGAAGAACCAAGAATCATAAACCTTGAATTTGATGTTTAAAATATGTTTTAATAATTTTAAAATGATCTACAAACTTTGGAGAACATTTCTACAAAGTTTAATTGAAGTTCGGTGACGAAAAATGGTATTTCCGAAAAATGGACCAAAGGTTGAAGAAGACGAATAGTAACCCAAAACTAGCATTATCTGGATCGATCCAATGGCCTGGATCGATCCGCTGGGACTATTTTCTATACATATGGATCGATCCAGAGGGCTGGATCGATCCTCCAAAAATCTGATCCGAAAATTTGTCTGAAAATGCTATTTTTGAGCTCTAAAATCTTATTTTTGAGACCAATTGATTATGATTATTATAAAAATGAATTTTCACAATAAAATGATGTTTTTAACAAATTAAAACATTATGTGATGCACTCGAGACTAGGCCGCTATTTGTTATTAAAGGTTATATGATCATTATGATGAATAATTATTATGGATGATTATGAATGATAAACCTACTGATTAGGATGATTATTGATAATTAAATCATGATTAAAAATGAATATAATGGTGATCATAAAATCGTTGTATTGTTAAGGTTATCTCGAAGACCTCTAAGATAGACCTCAAATTAGATTGGGCCTTGCGGGTATAAAAATGTATATTCGGTGGCCTTGGATAAAAACGTACATACGGGATCCATAAACCAAACTAGAGGAACTCGTTTGGGGATACCACCCAACCTGGCAGTTAGTGTTTTACTGTTTGTTTTTTTGGATTTGTACCTTAAGCGAAACAAAATGTGTCTACACATTTATCTTGTATATAAAAATGTCTTATACTTTGAAATATCAATAAAGAAACAAAATATAAACATAAAAAATTAGGAAAAACTATATATAACGGATCGGATATTTGGATAAACAGTTATTTAAACGGATGCATATTCGGATGGGATTTTAAACGGGTCGGATATACAATTACTAAATCTGCATCCATTTAGTAATCGGATATCTTTAATCGAATACGAATAATATCCGTTTAAAAAGGATACGGATATTTCGTTTTTAAACGGATACAAATACGGACGGTAATCGGATTTTCAGCTATCCGTTGATAGCTCTATATTTGACCTTCAATATTAAACTTCTAGATTGGAGACACCAATGTTTAGATTTCAACTTTCGGTAAAATCAAGTCGAAAAGAAATTTCCATTCTGACACTTTAAGGCTATTAGTAGCACTCTACCATCGCTCACTACAAATCAGCAATCACTCACTGTTACATCATCGCCGACTCAACTCACCATCTCACTCAAATCACATCTGTAGTGCCTCACTTCTACTGCAATGATTACACTTTTTTACTTTAATACTCATCTATTTCTAGCCAAATTAAATTTTATCTTTTATAAAAGAATAAAAAATCTTTTTTATTATTTTCCGGTTTATTATTATGTTTTCTCTTCATTTTTTTCATTTGGGATTTTTATTTAACATTTATCTAATTCTAATTTAGTGAAATCTATCTTTAGTATGTAATTGAAATAAATAATTTATTAAACATCTTATAAATAAAATATTACTAAAGTCTTATCTGGAGCTAAAAATAATCTTACAAAATGTTGCTAAACAAGATTTCCAAGAAAAGAATAAAATACAAAACTAAACAAAAAAAAAGAACTAAACAAACAAATAAATGAAATTAAACTGAGAAAAAAAGAAACTGAAAAAATAAAGCGAAACATCAAAAGGATTCCCTCGATAATCAATTCCTAGACCCAGCTTAAAACCCAAGAAGCAACACAAAATTGAAAAAAGAGAAAAAAACATCAATATAGGGAGTAAAATTTTCTTCCGTGTCTACTCACGCTTGGAAATCACGGTAAAGGAGGGGAGGTGTTTGCAAGCCTTCATGCCAGGTGGCAATTGACACATAGGATCACGCCGGTTGTGCGTGATGTGCTACGGAGAGTCTAAGAATTGAAAAGTTAAACTCGGTACATTGAATAAATACGAATGCCTAGCGACTTATGACGCAATAGTCTCACAAAATGAACCCAATAGATAAGGACCATAGAAATGCTTGAAACTACTGAGGTACGGTGAAAAAACAAGTGATGTCTTAACATAGAGGTCACAAATACTAATTATACATAAGTGTCGTGCTTGATCTTTGCAAAATGCAGTAAACAAGTGCATTGATTCTTAATACTTACCGGATGAGCCAAACGGACTGCCTTCGTCGCTAGAATCTGATCCTCTATTGAAGGCCTGGAAATTTGAGTCGGGATAAGGGGAGGTGGTATTAGCTCGACTTGGTGGTACTGAAGCATAAGTCATCGGATCAGGTGTGGCTGGCTTTGGGGTAAGACCTTGTGCTTCAAACGTTTGGTGTGCTGCCTTTTCCTTGGCCATTTTAGCCCTATGCAAAACCTCTTCCTACATTCGTGTGTTAAAAAACCCTGTCAGTATAAGAAGTATTTCTAGCCCAAAGTGTTCCAAAAGAGACAATGTGTTGTTTATCCAATACAATGTTATTAGACAATGTGTTGAAAAAACATAAAATACAATGTTGAGATATGGAGCAAGCTCAGGAGTCATGTCATAGTTCAGTTGCACTTTAAATATCAATGTTATTACCAATGTCATGGAACTTGTTATGTAATATGGAAGGGAATAAAAATCCCCAAGACAGATAGTGAGATAGAATGCACTATCTTGATGAGCTTTATCCTGCAATTCAATCAGTGTTTTGGAATTTCTTCGTTATGAAGAACAATTATAGTTCATTTAACCAATTATGTTGCAACTTCAATATATAGAAGGCAGTCATCTCGATTCATGACCATTTTGTCGAAGTGTGTTAATAGAAAAGACATGGAAGTGTGGAACCCAAAAACATCATAGAGGCATTGGTCAACCTATAGAACATCATAGAAATTAGAAATACATTAACCTGCAATTAACGTGCCCATACAACAACATTGCCCCAGTGCCCCAACGGCTCCCGCCCATTGCAGGGTAGGGGGGGGGGGGTCGGATGTACGTTACCCCTATGTTTAAAACATAAAGCGGCTCTTTCCAGATGACCCATGATGAGCGTCGAAAGTTGCATTGACTAACTGCTACTTCACAAATGCAAGAAGCGCAAACAGTTTATAACCTGCCCATGCGAGTTTAAATTTAAAATATACTACTGTGATAATGAAAAGAAACTCAACTACCTCTATTATGTGCAGTTTATTCATAGAACTATATTGTCACCGCCAGATCCATCTACTAGAGTACTAGTGAGTCCTCCATATCAAGTCAGAAATTTACATATTTGGAGGAGTATAAGCTTTACCACAAACAAAGAAACACACACACACACACAAACACATGCACACACATGAAGTGAGACGGGCGTGGGCAAAGGTCATGTGACTGTTCAGGCAGGTGACATCTTAGGACCTGTTTCGCCGGTCGGTAAGAGGTTTTGACCGAGCATTCCCTAGTGTGCATGTGACCCTCATGCTAGTGGACAATTGTAAGCCTAAGAAGATATGTAGGCTTAGGAAACATGTTGTAGCCAGCACACCACGAGCCTAGGGTTAAATGAATAACAAGTGCAATCCACTCAAGCATAGATACATGTGGTTGTGGTCAGCACGGGAAAGATCTTGGGCATTTGCTGGGTCACACCCACAACATCTACATAAACACCATTAGCCACATGGGAGAGGGCCATATTTTGATAACAACACTCTTGTATTCCAGTTGCTGTAAAACTCATAAATCCTGTTCTCCCTGTCTATATCCAGTGCATGTTATTTTCATCTTAACTCTACCTGGAATCCGTAGTTTGGGCAATGGAGATTGGAGCCTGGGCATTGGACGCTAGATCCTGGACTTCGAAATTTGGATAGTGGATTAATTTTAACTAAAACTTGTAGTCTTGAATCTGAACTTTGGAGACTGCAATCTGTAGACTAGTGTGGATAATAGAACATAAAAGTTGGTAAGAGCAGGCCCCTAGCATACATTTGTGCCATGAGTGTTCCCATATAGGTGCCCTTTTACTTACTCTCGGATAAGATCCGGACCAGTGATAGCAGAAGTCCACCTTAATTATATTACTAGGTGTGGGTTAATTAAGTTTGTTACTATTTTATATTTATTAAATAAAAGGACTCTCAGGCTATTTGGATTCCTGAGGCCCTAGGCTAGCTTAGCTAGTTAGAACTTATCACTTTATTCTCTTATCTTATCCGATCAGTTTGATCTTATCCATTTGTTAGAGTTGTTATAAATATCCCAGCTTCTCTATTGCTGAGATATCCGGGGGAAATAAATCATCAATCACATTGAGATCCTCTTGGCTTCTATCACTTTTTCATCGGTGAGATTCTTACTGAGAGAAGGGAGGAAGAGTTCTATTTAGAATTAATTTAGATCCTGAATTAATTCAAACAAGTTTCTATCATTTGGTATCAGAGCGCTCGTTACTCGATCCCGATGGTGATTACCCGTTGTCCCATTCAAACGCTGCCCACGGTGAGGACGGTGGATCCAGCGAGCAATCAGCACACGAAGTTACTCCGCAGAACAACACTCTAGCACAAATCGCTGCCAAGCTTTCTGTGTTAGATGACCTTAAGGCAGAAGTGACTGCCCTGAAAGTGCAGGTTAGAAGTACTTCTGGGAAGACAAAGATGAGGCAGTATACGGACGATTCTGGCGATGAAAACGATCACCACCGCCGATTTCCCAGATCCAAAGTTGAGTTCCCTAAATTCAGCGGCGGAGATCCACGGGGCTGGGTGTCGAAGGCTGAAAAGTACTTTCGTTACTATGGAACATCAGAAGAAGATAAGGTTGAGATAGCGGCCATGCACCTGGAGGGTGACGCTCTCGACTTGTTCTCCTGGATCATTGCCGAAAGGACGCTCTTGTACTGGGAGGAATTCATCAAAATCATTGAGGAGCATTATGGACCGCCAGAATACTTGAACCCAGACGAACACCTTGTCTTAATCAAACAAACAGGCTCCGTACAGGACTATCGTCAAGAGTGGGCGAGAAGGGTTGCTCGAGTCCGAAACTGGCCTGACCATTGTCTCTGGGGTGTCTTTATTGCTGGTTTGAGAGAGGATTTGAGGTCGGAGGTCAGAATCCACAAACCCCCAAATTTGTGTTCAGGGCTTCTAGTCTAGCCCTTGAGTTAGAGAAACGGAATGCACCTGTGCATTTCAAGACAAGTTCTATGGGATCAGGTCAGGGTGCTGGTTCTGATTCTACCATTGACCCAAACCGAGAGGTAAAAAACTTGTCCCAATCTCACTCGCCCCAGCCACTTGCATTCTCAGGATCTTCAAGCTCAACACCATCCTTGCCCGTTTCGAGATTTAGTAGGGACGAGTCGATGAAGCTGCAACGCAGGGATAAAGGACTTTGCTATCGGTGTGGCGATCCCTTTAGGCCGGGTCACCGTTGTTCGACTTCATCCACTACCTTCTCCTTGATGGAAGTTGATGAGGAAGGTAACCCGATGAATCCCAAGCATGTTCCCATTGATGGGGAGGCAAAAGAGGAGGAAGTGTCCTTTAATGCAATTCTGGGAACACCAACGTCCGCCACAATGATATTAAGTGGAAACTTACATGGACATGAAGTTCTCATGTTAATTGATAGCGGTTCAACACACAACTTCATCTCTGAAAAACTTGTGGAGCAACTTAAGCTACCTGTTTCCTCTATTCAGACAATTGGGGTACAGGTAAGAGACGGTTTTATTATTCGGTGTGATCAGATTTGCAAATCCATTTCAGTTAAGCTTCCAGGTTTGACTCTTACACAAGATTTTTACCCATTTCCACTAGCTCATTCTGACATGGTTCTTGGAATCAAACGGTTAGCCTCTCTGAATACCATTCAAGCAAACTGGAATGAAATGTCTCTGATTTTTTGGGTTGACGGAAAGCGATATAAATTACAAGGCATCTCGAAAGTTGATCAAAGAAGTAGATTAAATTCAATAGTCTGTCGTCATCTGAATGACTTAATGCAACACCAACATCCAAACTTCCACCGTGAGGACAAGGTGTCTTTCAGAGCGGGGAGTAATGATAAGATCCGGATCAGTGATAGCAGAAGGCCACCTTAATTATAATATTAGGTGTGGGATAATTAAGTTTGTTACTATTTTAAATTTATTAAATAAAAGGACTCTCAGGTTATTAGGTTATTAGGATTCCTGAGGCCCTATGATAGCTTAGCTAGTTAGAACTTATTACTTCATTCTCTTGATCTTATCCGATCAGTTTGATCTTATCCATTTGTTAGAGTTGTTATAAATATCCCAGCTTCTCTATTGCTGAGATATCCGGGGAAAATAAACCATCAATCACATTGAGATCCTCTTGGCTTCTATCACTTTTTCATCGGTGAGATTCTTACTAAGAGAAGGGAGGGAGAGTTCTATTTAGAATTAATTTAGATCCTGAATTAATTCAAACAGGTTTCTATCACTCTCTGTCCCGGATCATATTAACCTCTTGCTAATCGGGGTTCACCTCTTTGGACTTAGCTTGGCTCGAGAAGCACAGTGAAAAGGTGGACATTGAGAGGAATCTTGATATGTCTGAAGAGGTTAATGAAGCATACGAGCAGCAAATAGTCGTTGGGTACAAATTTCCCAGGGGTAATTTGGTAGTTTATGAGGAAGTCCACCACGAAAGGGTTGAGAGGAAGCCACAGCCCAAACACCATCAAGTAATGGACTTCATGTGTTACATAACATTCTCCCACTCCAGCTCGTATTTATTCATAATTTTACTGTCACGTAAGGACTAACCACAACACAACACTTAACCTGCCAGCGACGATGGTTGAACATTCCAACGCTTCACCATTCTCATACAGTATCTAGGTTGGTTTTCAGCAATAAAGTAGTACGTCACTGATTTACATAGCTAAATATGTTGATTTTAATTCGTTCGTTTGGGACAATTGTCCTATCATGTGCGAATTATTCATAGAACCATACTGTCATTATTTGTCTTATTAGATGACCTCACCATTCTCCTAAAGTATATTGGCAAAATTGACAAGAATACTCCCAGAAATTACAGATTTTACATAAATACTCCCAAATTTGTTTATTCACATCATTACTCCCACATTTCTCTTTTATTTACGTTGTTACTCCCAAATTTGGTAGTGATCATTAGTGTTACTTGGATGTGTCATTTTTGCGTTAAGTGAACAGTTAAAATGCAGACATGTATTTTTTCCACTCTAATATACTAAATTCACTTCAACTTATTCTCTCCACCGTCTTTCTCACGTCTTAGTAAGCCTAATTATTGCCCTTATTTCCCATCACTTTTAAAAAAATTGAGATTTCAAACTTCTTAAATCTTTTTAATGATTAATATCAAGTCTGTTCATATTAATTTAATTTGAATTCAATAAAAAAAGATAAAAAACCCCGTATAAAAAGAGGCACCCGAGAAACACTGATAATGAAGCAATCGCGGAGTAACGACGTAAATAAAAGAGAAATGTGGGAGTAATGGTGTAAATAAACAAATTTGGGAGTATTTATGTAAAATCTCTAATTTCTGGAAGTGTTCTTGTGAATTTTGCCAAGTATATTGGTTTGTTTTCAGCAATGAAGTAGTACATCACTGATTTACATAGCTAAATGTGTTGATTTTAATTCGTTTGGGAATCGGGACTACTAACACACGGGATATGCAAGTGAGAAGCTAAAGTCAGAATATCTTCCATTTCGACATATCTTTTCAGCTGTACATAACTTCATTATGCATTAGTTAAATTTTACTTGTTCGAAGTAAAAAATGACAGGTAGAGTACCTGGAACTCCAGCACTTGCTTCTGTTGCTCAGCTTGCAATCTCCCAATTGTACTTACAAATTCACCCACTGTAGACTCAATACGCTCGCTAAGAGCTTCCCCTATAGCCTTCCCCAAGAAGAAGGCATCAAGAACGATTTTGCTCTCATTTTCACCTGCAAAATCCAAGCCTTTACCCCTCAGTCAACTCAATCTAGTCCACTTATTCTAACACCATAAATTCTTAAAATTCGAAACAAAACTGGTTCAGATAATCACAAAAAATTGGTAAAGTATCTACAAATTCAAGATAATTGAAACCGCAGATTTGGAAAATCGAGAAAACCTAGAAAAAGAGAGATTAATTACCAGAATCAGAGCCACCGGGAGTCCTGTTACACCTGCACCTCAGTGACAATCTCCGGGAGTGAAAATTGAAGGAAGAAAGAGGCTTTTTTGGCAACCTAAGTTGGACGAGAGAACAACGTTGTGGCTGGAGATGGAATTTCGATTGAAAGGGATGAGACGAAGAGACCAAGTAGGAAGACCGCAGCGACGTTGAGCTCATCTTCTGCTGCTCCCTTCTTCTTCTTCTTCTCGTGCTTTTCAGTGGAATGCTCCTCTCCTGTAAGATCTCTACAGAGCCTGATACTCGGATACTGTTCTTTCTAAATTCGGTCAACCGTACCCTCCTTTTTTTAAAGGATCATATTCAAATTTGTATCTCGGTATGCATCAGTATTTTGATGGTTTAATTAAGTGTTGGTGCGTTATAAAAATTTATACTGACAAAAAGTGTTAGTGCGTTATAAAAAATTAGCATTACACCAACACAAGATATTAGTGCATCGCTGCGGTGTATAAAATGAGGTACAAATTCTTGGGTAGAAATATCATTATCCTTTTTTAGATTATGACATCAAACTTAGTGAATCTTCATTGGAGCTTTGACGTGACATTCACATTATATGTCAGAACACTGGGTATACCCATAATGCTACCCGGCGTTGAGTTATTTTCACACCCCGGGGGCGTTAAACACCGCCCCCCTGGCAGCGTTACCCGAGCGTGAAGAGGCGTGCGTCAAACGAATGACGCTTCGTCATTCTCTTCCCCTCCCCCTTTAACGGCTATTATAGCCGTTGGACCCCAAAAACAAAAAAAATCCTTATAAATTCAAACCCCCCCCCTCCCAATCTCTCACACCTTCCTTCTTCACTCTTCTTCAATCTTCTTCTTCCCATAATTTCGAAATCACTCCCTCTCTTTTCAACATGAATCCTTCCGGCTCTTGCTTCTTTCCCGACAATCTCCCGCCAAGCGACGCCGCGATGTGGTATTATCAAGAGTGGGGCGATCAACCGCCGATCTTCGAGACGCAACATTCGGGGTACGTCAAGCGAGATTCGGTTCCGGAGACTCAACCGAAACCGACCGGATCGAAAAAAAGCACACGCCGGAAAAGCCACAAAGCCAAAGGCACGATGACCGAGGCGGCACGGTCAATCCAAAAGTGGACGCCGGAGGAGGAGTGCTTATTGGCGTCGGCTTGGGTTGACGTCTCCGAGCATCCTATCATTGGTAATGATGGTGTAAATTACCACACAAATGCTAAGTGTAAGTGATCGGAAGGGTTGTAGGTGGAAACACCTGTAACCCGGTTGGTTATTAATGATAATAAGAGCTATTACAAAGTACAGGCCATGTGGGTTAATTAAAGCCTGCGTCACAAATGAGGCTTTTAAGGGTATTTATAATAATCTTAAGCACGTCTCCGATTATTCAACTGACCGGTTCTCTAGACTCACTTTGATAGCAGAATCTGCCTCTTCTCCCGACCGGTCGGATAGCCCGAGTTGGACAGGTCAGATGGCATCACATTTGGTACCTCCTAGTCGGTCAGACCAACTGGGCGGTACCCATGGGCTATTATCCATCAAGGAGTCCTCCGATTCCCAGTCCTGTGCGAACCATCATGGGTGGGAAGCATATCCGAGCATCCTTTCAAATTTGAATTGCCAAGAGGTTTTTTGGCGGGAAAACGGCTTCTACAAACAAGCGCCAAAACCAATATATTTGAATTTTTGAAAACCGGGTACTGAAGGCGGGAGAATCTTTATTGAGATCCGGTACGGAGCCGCTGATTTGTTGTGCCGTTTCGTCTCCCCGAGAGGTTATGATGACGAATCATTTTGGCTGCCACGTGTTGCTTTGCCATTCGTTCGTCTGGGCGGCACCTCTCCTATATAAATCAAGGTTCCCCCTTGAATTTTCTCACTTTGCAAATCACCAACTAAAAAACTGCCCGGTTGCTTCAACTATTTCCGAGTCCTCCGAGTCTTCTAGCCGCTTCCAAGTAAGTCTCTTTCCTCCCCCCTTTCTGAGTCATGTCTGACCGCGAAGATAGCCAGAACCCTTCCGTTCATGTCTGACCGCGAAGATGTTGATGTCTGCGTTCTGCAACACCGTTCTGTTCAAGGGTATAAGGACAAGACTTTTGATGGAGAACCCCCGACTATTGTAAAAACAATCTGAACTTGTGATTTACATATTCACAAGCAATAACCGTTTGAAAATTTTGATTTGAGTTTGAAACTGATTTTGGACCATGTTTTAAAAACTTTTAAAGGCATCATATGCTTCAGATTTATGTCAAGGAGGATACAACCAGAAAGACTTGGTAAAATCATCAATGAAATTAATGTAAAAATGATATCTTCCAAATGAGGGTACAAAAGTAGGTCCTCACACATCAAAATGAACTAATTGAAAATGTGAATTAGTAGTAGTTTGAGATAAGGGAAAGGAGAGTTTATGAAACTTGGAAATATAACAAGAATCACAATGTTCAAAATATTTAAAACCTAATTTAGGCAACAGAGACTTAGTGGTTTGAATGGATGGATGATCAAGGTGGAAATGCCATTGATAAGGAGTAGTCTTGACATGATTGATCACCACAGGAGGAACATAATGATGGAAGGGAGTATAGTCCATGCTCATAGGGCCCTGGAAAAGCATTTGATTGGTTATGTTTTCCGGAATCATAAAATCCTTAGAGGTAAACAAGAGAGAACACATGTTATCTCAGGTAAATTGATGGATAGATAAAAGGTGAGATTTAAGGGATAGGGCATGAAGGAGATTATTTAGATGGAAAACACTTGTGGGTGTGATGATCGAGATAACCTGAGCCGGTACGAGTAGTGGAGAAAGTGTTACCTCCCATAGTGGTAATAGATACAGTGCCTTGATATGGTGAAGAAAGTTGCAACCTTGTCAAATCAGAAGTGACGTGAGCATCTGCACCAGTGTCTAGGTGCCAGTTCTGACTTGGTTGAGAGTGATTTTCAGAGTAGTATGCTTGTGGGGGACCCGAGTACGATTCATCATAACAGTTCCAAGGTGATACGTCACCAGACCGAATTGCTAGCCACCACATGCGTGACTACCTGAGTCGCCCCCCACGGGCAGCTGACCACCCGTATTACTGCCGCTGGAGTAAGGTCAACCGCTAGACTGCTTCCGTCCCCCACGACCTCCAAAAGAGGGCCCACGGCCCCTGCCGCAGTATCCAGGACCGCCATGGCCTCGTCCCCTACATCCTCCACAATTAGTAAAGAGAGCATTATGAACATAAGTGGGGAAAGAAAAGTCACCAATCTGTAATTTTTGCTCAAGTTGAACATTTAATTATTCGGACAATAACCATGAGGAGACTTGATTAAAAGTCAGAGAGCTGATGTTCGTCCGGACATTCTGTTTGAGGGAGGCATATTCGGTAGGAAGACCACGTAGTACACACAGAATAAGATCATGTTCTAGTATGAGCTCGTGAGCCATTTTTAGAGGCGTAACAATGCCAAGTGCAATATCAATATATTTTTTTATGGAGTCAGTCCCTTTTACGGAGAGCATGAAGACGCTCCTTGAGTTAAAAATATGTGTTCTGGACAAAGAATTGTACTTTTATTAGAGATGAATCCAAATTTCCGCGAAGGACGAGAGAAAGTGAATATGTGCTTGCACAGTAGGAGACACAATAGCAAAGAGGCATGCCCAAATTTGTGCATCAACAATCATATAGGTTTCATAGGCTCTATTAAATTTCATGACTGATGGAGAATCTATGGCTGGTACGGGGGTCTTGTCGTCGACAATGAGCGGAGGAGGCGCCGGTTTGGTTCCATCAACATAGCAAAGAAGACGATGTGTAATAAGATTGACTTGAACTCCGGAGACCATGACGGATAGTTGGTATCATCAGATTTTGTTGGCGTGAGAGACTGGAGATTCTAAACAAACAACTTTAATCTGGCGGGGAGACGATCCATAGGATCACCAGAACTAGGTGCCATGGTGTAGAACAAAGACGCCGATGACCTACAGCTTCGTTGCGAGAGGCACGGTGATCCTCTCCGAGTACACGGAGTTCACCAAAAATTTCACCAGCATCGCTTCGTAGTGCCTTCAGAAACTTCCCTCTATGAACAACAAGTTCACTTACAACTGCGATGGCTACCTTCAGAAACTATGCATTTTTTTAAACTTATAAATTAAAAACTAATTATAAATAATAAATTAATAAACACCAACACAGAGAAACACTCATTAATACCCCTTAATTAAATAACTCCCTCTGTCTTACTTGAATCTTTATGTACACTATTTACAAGGTCAAACTTTATATACTTTGTTTCCCTATTTTTGTTACTCGTTTGATAAAATAATATAATCATGTCACCTCTAGTTTTGTAGATCTTTTGATGTATAATTTTTTATTTTTTTAATTATACACCTACAATCAAATAAGTTGAATTGAAAATAAAATTGGTCAAACATCGTAATGCGGATTGGAAAGATTCAAATGGGGGGGGGGAGGAAGTACAATGTTGTTTTCTTTTATTTGTATAGTTTTAATGAGAGGTAATATCATGGGTGTCCCCGTGGTTTACAAAAGGGCTGTCAAAACCCCCTCTATTTTTAAAGGTTATTTGTAAAACCTTTGTGATTTTTAAATTGTGCACAGACTCCCCCTCATGCCTATTTTTAGAATTAAATGACATTTATGCCATTTTTTTCTATATCATCAAGAAAAAGACCGTTTTTTATATTTTCTTTTCTTTTCATTACCTTTTTCAATTATTTTTTTACTTTGTACATAATATTTTATTTTTTATTTTCTTTCGTAATATTCTCCAAAAAAACATTTTTTTTCAAAAATACATAATTGAAAAAATTTTAATTTGAGATGGGGAGCGTATATTTTATTTTATATATTTATATAATAAAGGAATATATAACAATGGAAAATTTGACGTCTTTTTTGTAAACTACACATCCATCCTATTACCCCGTTGGAAAATGCTAAAAAGGCACCACGTGTGCCTCCAAGCATGCCACCCAATATATTTAACTTTTATTTTTTTTCAATTTTCCTTTTTTCTTAGTTTTTTCGTCTCTCTCCCCTAAAATTCCCAAATCTCCCTTCTCCAGCGCAGGTCTGCGGCAATCCAGTCTCGAAGCCGGCATCTACGAGTTGGATTACGCGCGGTAGTCCAGCCCTCCAGCTCCAGCGCCGGCAGCCCCACCCCTCCAGCTCCAGCGTCGGCAGCCCGGGAACCCCTCCAGCTCCAGCGCCGGCAGCCCCACCCCTACCGGAACAGGTACTGATGCTAATTTCCCTTTCCTTGGTCTCTTTCTTGATCTCTCTACTGATAATTTCAGTTTCCTTGGTGTTTTTAAACTGTGTGTTAATGTAGTTGTGGATTTGATAATGGTATGTTTGTGTAATTTCAAATCTCCATAATGCAGTTTCAGTTTGATGTTCTTTTTCATTGAAATTAGGTATTCCCAGTTTCTTTGAATGCTTGTTATTTTTGCTTACTGTGTGAATTGTATGACATAGATGGTTAAGTTCTGTTATTTGAACTTCATATAACATTATTGTATGTGAAAGAGATCTGCTCGTTATTTTTGCTTGCTTTCTGTGAATTGTATCTCATAGATGATTAACTTCTCTTTATTGAACTTCATATAACATTATTGTATGTGAAAGAGGTTTGCTTGTTATTTTTGCTTACTTTATGTGAATTGTTTCGCATAGAAGATTAAATTCTGTTAATTCAACTTCATATATGATTATTGTCTGTGTAGATATTTAACTTCTGTTAATTGAACTTCATTTCAAATGATGTCTTTGTTAATCCATGTTAGTGCTCATTTTGGAGCTCAATACTCAGTTTGTTCTGACATCCGTGAAGCCATCAACCATACGATGAATTCTGGATCAATCTCTTGCAGGTGTGACAATTGTGGAGTGATGGTGCTTGCATTTCTAGAGTATTTGTTGGTGGGCTTACCATTAAGCCCGGACTGCAGTTCTGAACACATGGCTGATTTCTGATGTCAATTTGCAGCTAGGTTATGGCGTGGAAGGAACACACCCAATATTTAGCATTTTTACTTTACAATTTTAGGGGTCTTTAATTTTTGTGAAACTCTTTGTAATGGTTTATGTGCTTTGTAATGTATTTTTGGGGGAAACACTTTAGATTTTTTTTGAAAGCTTTGTAATGGGGCTTGTATAATCATGAATTTGTACTTGTTAATGCACAATGTGTTAATGTATGTTATGACTCATTTACATTAGTTTATGACTGATTTACGTTCTTTTACTTTCAGAGCCCTCACAGAGAATAACTGTCTATTTTACCCATTTCATAGATATTTAATGTATGTGACGACAGAGTTACATAACTTTATGTACACACACCATCTTCAGAATCGTATCACATATGTTGGGGTCTTGTAAAGGTAAAAAGAAACTTAAAACGCATACATTAGATTTCAGCGAGCTCACATGTAATAACTGTCTATTTCACACACTTCACAGAGACTTAATGTATGTGAAGACATAGTTACATCAGGTTTACATCAGTTTATGTGCATGGAACACTTCACATCTGTGTTCTGTCCGATCTCACCACTCGCCTGTTCTTGCCCTTCATCGTTAAATAAATATTGAAAGCAAGGATCGTTAAGAAACAAATCTGGTTCAAAAGCTGCAAAAAAACAGCACCTTTAATATAATACAATGTCTGACTATGAAGAAAACAAAAATACACCAAATGCAGAGTGCATACAGATTATTAGCATCTGTGACAAGGACAAACCCTAGGTTCACAGAACTTTAATCTTTGTAAGACCAAAACAAAACAATATTTTTTCACTACTTTAAATTAATATAGAATGAGATCTAAATATCAATACTTACAACTGACCTGAAAGTCATATAAAATCAGGTCTTCTTCTTCACCACCAAAATCATGTGGTTGATCATTCTCAACATGTGTAACAATACATGCTTGTAAGTCCATAATCACCAAAAAATGTATAACACAAAAATTCAAAACATTATAACACAAAAATTCAAAAAATTATATCACAAAAATTGTGGGGCTGGGTTGGGACTGGATTGTGTACTGACTTGGGGCTATGGGGGAGGGGGCTGGGGTGGTTCCGCTGTTGCGAGAGGGGGGTAGCCGGTGGTGGCTGGTCGGCCGCGAAGGAAGAGGCTGGGTCGGCGGCTAAGGAGAGGTCGACGGCGAAGGGTAACTGGCCGGCGAGAACAGACCGGCGTAGGGGGGTGGGGTGAGGAACTGGGAACAGAGTCGTAGAGGAAAGAAAAAAAAAAGAAGGAAAAAAGATAAAAAAACATAAATAAAGAAGCAACAAAGGAGGTAGGACTGGGTGCACTGTAGCACGATCCTACCCAGTTTTAATGGCCTTTTGAAATTCGAAAAACAAAATGTGAAGGAGACAACGGAGTTTCTATGATACCGCGCCGATGTTTGCCAAGTAAAATGGAGTCACTACCACGCGCTTTCTTTCCTATGTTGGGTAAATGGAAAGGCTTGAATAAAAAAGGGGAAAAACAAGCCGAGTCCCCTTTCTCTCTGGTCACCGGAATCAAAATTCAAACGCCTCTCTCTATCTCTCTCTAGAGCTCATTGACTAGGGTTTGATTGGAGAGAACACCAGTCGGAAATGGTGGGACAGCAGTCGTTGATCTACAGCTTCGTTGCGAGAGGCACGGTGATCCTCTCCGAGTACACGGAGTTCACCGGAAATTTCACCAGCATCGCTTCGCAGTGCCTTCAGAAACTTCCCTCTATGAACAACAAGTTCACTTACAATTGCGATGGCTACACTTTCAACTACCTCGTTGATGATGGATTCAGTAAGTCCATTTGTTTTCTTCTTCGTCATCTGCTGCTATAGATTGGACTTTTCCTGTCCAATTCCCTATTTGAATCCGTTCTTATCTGATGAATGTTTTGGTGAGAGCGCTGCTTTTATTTTTCTTCCTTTTAATCCATTGTTTAATGAATGTATAACCTTTTTATTTTTCGTTTCCATTTGAGGACAACAGCTTAGAACTTTAGATCGCATTTCAAATATGAAAATATCGTGATTTATGCAAAGATTTATGTTATATTTTTGGAAATTAATTCATTCAGCTTGGTTGCAATTTGAGGTGTGGAGTTTAGATCCAATTTTTATATCCAAAATGTCATGAATTAGTGCTTTGACGTGCTAACAGAAGATAATCTCTAGCTTTCTATGAATATTTAATAAACACGATTTGATCTCCCAATTTTCTAAATGTCAATATTGAGGAACAAATGTCTAATTTGCAGAAAAGGGTAGTTGGAGACTGGAGAGTGCAACCTTCTTTAATTCCAGATTTGGACAAAGCTAATAACAACAACAAAGTCTTAATCTGATTTCTGAAATCAATGACATGCTCTTTAAGCCTTAATGTATTGATGTCTGTTATTATGCCTCCAACAGTCAATATTTCATTTCAGTCTACTATGACTTCTTTCTAAGTCTCCAACACTCCCTCCCTACAAAGACATTTGCTTCTTGATGACTAATGTTATGGTTGGTGGTAAAGTGATCATTTTGTGTTAATGCATATGTTTTTGTTTCTGGAAATGTAAATTTAAAATGACAAAACAGTATATGGAAAATATATTTTTTATCTGGAATTGGAAAAATAGAAAATGAAAAACTGAGAGTCTTTAAAGTGAAATGTAGATCAAAAATTTTGAGAATGGAAAACAGATCCAAACCTAGTGTCCGTTTGGCAACAACTTCAGCACTTGGCTTTAGAGTTTTGAAAAGACAATCTAATGATATCTTTTAGTTTTAGCCTTTTCAAAGTCAATCTAACGCTACCTGAAAATGATGTTTCTAAGTAATGTCCTAATCAATAACAGCTGCAAGCCTTGACCCAAATCAATGCGGTCAGGATTTAAAATTTGGCAACAACTTCAACACTTAGCTTTAGAGTTTTGAAAAGGCAATCTAATGACATATTTTAGTTTTAACCTTTTCAAAGTCAATCTGCATTAAATTATCCAAAATGATACCTGAAAATGATGTTTCCAAGTAATGTCCTAATCAATAACAGCTGCAAGCCTTGACCCAAATCAGTGGGGTCAGGATTCAAAATTTGGAAATAATCATTTATCAATGCTATTAAATGAAGCTATGATGTAATTCAAAAAAATATATCTGGATTCGCTATAAAAATTGTAACCTTCTTTCTAATCTGCTACCGATCTTGTAAATCTAATAAAAGTTGGGGGGTTTATCCTGTGTTTTGCTACTCATGATTGCTTCTCTAGCTAAAGTGCATATATATCCTATCAATGCTGTTTCATGGGAATAATTTGGATGTACTACTAGTGCAAGACTGCAAGCAATGGTTTCAGCATGATCAATGGGATCAATTTGGCATGCTATTTAGACGAGAAGGAATACTTGATTTACATTTTTTACCATTTCTTTGACTTCTGCTGTATGCTAGTTAGCCACTCTGTGAAGGATTATATGAGGAATTTATGTTCACCTTAAATTGATCACTGATTGTGGTTTTTAATCTGTATGGTTTTTTGTGGTTCATAAGTCACACCCATCCTATTTCTTTGTTAAATAAGATACTTGTTATAAAAACCGTGTAATAAATTAGTTAATTGATACTACTTATGGGTTCTTGTTCTTTATTCATTCCTAACTCATTGTACTTCCACGCAACAGCATACTGTGTGGTTGCTGTAGAATCTGTTGGCAGACAGATTCCCATTGCATTTCTTGAGCGCATTAAGGATGAATTTACCAAGAAATATGGAGGAGGAAAAGCTACTACAGCGGTTGCTGGAAGCTTGAATAAAGAGTTTGGGTAGCTTATCTTTCACCACTACTTATTACAGTCTAACTTTTCCACTCTAGTTTATTCTGTTTGATGTAGTAGCAATCTTTAAAACAATGGATTGTTGTTTATATATAGGCCCAAGATGAAGGAGCAGATGCAGTATTGTGTGGACCATCCGGAGGAGATTGGTAAGCTCGCGAAGGTGAAAGCTCAGGTTTCAGAAGTCAAAGGGGTGATGATGGAAAACATTGAAAAGGTAAAGTTCTCAGACATTTTTTGTGTGTAGAATGAAAATTAAGAGTTCCTTGCAGTTAGATGATGAAAGTTTATCATACAGGTTCTTGACCGTGGTGAGAAGATTGAGATTCTGGTGGATAAAACCGAGAACCTTCGTTCACAGGTCAGAAATTGCAATCATAATTATCATCTTAAGTTTCTATTTGTCACTTAAAAAAATTATCCTAATGTGGAGAGCTAAGTCAGCTAACAGCAATGAACTCCATAGATTTGTCTAATACTCCCTCCTGCCTCCAATTAAGTTCCCACTTATCTTTTTAAGATGTCTTCAATTTAACTTTGCACTTCCATGGGATGTGTTTGTTCTTTATATGTTTGGTTTACGATGTTTGACTGAAGTTATTTTCAATTCAGTTTATATGAAAATTGGTGTAAAATTTATTTATAAAAACTGCATGTTTAAAAACTACATCAAATGTTCTATAAAACAAGATGTGATGTGACTATTTTATTTTGTCAAATGATCAATGAGAATACATGATTAAAAAAGATATAGTTTGACCATGTGAATAGTAATGTAAAACCTTTTTCTGGGATGACGGGAGTATTACGTTTATGGGGCTAATGATCATTTCAAAATTGGGGCTTTTTTGAGATAAGTCCAGCCCCACCAGTCCACCACTAACTCTAGGTGTGCGTCAGTTACAAAGAAAAGTTTGCTCTTTCATATTACTCCACTGGTAATACCCCCACCGCACCAAATTACTTTTCTCACTTTGACTTCACGGATATTAAGAAAAATGTTGAAATGATGATGAAAAATATCAAAAAATAAAAGCGTGGTTAGAATTTCTTTAGAAGTATTTTGGACCACATAAATTGTCCCAAAAAAAGAGAAAAGGTGAAAAAATTATTTTGGGACGGATGAAAAAAAAAGTTGGAAAACTTTGGCAGGACGGAGAAAGTATCTGAAGTACCTATAGACAATAAAACCCTTAAGCCTAAAAACTGTAAATTGTTGCCTCCCCAACAAATCTTCAATTGAAGGGCACATTAGGAAAGCCAGCACCAAAAATTACCTTGCTAAAACTTGTCATTTGCTCTCTTCATTGGGAGATGGACAGTGTATTTTAATTTTTAGTTATGCAACAAATATAAAGTTTTGTCATTTAAAAAAAAAATACTTGGTATAAAGTGTTTGCTGGGCACTTCTTTTTTGTAGGCACAAGATTTCAGATCACAAGGAACTCAGATGAGGAGGAAGATGTGGTTGCAGAATATGAAGATAAAGCTCATTGTTCTCGGGATTATTTTCGCCTTAATTCTCATCATTGTTTTGTCAGTTTGTGGAGGCTTCAAATGTTGATCTGTTTGATCTGGATGTGCCATTCACTTGAAACCAGAGTCTTGTTTGTCCAGATATCATTCCATCTTTCTTTTCTTTTGCTGCTACACATTTCACTTTATGTTGTAGTCTATATGTATATCATGTGAAAAAGTCTCCTGTATAGCATGCAGGCTGAATTCTCTTAACAAATTGTATTATTATAGTGAAAGTATCCTGTCCCTTTTTCTTGTCACAGCAAAAGAGTCACCATTGTTTGTTTATGATCAAATCACCCCTACCCACCAAAAGAACTGAGTTTTTGAAAGAGTAGATTCCATAATTGGTTCTTTATAAATGAGGGTTTTTCTATTTAGTCGTCTATTATTAAATATTATTTCGGTGGTTCTTTTATGAGTATCTTTTCATAAATAGTCTTTTTTTTATCTTCAATCATGTTGGTGTTAATTTGAGGGCTAAAGTGTAATTTCAAAATGATAATATATCTTTCTTGTCATGTAAAATTCCAAAGGTCGCTTTTGTGGCATCATTTGTGAATTACATTTGCTTTCTACTACAATCATAGTCTACATGTGTGGTCTTTTTTCTGAATCCTAGCTCAGAGTCACAATCATTATGTTTTTTAATTCGTCTAACCAATATTAGAATACGTCACCGGACATAAGATTGATTTCAAATTATACTTTTGGCTTTTAAATTAATATTAACATGGCAGAAGATTAAAAAAAGGACCTTTGCGGAAAGACACCCATTAAAGGACTAAGAGAGTAATATTTGATAATAGAAGACTAAATATGGAATCTCTCTAATAAAAAACCAATTATGAAATCTACTTTTTTTTAAAAGGAGTCTGATAGCAACAACACAAAATATTACTCCCACCGTTCCAGAGTGCTTGTCCATTTTTATTTTGACAAACTAACCAATGTGAGATTTAAAATCTCACAAATGCCGTTGGATCCTTCAGCACCATATTCATCCCATTCCCTCGTGTCGGTAGCCACACTACCACCCTTGGCCGTAGTTAGAACAAGCTTCTTTGAGGTGTCCTCTTCTTGGCCACTGCTCACATTCATCTTTGTGACTCCATGCTCAATTTCACGATGAGGGGGGGCTGACTCTTATCCTTATATTTCCTCCTTGTGATCTCCGATTCGGAGCCCAAGTTTAGATGCAAAAGAAGCCATCCACACATCGGAATTGCGATGAATATGAGCAGTGTTTTAAAAATGGGCAACACTAATTAAGTTAAACTTTGAATGGAATTCAAAACATCCACCAATGAAAAGGAGCGCACAAACTTGACGAACAACAAGGAAAAAGATTTAGAACAGTTCAAAACATAAATCAAGAAGAAATTAACGCTTTCCTACGGATATGAACACTACCACGAGAAGTAAATAACGAGGGTGCAGTGGCACTTTCTAATGTCATTTATGGCATGCACCATCCGTATCAAATGGCCAGAAAGCGGAATTTTGAGATACCGTTCGTCCATTTATATATGGGAAGCATTTTGTTTTTATGTTTTTTTGCCAGTCCTGCATTATGTCTATAGTAGAATCAAATTTTTCTTGAAAAAATAACGTCGATGAAACTCTTCTTTTCTTGTAAATATTGAACTTTTCCCCTAGTTCGAAGTTGCCACTCCTAATGAGAAAAGGGCTGCTGAGATAAGAAGAGTTGTCACTCCTTTGTAATTTCCTTCATCTCTAATGCTCCGAAGAGTATTGGTCACACTCTTATCGTGCTGATTCCCAAAGATCAACAACCTTCTTCTTTTGTTATGTTCAGACCCATTAGCCTTAGTAATTTTATCAATAAAATCTTCACTAGGATTCTTACTCATCGCATCAATATTGTTCTTGGTAAACTCATTTCACCGGAGCAAAGTGTTTTTCAAAAAGGGAAAGAGATTAGTGATAATATTCTTCTCATGCGTGAGATCACCCACCTTCTTGATAATAAAGTTAGAGGTCATAATGTTATCTTTAAACTTGATATGAGCAAAGCTTTTGACAGGGTTGACTGGAACTTCCTTAAGGTGGTGCTTAAGAAGTTTGGATTTCATACTACTTTTACCAATCTTATTATGAATTACCTTGCTGGCACTTGGTTTTCCATTTTAGTTAAGTGTTAAGCAAGGTGATCCTCTCCCCCCCATTCTTTTTATTTTGGTCATGAAAGCTCTCTCAAAAAATATCTCTAATATCATTCTTGATGACCTAGCCACCCCTTTTCGCTCTAAAATTGGAATTCCTATTTTCACTCACCTTTTTTTATGCTAATGATATTGTCATCTTCTCTAATCGTACAAAAAGATCCATTGTTAACCTCTTTAAAGTTGTTAAAACCTTTGAGGAGGCCTCGGGCCAATTGGTAAACCTAGATAAAAGTTCTTTTTATGTGGGTAAGCACACACCTATCGGTTGTATTATCTCCATTCAACATACCACAGGTATCACTAAGGTACACTTCTCTTTCTTTACATGGGCGCTTACATGTACACTGGTAAGAATAAGTCTATGTATTTTGATCACATTATGCACAAAATTGACATCAAGCTTGCAGATTGGAAGCACTCTCTCCTCTCTAGTGGGGGTCGTATTACGCTCATTAATCATGTTTTATCTTCCATCCCTATCCACGCTATGGCCTCTAGGTTGATTCCAAATTCTGTTCGGAAGGAAATCGGTCGGAAATATAATGCAACCATTTCCTCTGGGATAGGAATATAGAAAGCCCTAAGCGTGTGTGGCGGAGTTGGAATAAGTTGTGTTTTCCCAGTGAGGAGAATCGTTTGGGCTTTCGTGATATTAATAACTTTCATTTATCCTTTGCTATGAAATGGTGGTGGAAAAGTATGTAGATCTAGCTTGGGCCTTTGGACCACTTTCTTCAATCATCTTCACAATCCTTCCCATTATGTTCTTTGGCCCCTTCTCTCTAAGGCACAACCCCACTTTATGCACAACCTAACCGTTTGTATTAAAAGTGGGGGGACTAATTTTTGGCACATTAATTGGAGTGGGGAAGGATGCCTTAAAGAGTTTACTGACATGGACATCAATCATAGCAATCTGACTATTGCAAAGGCATTTGAGAACGGTTGAATTGATCCACTCATCGCTAACCTCTTTCCATCTTATATTGCTTTGAAGTTGTTGTACTTGCAGATCAACTTCGCCGAGGGTCAGGATGAATATGCCTGGATCCCGGGTCGCAATGGAACTTTCACCATTAAGAGTGGTTACAATATGATTAGAGACTGTCGTACCAAACTCAAAATGGACAAGATCATACGGATTACGGGATTGCCAAAGAGAATTTCCTTTCTTAGTTAGAGAGTGGCAAACAACTTACTTACCTTTGGCAACCAACTCACCAAATTTGGGTTTTAGTTCCCTTTTAGATGTCTTTTTTTGTGCTCATGAAGATTCCATTAGGCACTTCTCTATCGAATGCCCTAAGAGTGCTGCGATTTGAAATTTTTTCTGGCCTGCACTCTCCATTTTTCAGGATACCCATTGGTATCGGGATAATACCATTGATCTTTTAGAACAATGCTTTGACAGAGCAAAATCTCAAAAAAATGATCTCATAAGGCTCATTCCCAACGTGATAATCTTGAACATGTGAAAAGTGCGAAACATGATTTTTTTTGAAAATATAGACATAGACAATGGGGTTATAATCAATAATGTCATGTATGATATCGCTTATATTTCTTTTTGCAGGCCTATCTTGATTAAATCGGGCATCAGTCCTTTTTCGCTTATACTTCACAACGAATCACGAAGAATTAGGAAGCCGGAAATTGGGAGGAGGACACCTCCTCCGAAGGGCACTCTCAAGATGTAACACCCTAATCCGTCCAGGTCTGCAGCCCCTTTTGGACTAAAGTATTAACTTGATAATCGTAAAATTTAAACCATTTCAATCAACTTTATTTATCATAAATAATATTTATTACATAACTGTAGAAATACAGAGTGTTTAATAATGTTGCGGGAGCGAATTTAAAACATGTCACATGACATTCACTATTAGTTATTTAAACCACACATCCATCACGATCGTCTCGCCCCCGTCTATCACCAGGAACAATTACTTCACTCATTTTGCCTACCTGCGTGTAGCAAATAAAACACACTACACGCTCAGCGGTGAAGCTGAGTAAGCATATCTAAAGCATCGAACATCCACATAAATTGAATCTAAATTCATAATCAACCATTTGATATCATGCACACAATATATAATTCAAACATTCATGATATTCTCAATATTTTATTTCAAGTCATTTCATGATAAATACAATATTCAATATCTCAACAGTGCTCTTAAATTATTCTTAATCTAAGGCCAAATCACTTCACAACAAGTTCTTAGCTATTCCTAGTCTAAGGAAATATTTCTAATTAGGCTCTTAAACTATAAATAGTCTAAGGCAGAACACAAGAATCGATAATCCACCCATTGAGTCATGTGGATTACGTACCAACCGAACAGTGATCTGTCGGGTGGGTGATATTTGTTCTGGATCCCGTACGTACTTTTTAACCCCGAATTATGAATTGGTCAAGGAGGTATATCTTAGAGTTTTTCTAGATATCCTTAATTATCCTCAATAAACAAGTGGGTATATCTTAGAGTTCTTCTAAATATCCTTAACAACATACATCATCTTCGTGATTATCAATATATCCATTTTTAGTCAGGATTAATTCATCAATAATAATTTTAATCATTAGGTTCATCATTCATAATCATCCATAATAATTATTCATTATATAGATCATTCAACATAACATTCAATAACAATTAGCAGCCTAGTCTCGAGTGTTAACACCCGAACTTACCGTCATGCATCACATAATTTTTTATATCTCAAAAAAATCTTTTTATTATACAAAATCATATTTATTTTGTTCATAATTAATTGGTATCAAAAATAGGATTTTAGAGCTCAAAAATAGCATTTTTCATAGCTGACTGTGTTCGGAAGGGTCGACCGTTTTCAGGCGACGGTCGACCGTTATTGCAACCGTGGTATTGGAATTTCTGGTCTTAAAACAGTCGACCTTTGTGGCAGAACAGACGACCGTTTGGCAGAACGATCGACCATTCCTGCAAACCAGCCAACAGTACTTCTTCTTCAACCTCGGGTTAAATTTTTGAAAAATCATTTTAAGCCACCAAACTTCAATTAAACTATATAGAAATATTCTCCAATGTTCATAGATCATTTAAATATAATTAATTCGAAGTTTTAACAACAATTTCAAGGTTTATGATTCTTGGTTTTTCAAACATGTCAAACACAAAACTCAACCAAATGACCATTTATGAATGTAGACACGACCTATATGAACATTCTAGTCATTAGATATATCTACGGGCTTACCTTGAAGCTTAATGGGGGGTTTTGGAAATTTTCTGGCGAAACTTCCGGCGACGATAACTCCCAACTCCGGCGACCTCTCACAAAATTGAAAGCACCAGTGTGTTATCCTCTCTCAGGGCAGCAGAATAGAAGGAAATATGGAGTGTTTTGGTGAAGAAATGAGGAAGATAGGTTTCCTTATATAATAGGAAGAAGAAGGAAGAAGATATTCTGTGAATTTCCTTGAATCTTTGGAGCGGCTAGTGCGCCGTTCGAACACAGTAGCGCCGTTTGGAGTGTAGTCCCTGATTGGGACTAATTTCAGTCCTAGTCGGGGCACACTTTTTGGTCCAACTTTCTCCAAATTGAATTCCGTTTGCACCGTTGCGATCAAACAGTTAAATTTCATCCAACGATATAATTTTTGTATTAATTTGTAATACTTTTTCTGTCATCGTATTTTTGGGTATTTGACTTTGAAAGAGTCAAAATTGATTTAATTGACTTTTACTCAAGAATGTTCTTGCATTCCATCCATAATATTTATTCTCATAATTTATCTCAATAAATTATTTCAAAGTCCACAAAACAATTTCTTCATTTATTCTTGATTTGGGTCTGTATTCGGGTTCCCAATAAAGATCACACAATAAGTCAATCATGTTGGATTTATCTCTATGCGATTTATTCCAATTTATGTTTATTGGATATTTTATTTTGGCCCAAAGCCCAACAACTTATTTTAATCAAAACAAATTTGATTAATTTGAATAATTATTTATTAATAATTTTAGGGTATATTTTGGGGCGTTACATTTCTCCTCCCTAAAGAAATTTCGTCCTCGAAATTCTTCTAAGGTCCAAAATCAACATCTTGTTGTATTTAGGCGTCTCATGACCGTATTATGTTCATTTAGTTAAATCATGATTACATCGTTATCCCCATGGGCACGTATTCTTGAACTGTCGATGTTATCAAACTCGTTCTTTCTTCAAGAGATTAATAATCTCTAATTAAGCAAGGCGTTCAAGGATCCTTTAGTATCAACAATTAAGGTTCCTTCACAGTATATATATGGTTGTATACTTGACATACCTCCACATAACTTTGTTCATTCACAATTCCCAATTGTACAATGTCGATTAACGATATCCTTCCTTTGAATGAAAGTCCTTCAGTAGCATTTGCAGTTTCAAATCATCACATTTGTTAGAAAAATGTCCCAACGCTAGAGGGGGGTGAATAGCGTTTGAAACGAAAATGACGTAGGAATAAAAAATTAAAAGCGTAAAGTAAAGAGCAAGGAAGAGGCACACCATTTTTACCCTGGTTCACCACAACTTGTGGCTAGTCTAGCCTCCCGAGAGACTCTCTCGAGCTACACTATCAACGTTAAGCTTAACGGTGCTTAACAAACCCGTACAACTTGAGAGTTCGAGTCACACAAACCTCAACGAACCTTCGAAGGAAACAACCCTTCCTTCGAACTACTCAAGAGAAAAGCTTTCTCTTATCAAGTGTCTAAGAACACTAAATCACTCAAGAACAATACTCTCTTTTAGAGTGGATAATGAGTAACTAAGAACGCTCAAGAACACAACACGAACTTCACAAAAATGGCTCTCGAAAAGCTATGAATAATGTATGAATGTTATGCAATGAAAGAATAGGAGTTGTGAAGTAATGTGATGTGTAAAATAGACCCAAACACCCCATTTTATAGTGCAAAAGTAGGCTCCAACGAATCAAAACATTTAAGGAGTGATTGGCATAATTTGTGGGATTTGATTAAAATTGGATCTGCTGAAAATCCTCTAGACAGCGCTGTCCATGCCTTGGACATCGCTGTTCTAGGCTTGGTTTTTGAAAAATGGGAAGCAACGGTCAAGCCAACAACGATGTCCAAAACCCCTACATCGCTGTTTTGGCTGTTGACTTCCAAACAAGGAAAGTTTTAGCCATAAATTCCTTCCAACGGTCAGGCGCCTACATCGATGTTCATTACTTGAACATCGCTGTTCAGGCCTGACTTTGAAGGTTGACGAATTGGCCTGACATCGCTGTTGGTGGGTCAACAGCGCTGTCCAAAAACTTTCTGCCAAGGCATTTATTTTTGGCTTAGGTTGGTGACAATTGTAGTTTTTTGGGTAGTAAACCTTCCCAGTAAAGGGTTAGTTTTCTCTCCAAGTGTCATGTCTCTCGAGGAGTGGACGAAGGGAATTAGTTTAATTACTCTAACTAGGCGAAGGCTTGGACAGGTTTATGAAAGTCTTCTCGGAACGAATAAAAAGAGCGGAGTAAAAATAATAAATAAATTTCACATAGCATAAGTATAGATCTGGACCTAGGGTCTGGACATCATTTGGATTTATTTTATCATATTTAATTAACAGTTGGAATAATAATATTTCTATTATTACTCATCCATTTCTAGATTTGTACTTAATCCGTTGCATTTAAATATCATAGCCATTCGGCTTACAATATTTTCTCAGTAAATGGCCAATTAAATCTTGCGAGTTTAATTAACCAAGTAAGGCAAGAACAAAGTTTTTTTGAACATTTCTTTACTAAGCTACTGGGGACAAAAAATGACGTTGTTGAAGTAGATAAGGAAATTTTGAAGAGGAGTAAAAAAAGTCCTGGCCCGGATGGTTACAACAGTGGGTTTTTCAAAGGCCAATGGAAAAAAGTGGGTGAATTGACTACAAAAGCAGTCCTAGACTTATTCAAAGAAGGGAGAACACTTATTCAGATCAATGCTACTAGTCTGACCTTAATTCCTAAGACAGATAATCCCTCTGGACCTGCTGAATATAGGCCAGTAGCCTGCTGTAACACTATATACAAGATTATATCTAAGCTCATATGTATGAGATTGAAGGAAGTGCTACCACATCTAGTCAATAATAACCAGGGCGCATTTGTACAGAGTAGAGAGCTTATCCATAATTTTCTAATGTGCCAGTAGCTGGCTAAAGGCTACACAAGGAAGAGTTGTTCACCAAGATGCATGATGAAGCTTGACATACAAAAAGCATATGATACAGTCAGTTGGGAAGCCATCAGAGGTATTCTCATAAACCTAAAGTTCCCAGATTTGTTCATTAAATGGATTATGTTTTGCATTACTACACCATCCTATACCATCAATATAAATGGAGGACAACATGGGTACTTCAAAGGGGCTAAGGGACTAAGGCAAGGGGATCCCATCTCCCCTCTGATTTTTGTGTTGGTCATAGAATACTTGACGAGGAGTTTCCAAGAGGCCGTAAATAGAGAAAGATTCTCCTTCCATCCTATGTGTAGAGATATGAGAATAGTTAATCTCTGTTTTGCGGATGATTTAATTGTGGTATGCAAAGCTGATGAGAAATCCATATCATGTCTGATGAGAACTTTGGAGGAGTTTAGGAGGGTTACTGGAATGAGAATCAATAAAGCCAAGTCTCATTTAGTCTTTGGGGGAGTGGATCACCAGAAGCAAAAGAAACTGATTGATCTAACTGGGATGCAGATGGGAAAATTGCCATTCACATACCTAGGCAGCCCAATCACCACTGCTAGGTTGAAAGCCAGGGATTGTGAAATGCTGATCACCAAAATTACCAATAAAATTACTGCTTGGAGCTCCAGACACTTCTCGTACAGTGCTCGGGTCAGAATCATAAACTCAGTACTGGTGGGAGTGATATCCTTCTGGTCCAGAATTTTTATTCTACCTCAACAAGTTATAAGGAGAGTCACCGCAATTTGCAGAAACTTCCTTTGGGGGAGTACACACGAATTCAAAAAGATGCCACTGGTTAGATGGGAAGAAATATGCCAAAAGAAGAAGCATGGAGGCCCGGGCATTAAAAATATATCAAACTAGAACAAAGCTGCCATCATGAGGCTGAACTGGGACATAGCTGAGAAAAAAGACGTATTATGGGTGAAGTGGATTCATAGCAGGTATATTAAGGGTGCTGATTTCTGGAGCTTTACTCATAGGTTAGATTCTTGTCATTATTGGAAGGTGATGATTCATATTAGAGGAAAGTTCAGACACATGCCTCCTACCCAAAGATATAACATTAGAGAAGGGTATGATTGGCTACAAGGAGAACCCGAACACCCAAAATGGATTGGCCTGGTTTGGAACAAGTTCTCCCCTCCCAAATTTCAACATATAATATGGCTACTAATGAGAGGAAGATTACAAACTAGAGAAAGATTAAGCAGATTTATGACAATAAATACTAGATGTGTCCTATGTGATTCTGAGGAGGAAACTGATAAACATTTATTCTCAAAATGTGGATTTGCGCAAGCAATGTACAAGGGCTGTTTCACTAGGTTCAACTTTCAAATTGAGCACCTGAACTTGGATGAACTGGAGGCAGGCATGCAGAGGATAAAAGGAAAGAAAAGGGCGGTGTTCATGGCAATCTGGGCAGCTACAGCATACGGCATTTGGAGAGCAAGGAACAAGAAGATGAATCAAGGAGAGTTTGACTTGGATGTGGCCATTAATTATATATGCTCTTATATGAAAAGTTATCTTAGTTATAAGAAGGTTATGTAGAATTTGAGATGAAATGTAGTCATCTGGATGTATAACTGACTTTGGTTGGAATAATAAAGTTGTGTTTTTGTGCAAAAAAAAATAAGGCAAGAACAATAGACTAACCATTCCAACATTAATTTAACATCAAAAATAAACAACCAAACTAGTCCGGACCTAGAGATCCGGACCCTAACTCATACTATGCAAACATAAATTAAAACAACATTTTATTAAATAAAGGAAACTTACAACTTCCGTACAAGCGGAATTGAACAGAGCGGGAGCAGAATTTCTCCAAAAAATTATTCTAAACTACTACTATGCTAAACTAGAACTTGGAACTAAAATATAGAGCTCAATTACCGAGAATGGGATTGATGGTGATGGTTGGAATGAGGTGAATCGCGCTGTATTTATAGGACAGAGGCTGAGCCGTCCAAGTAGAAGCGTTCAAGTGCAGGCGTCCAGATCGGGATGCTTGAGCTGCTCCGGCCAATAAGGTTTTGCCACGTGTCTTCCTTGGACTACAATCCAGCCAAGGCGTCTAACTCCCAAGCGTCCAACTTGGCCAAGCGTCAAAGTTGGACGCCTTAGGTCCTGGTCCGTTTGGGCTTCGCAGCTGATTCATGATTTCGGCCCAATTTCGCTCTGTTTTTGCCCCGAACACTGTTTTTGACCTCCCGGAAGCTCGTTCAAGTCTAAATCTTGATCCCTTGTTGATTTATTCCTTTTTCTCAAGTATTTGAACATAAAATGAATGATTTATGATGATTTCAAGTAGAATCCCTTTTTATGACTCTTAGAACGAAAATGAGAGTTTTATTCATCGAAATCACATTTTATAAGATGATTAAATATTATTTACGTGCAATAACGTTTAGAATATGATGTAAATGATAATTACGAAACGGACTTATCAAATTCTTCATACTTAAACGTTGCTTGCCCTCAAGCAACAAATTGAATAATTTCAAGTAATAAGGCAAATTAATAATTAACCTTTAGATTCTCACCCATATTTTGAAAGGGAAGGTTTAAGCTACATATTATGAAGGAAAGAAGAAATAAGATAGTCATCAACCGTTTTGTTAAGAAGAAATATAATGAACCTTTAGATTCTCACCCATATTTTGAAATGTAAAAGAATTTTGTCAAACCAATATTTTTACACCAACCTAAACAACCAAAATTTTCCAAACTTTCCTTGGGATAACTACATTTATAAGAGTACTTCAAAGATCAAATAATTTTTTTAATGGCTAAATTGGAAAACATGTTCTTGCAAAAGTATTAGTCAAAGTATAAGGGTTTAATTTTCTTTGGCATAACTTTGTTATGTTGACACAAGAAAAATTTATAACCTCATCCCGTGACATAGAACCACGAGCCTTTTGGATATTCACTCTGGAAAAGTCTCATCACACGACATAGAACCCCATGCTTTTTGACTCTAACACTCAAAAGGCCTCATCACGCAATATAGAACCACGTGCTTTTTGGCATACTCACCAAGCCTCATCAATTGACATGGAACCAATTGCTTTTTGGCTAAAACAAGAATCTCGGTCTCACTAAAGCATACTTTGAAACGTCACTCCTTATACTTTGAAAATAACTCTCTTTAAGAAACAACAAATACTCAAAGCCCGAAAGATAGATGAGTATTTGCAAAAAGATTTTCAATAAAGCAACTAAAAATTGATTGATCTTAAAAACTCTTAGTAAATTGTGAATTCATCCCAATTCATTTTAGAAAACATTCCCAAAAGGTTAGAGTAAAAATAGAAATTTGACAAAAAATTTTAAAAATTTCCAATTTTACGGGTGATAACTAATGTTTTAATCAAACAATTAAAATTGATGATTATTCTATAAAAATCCTTTCCTACAAATATATAGACAAAACAATTCCTAAAAAGATCATTTCAACCAGGAACTCTCGCCTCCTCACACTTAAACGGAACCACGCCCACGTGGTTAAGAGTGTTTTGGAATTGGAGTTAATGGTTGAAATTCTCACATGCAATTACTAAGTTATCTCAATACTTACAAGATTCAACGATGAAGATTGAAATAATAGATAACCATCATATTTAAATATGAAATAATGCATAAAATATTCTCAAAATGGTTTTAAGAGTCATAAAAAAATAGAGTTCCAAAATAAGATCATATAAATATCCAAAAATAATGTTTTGAATGCAGTAATAGGAAAATTAGGGATCTCACTATCCCTGACGTTTGCCTTGCTTAGGACCAGCCTCATGCTCCGTTTTCTTCATTCCTTGTTCCCGGATGTGGTCGAGTATTTCCTCCACCTGCCACTGCTGAGTGAGAAGGAGCGTCTCTATGGTCCTCAAACGGGAGTCCACAGAATCCTAAAACGCAAACATAGCCTGAGAGAGCTCGCGAAGAGTCATAGGAATGGTATGCTGCCGTTTTGGGCGTGCCTACTTGTCTTCATTATTGTATGCAATCTGGGCCAAATACCCTGTCGGTGGTCGGAACATGCTTACAGATTCTGGAAGAACATCGGGAACTGCCATGCGTAATCCTCGGGCCAGGAGTGTAACCATTGGTCCACACGAGACAAACAGGCGGTCGCAAGTAGACTGAGCAAACAAGAATCGAGCCACAAAGGTTGCTAAATTAACTGGCACGCGTGCTTCCAAACTCCAGAAAAATAGCATATCAGACTCAAACACCACGTCAGGGTCGTGAGAACGGCTGAGATAGCTGTGAGCCAATGCATGGTGCAAAATTCTCCAAGACGGACGCGCCCAATTCCTAGCTAGGCTTGCTCCATTGTGAAATCGTCCATGTCCGTGAGCTTGCCAAAACTTCTTAACATTGAATTCTGAGTCCAACTGGTCGGGCAAATCGGAAAAGGCTAGGCTCCGAGTTTCATCAAGCGTGTATAGACCGAACAACCACCCTAAGTCTGCCATAGTTAGGTTCAACAGTTGACCCATCAGCGTGAATGTGATCTTCTAAGGCAATATTACTAATTAAACTCTTAAACTATAAATAGTCTAAGGCACAATACAACACTACAAGAAAACTGCCTATCTGCCACAGACAATTTCTGTTGCGGAATTTGAAATTCCATGGCAGATTTAAATTCTGCGACAGACCTGCAACGAATAAACCAACCGAACAGTGATCGGTCGGGTTGGTGATATCCATTCTGGATCACGTACGTATGTTTTCACCCCAAATTATGAATTGGTCAAGGAGGTATATCTTAGAGTTCTTCTACATATCCTTAATCATCTAAAATATACAAGTGGGTATATCTTAGAGTTCTTCTACATATCCTTAACAACATACATCATCTTCGTGATTATCAATATATCCATTTTTAGTCATGATTAATTCATCAATAATCATTTTAATATGTAGGTTCATCATTCATAATCATGCATAATAATTATTCATTATATTGATCATTCAACATAACATTCAATAACAATTAGCGGCCTAGTCTCGAGTGTTAACCCCCGAACTTACTGTCATGCATCACATAATGTTTTATATGTCAAAAACATCATTTTATTGTACAAAATCATATTTATTTTGTTCGTAATTAATTGGTATCAAAAATAGAATTTTAGAGCTCAAAAATAGCATTTTTCATAGCTTGTGTTCGGAACGGTCGACCGTTTTCAGGCGACGGTCAACCGTTCTTGCAACTGTGGTATTGGACTTTCTGGTCTCAGAATGGTCGGCCTTAGTGGAGAGACGGTCGACCTTTGTGGCAAAACGGTCGACCATTCCTGCAAACCTGCCAACAAGACTTCTTCTTCAACCTCGGGTTAAATTTTCGAAAAATTATTTTAAGCCACCAAACTTCAATTAAACTATATAGAAATGTTCTCCAATGTTCATAGATCATTTAAATACCATTAATTCGAAGTTTTAACAACAATTTCAAGGTTTATGATTCTTGGTCTTCAAGCATGTCAAACACAAAACTAAACCAAATTACCATTTATGAATGTAGACACGACCTATATGAATATTCTAGTCATTAGATATATCTACGGGCTTACCTTGAAGCTTAATGGGGGTTTTGGAAATTTTCCGGCGAAACTTCTTGCGACCTCTCACAAAATTGAAAGCACCAGTGTGTTCTCATCTCTTAGGGCAGCAGGATAGAAGGAAATATGGAGTGTTTTGGAGCGGCTAGTGCGCCATTCGAACACAGTAGTGTCGTTTGGAGTGTAGTCTTTGATTGGGACTAATTTCAGTCCTAGTCGGGGTACACCTTTTGGTCCAACTTTCTCTGAATTGAATTTCGTTTGCACCGTTGCGATCAGACAGTCGAATTCTATCCAACGATATAATTTTTGTATTAATTTGTAATACTTTTTCTGTCATCGTATTTTTGAGTGTTTGACTTTGAAAGAGTCAAAATTGATTTAATTGACTTTTACTCAAGAAGGTTCTTGCATTCCATCCATAATATTTATTTTCATAATTTATCTCAATAAATCATTTCAAAGTCCACAAGACAATTTCTTCATTTATTCTTGATTTGGGTCTGTACTTGGGTTTCGAATCAAGATCACACAATAAGTCAATTATGTTGGATTTATCTCTATGCGATTTAAGAGCCTGGAGTTTCAATTATATCCCATGTCAAGTCAATAGAGCTGCAACTCAGTTAGCATACCTTAATACCCTAACTCACAACTCTTGTATTGTTTCTTTTGATTCTACTATCCAGTATCCTTAACACAGATTCTTAAATTTTGTGCTATTAGTTATCCATAGGTTTTTTATCTCGCATGGGTAAGGCCTAGTCCCCCATTGTATCCCTCTTTTCATTTAATAAATTTGATTTACAAAAATATCTCCAATATGCTGGGAAAGATTATGGAGCCCTACGTGGACGACATGCTTTTCAAGAGCTGGGTATTGGGTGATCACACGGCTGACATGAGAAAGTCCTTCGAGATCATTGCAAGGTACAACCTCTAATTGAACCCCAAGAAATGCGTCTTCGCGGTTCAAACCGGAAAGTTTCTTGGGTTTATAGTGAAGAAGAAGGGGATTGAGCCTACCCCGGAAAAGATCAGGGCCATCACCGAAATGCAAGCCCTGACCTCGGTCAGGGATGTGCAGAAACTTACTGGGCGCCTGGCAACCCTCTACCGATTCCTCTCCCAGTTAGCGGAAAGATCCCTGCCATTCTTTAAAGTCCTGAAGAAGGCCAACGCCTTTGCATGGGACGAGGAATTTCAGAGGGCATTTGAAGAGTTGAAGGAGTACCTAGTGTCAGATATTGTATTATCTAAACCCAAACCGAGTGAAACTTTGTATCTGTAACTAGTCATTTCCGCCCATGCTGTAAGCTCTTTTTTAATAAGAGATGACGGGGCACAAAAGCCCATTTATTACGTGAGCAAAGCACTAAACGGAGTTGAAAGTAGATACACGACGATGGAAAAAATAGCTTACGCACTCTTCATAACCGCCAAGAAGTTAACATCGTATTTTAAAGCTCGTGTCGTTGAAGTCCTTATCGACCAACCTCTTGGCGCGGTTTTATGAAATTCAAAATCTTCCGGGAGAATGGTGAAATGGGCGATGATGCTGGCTTAATTTAACATAGAATACCAGCCAAGATCAGCAATCAAGGGCCAAGCCCTTGTGGATTTCCTGGTAGAGATGACTGGTCTTGGTCCTGATCAACCGGTCAACCAACCCACAGAGCAATGATGGAGATGGCCGTGGACGGAGCATGTGGGCCGAAAGGATATGGAGGCGGTGTTGTGTTTACCATGCCAAAAGGGTTCAAAAATATATCATGCCCTTATCATCAACTTCAAGTTAACAAACACTGAAGCTGAATACGAGGCTCTTGCTGGAGGACTCCGACTCGCCCTAGCACTCAAACTAAGTCGAGTAACTATCAAATCTGACTCCAGCCTCATTGTGGGGTAGGTAACGGTACCATGGAGGCCTGGGAAGGACGAATGGTGCAGTACAAAGACTTAGTGCTGGTCTTGCTGAAAGGGTTCATTGAGTTTAAGATAGCTCAGATTCCCAGGTGGAGAACGCGCGCGGATGCTGATCTTCTTTCAAAGCTGACGCAGTCCGCACCAGAGCATGTTTCAAAACTTACCCGAGTCGAGGTCTTAGGCTGGGCTAGCATTGAAAAACTAGAAATTTCTACGATCATGGCAGCCGAACTATTCACCCCCCTAGTGAAGGGCACTAATTCTAACACAATATTCAATATCTCTATAGTGCTCTTAAATTATTCTTATATTAAGGCCAAATCATTTTTATAACAAGCTCTTAACTATTCCTAGTCTAAGGCAACATTATTCTAACCGGGCTCTTAAACTATAAATAGTTCAAGACAGAACACAGGAATCAATAATCCACCCTATGAGTCTTATGGATTACGTACCAACCAAATAGTGGACTATCGGGTGGGTGATATCCGGTTTGGATCCTGTATGTATGTTTCAACCCCAAATTCCTGAATTGGTCACATAGGTATATCTTAGAGTTCCTCTAGATATCCTTAATAGTAATCATCAATTTCCTAGTAGGTATATATTAGAGTTCTTCTAGATATCCTTAACAATACACATCATTTTCATAATCATCAATATGTCCATTTTTAGTCATGATTTAATCCTTCATAATTATTTCTTTAACCAGGATATTAAATCATCATTATCATCAATCAATAATACATATCATAATCATATTAATATTCATTATAATTGATTGGTATCAAAATAGGATTTAATAGTTCAAAAATCAAGTTTCTGAAAACTTCTCGGGTCAGATGGTACCTCGGTAACGCGGTACGGTACCTCAGTACCTCCCAAATGGTACGAGGCACCGTTTGGCATCAGGGACCGCCAGAGAGAGATTTTCCTTGCGGTGGAGACGGTAGCTAGCCTATCGTCCCTACGGTACCAATGTACTATCTGGACGGTAGCTGGCTACCGTTCTTGGCGTAGTTTTAAACACTCTCATCTTCAACCTCGGGCCAATTTTTGGAAATGTCATTTTTAGTCACCAAACTTCAATTAAAATACATAGAAATGTTCTCCAAGGTTCATAGATCATTTTGGTATCATAAAGTCGTAGTTTTAACAACAATTTCAAGGTTTATGATTCTTGGTTCTTCAAGCATGTCAAATACAAAACTCAACCAAACGATCGTTTATGAACGTAAAAACAATCGATACGAACATTCTAGTCACTAGATATATCTACGGGCTTACCTCAAAGCTAAACGATGATTCTTGCGATTGAACGGTGAAACTTGCAGCGAACACCACGGCTTGCTCCGGCGACTTCACACCAAATTGCTCCAGCGACTTCAGACTTCTCTCTCAACAAGGAACACTCAGGAAGAAGAATGGTGAAGAAATGGGGTATGAGGTGCTCCTTATATACTGGTAGGAAGAGGAAGAAGACACAGGCTTGTTACTTCCGTCATTCTTCGGTCATTTGTAATCGCCGGTGATTGCACAGGACGCCGTTTGTTGCGTAGTTCCCTGATAAAGACTAATTTGGTCCCAGTCGGGGTACACGTTCTGGTCCAACTTTCTTCGAATTAAAATCCGATTGAACCGTTGCGGTCAGACAGTCAAACTCTACACAACGATATAATTTTTATTATTTATTGACAAACTTTATAAATCACTTATTTTTGGTTCCTTCTAAGTAATTAATTATTTATCAATTAATTAATTCTGATAGGCCTATTTTCAGGGCGTTACAGTTCCTGATTGTTGAATTTGAATTAAGTCAATCCTAATCACCTTCCAGCGGCTAATTAACCTCTTCCACAATAAATACAAGTCTAATCCTTCATATTTCAACATTAAACAAAGCTCCAAACACCTTACTTTTATATTTTAAGTGTGTTCATCTTTTCATTATTAATTATTTATATTTTGGCTATTTCAAGAGGCTTATTCTCCTGACTTTTATACACACACTTTTGAGCTTGTGTTTTAGTTATATACTCCCATATTCATAAGTTTATATTGTATTTTTGAGAGAGTATATTTTTGTTCTATACTGGCTATGTTTGGTTGTTCACCTTTGTAATCAAGTCGTTGTGTAGAACACATATTTTGTATTCTTCAAACTCACCTTCTTATGGTCGAGAATAGTCGTTAAAATGTCAAGTTATAAAGCTCAAGGATAGCCGTATAAATCCTTGGGTAAAGGTTCAAGGATAGCCTTTGAAATCCTTAGTGGGAACGGTCGAAGATAATCGTGAAATCTTCATTGTAAGCGGTTCGAGATAGCTGTTGTAATGAATCCTACAAAAGATAACTGTGAAATCTTCATTGTAAACGGTCAGAGCGAATCCTATTGAAAAGGATTGTTTGCCAAAACTAGTGCGGTGCTTTGACGGAGTTCAAGAGACCGAGACTTAGTAGATTCGGAAATCCTTTAGGAGGAGCCTTAAGGTACTGGAGTAGGAGTATCCAGAACCAATCTTAAAGTTGGTCTGTTCTTATTTTACGCTTTTATTTTTGAGTTTATTTATTGCTTTCAAATTTACCAACACCAAATTTATTAAACTCTGAAAAATTTTCGAATACCTTAATCACCCTCATGTAAGGCGTGGACACAACAACTAACAATAACTTCCATACTCGTTTCAGATACTACCGTCTTATCCGATTAAAGTATTTTGGTATACCCTGAAATAATTTTAATATAATTATGCAATTTGCTTAGTTTATCAAGTTTACATTCGTTCCTATAGTGTTTTACATAAGGATAAAGCTACTTGTACCCCAAGGTTTTTGTACCCCATTTCTACACTGCAGGTTTGCACCAATGAACATTTTGTGTTGGTGTAAATGTGTAATGTTAATTTTTGTTAACGCATCAACACTTTGTGTCAGTGTAAATTTTTGTTAACGCACCAACACTTTCTGTTAGTGTGAACCATCAAAATGTTGGTGTATACTTTTGGTGTAAGTTTGGGGTACAAATTTTGGTGTAAATGTAGCATGGTCTTTTACATAATGCTGGGTAGCAGCGTTTTTAGTCTCTCAGATTTGAGTAAATTCCCAAAATGGTCCTTTGTAATGAAGTGTTTTCCCAATTCAGTCCTCATTAAGTTTTAATTACCTACATGGTCCTCTATAAGTGAGATTTATTCCCAATATAGTCCTATGTAAATAATGTTGCTCAAATGATGATTGAGTGGGAGATGTTTTCGTATTTTGATCATCCAAATTTAAAATATATTCTCGAGATAGTTATTTATATAACTAAATATAAAATTGAAAAAATACATTGACTATAAATAAATATGAATTATTTAAAACTTATAAAAATCTTTTAAATTTCAAATCAAATACACATCTTTAATTAGAAAAAACCATTTTGGGAAAGTACTTCATTATAAATGATCATTTTAAGAATTAATTCTAAATTTAGCAGATAAAAAACACCAAAATATCCTCAATTAATCCTAGGACATAGGTAATTAAAACTTATTAAGGACTGATTTGGGAAATCATCTTATTACAAAAACTATTTCAAGAAATTTACTCCCATTTCCAATACGGCCACGTGGTGCAACCTCATTGGCTCGCTAAGAGAATTGACGTGTGGGCTGACGCAAATGGCAGAACCTATTTTAGTCTTTGAATAAAAGAAAAAGATTGAAATGCCAACAAAGAAAGAATTGAAGCAGGATGAATATGCAAAACATAAAAAAAGTGCTTTTACTTTCTACCTTCATACTCTAATTTTCTGTCAGAAATTTTTAACTTTACTCATAAAATATTAAAAATGTTGTGTTATGATACAAATTTAATACTCCGTGTTAGCTTATTATGAGAATGATGTTATACAATATCATTTTTATAATGTATTTAAATTTAAATACAGATATTAATGACTAAAATCGTGCATTAAAGACCATGAAAGCGTACGTATGAAAAAAAAATTGAGACGAAAAAAAGTATTCCCTCCCTCCCTAAAAATATCTCACATTTACTTTTTCAGCAGTTGCAGAAACTTTTATTTATATTCATTAGTTATTTAATAAAATAAAATATTCCTGACACCTCTAATTTCGAAGAATTTTTTATGTAGTTTTTTTATATGTAAATTTTATTTTTTATTTTTATATCAATATGTAAAAAAAATGAATTGAAAAAATTTGATATTTCATCTTGGTAATAAAAATGTGAGATATATTTAGAAACGGGGAAGGAAGTATTAAATTAGGGGAGAAAGACCAAACTAGGACTAAAACATTGAAAATATACCAAAATAGGACTTTCATGTTTTTATTCTCAAAATAGGACTTAATTACCAAACGTGGTCATATACATTACCAAAAAAGTATAATTATTTGCACATGTACACTGCCACATTACCACAATGCAAAGTCACATTACCACAGTGCAAAGTCCTATTCTGGGAAAAAAATATGAAAGTCCTATTTTGGTACTTTTTTCTATGATTAAGTCGTATTTAGGATGATTTCTATTAAATTAGTGCGCCTAGGGCCATACGAATAGGCAAAATTGACAAGAATACTCCCAGAAATTACAGATTTTACATAAATACTCCCAAATTTGTTTCCTTACATCATTACTCCCACATTATTCTTTTATTTACATCATTGCTCCCAAATTTGGTAGTGAACATTAGTGTTACTTGAATGCGTTTTTTTTGCGCTAAGTGAGCAGTTAAAATGTAGATATGTATTTTTTTTCACTATAATAAAACAAATTCACCTCAAATTATTCTCTCCATCGACTTTCTCACGTCTTAGTAAGCCTAATCATTGCCCTTATTTCCATCACTTTTTAAAAAAAAATTAGATTTCAAACTTCCTAAATGTTTTTAATGTTTAATATCAAGTGTGTTCATATTAATTTAATTTGAATTCAATAAAAAAACGATGAAGAACCCCGTTTAAAAAGACGCATCCGAGGAACACAGACGATGAAACAATCGCGGAGTAATGACGTAAATAACAGACAAATATGGAAGTAACTATGTAAATAAACAAATTTGAGAGTATTTATGTAAAAACTGAAATTTCTGGGAGTATTCATGTAAATTTTGCCATAGGAATATACTATGTGGGGATTGTGGGAGTCTGGGAGCCTGTAATGGCCACCGTGATGGCTCTCACGCCTCTTTCTCCTTTTTTTCCTTATCTACTTTTGATTTTTCCTCCTTTCCTTTCTATTTCGGCGTTTCTTTTTTTCTTTTTGTTCACTTTTTTATTTTAATCTTTTACTTTTTTACTTTTTCGATTTTAAGGTTTTCTTGTTAATTACTCCCTCCGTCCCATATTTTTCTTTACAGAGCACTATTCTAATTTTACGAGAACTTTTATTTATTTGTATTTTATGACCTATATGATAAAATAAAATATTCTTGTCACCACTTATTTTGTTGAATTTTTGATCGATGCAGTTTTTAAATATGTAAATTTTATTTTTTATTTCTATACCAATATTTAAATAAAATAGATTTAAAAAAAATTGGATTTTTCTTCGTTTTGTGCAACGTAAAGAAATATATGCGACATAGGGAGTAAATGTTAGAATATTAAAAACTTGTTGGCCCAGAAGCTCTGATACCATGTCAAGGAACCAACTCAACCAGAAGCTCAAGCTTGTGGTTGTGGCCCTGAAATAGTTATTTATATTCTAACAGTAAATATTAAAAAACTAAGCAAAATAAATTCAATGAAATGTTTTAATTTTATTACGCACTGTCATCTTTTATCTAATTTTATATTTAATCTTGATGATGAATAGTTTTTTAAAAAGTATTTTCATTTTTTTTTGTACTTTTAAATTTAAGTATCGGTCTTTATAATCACACTTTGTCCATACATTGTAAATAAATCTTTGTTTATAATCGTACTTTGTCCATACTTTGTCTTTTCTTGGCCGAACAATGATTGAGAAGAACTAAATTAGACATTTTAATCATAGATTGGTGACATAGAGCAGAGTCTGTACCTAGTACTTACACACACCATATTATACTTTACATAGCTTCCTTCTAATACACTTGAAAGGAATCGAACTTGGCTCTACTCTTTTGAGGGTAAATTTCATCAATGGTACCTGAACTTTAGCTATAATTTCGAAGTGGTACCTGAACTTCAAATCCTTTCACAAAAATCCCCCAACTTATACAATCCTTTCACTAATGAGCTATTAGCCCGTTTCTAGGTCAAATGCCGGTTACCATCCGACGTGGGTGCTGATATGGATGCTGAATCACTTCCCCTACCTCACTCTCTTTCCTCCTCACCTATTTCGTAGCATATAAACCGGCTCTGCACTCCCAAATCGCCACCCCTTTACCCGATAATTGCCAGAACCCTAATTTAGGAAAATGTCCAGCGTCTCAAGCAACAACAGCCATGGCATGCAATTCGCGAGGTGTAGATGCGGAGAAAAGGCCGTTCTGAAGGCAGCTTGGACTGAATCAAATCCTGGAAGGAGATTTCTGGGTTGTTCAAATTATGGGGTAGGTGTTTTGAAATTTTCAATTATTTGAGAGATTACTTCCATGGGTTGAGACACTCTGAATTTTTTTTAATTTTGATCTTGTTATGCAGAGGCATAATTTTTGTAAGTATATGGAGTGGATAGATCCAGAAGTTCATCCACGTTATCGTGAGGTCATCAATGGTTTGCTCCGGAAGATTGACAATTTAGATACGAAGGAGGCTGACAAGAAGACTGTGAAAGGATCTACAAATAAGGGGTTTTGGGTACTTGCTGTGGCATTTGTATTTTTTTTTATTTCTTTCTGGTGCAACACCAGTTGTTGTAAAGGGCATTAGAATATGTTGGTGGGTGTTGGGATGTGCTGTACTTTGCTTGGAAGAATTCTGATGTTTTCTTAATCCTTGTACTTTAATGACATATTTGCAGTGTTGTTGATCCAAGTCAACTGTCAATCCTTTTTTTGTAAATGCATTGAAGCTGCAATTATATTCTTATGAATTACTGAAGTGTGCAAAAAATTTACCAAAGAAATAAGGCATTGAACCTGCATTTTTACATATACAAAAGCCTTATATATTAAGGCAAGAGTATCCACAAAAAACCTAATGGCATTTCTGCTGAGTTGTGCTAAAGAACAAACCCAAAATTCACAACACCAGCCATGAGTTTACTTCAGAATGCCATTAATGTACAAAAAAATGGTCAACGCCCATTACATACTTCATGATTCACAAACAAGAAAAAGGCACAGTTAACAAAACTAGCTTCCTAAATCTTCATTGCCAACAGAAGTGGCAGCTGAGTTTCTCTTCCTTGGTCCATTTGGGGTAGGTGCTTTCCTCTTTTTCTTCCCAGTTTTTCTTGAACTTTGCGTCTGCCCCTTCTCCTGTACAACCAGAAAAACAAAGTTTAGGTATCAGTGTGGATATTTACTCCAGACAAAGCAAGAACAGTTACCTGTTGTGTTGAAGCTATTGTATCTTTCTGCGCATGTGACCTTTTGTTATGCCCAATTTGCCCACATACAGTGCACTTCATTTTGACAGTTCCCTTCCTGCTTAACTTCACAGTGTCACCTGCTCTAGATGTAGGCGCTTGAGATTGTGATCCAGCCTGCACATTTTCCCTGTCATTTCCTCCCTCAACTTCTTCTGGTTGTTTCCTTCTTGCCCTCTGTTTTTTCCCCTTCTTCTTAGGTGGATCTGCTGGTGGGATGACCGGAGGTCCATCTTCATCTTTGGGCCACATTTCCATCATGTTCACTGGGTTGATGTAGTGACTATATAGCTGTAGGTAGTTGGAAACCAAATACTGCTTGTCTGTGTAAAGATCTGGGTCCTCATTGTTATCAAGAATGCAAGCAATGGCATGTGAGCAAGGAATGCCCGTCAAATCCCACCTTCTACATCCAAAAGTCTGTGTAGCCAGGTCAACAACATACTGTAACCCACCAGGACCTTCAACTTGATACTTAGACCCTCCCGAAAAGGTTGGAATGAACATGTGAGCATGTTCAGTATTTTGTGCAACTTTAGCTCTAATTTTAGGGCATAAAGTATCCTTCACATTGTCCATTACCTTCTTCTTAGTAGCCAACCTCTTCATGAGTTTAGTCCTAATCATCTCCAGCATGATAAGAATGGGTTTTTCTCTTGCATCTAAAATGTACTTGTTGAATGACTCACACACGTTATTTGTTAACATGTCACATTTGGGGAAAGTACTGAATTCTGCCCTAGACCAGTTCTTGGTTGGCCTTGCTTTCAACCACTCTCTTGCCTCTGGACATTTATCTTCTAGAAGCTTTAGGCACCCCAACAACCTTGCAGGATAAGAAGCCCTGGCACAATCCCAGAGTAAGTCCTTTAACTCTAACCCCTTGAAGTGATTCCTATAATTGGTATATAAGTGTCTCACACACATCCTATGCTCTGCTTTTGGGAATAAACTAGCAATTCCGCCTACAAGACCCTAGAATATTAGTATGAGGTCAGTAATCAAGCATAAGACAATATTCTATACATATTACAAATAAGTTTATAATGTTATCATACCTTCTGTTTGTCACTCATAAAGCAGAAGACACTATCTCTATGAAGGTCCAAGTCATCACCAAGCAGTCTTAAGAACCATTGCCAATTTTCAGAGTCTTCAACCTCACACACTGCATAAGCTAAGGGGAAGATACAGTCATTAGGATCTATGCCTCAGCATCATTCCCCATATTATCTACAACAAAGTCCCAATTCTCATTTAACCTCATGTTGGCCATATCCTGGAAATTGACATCTAAGTTTGCATTTCTCCACCCATTTAAAGAATCAAAGCCCCATTTCTCATTTACACCCCCATTTGATGAAGAAGGCACATCAGAATTCAGGATCTGAACAAAATAATCTCCACAGTCAACCCTTTCATTGTGTGCTTCATTGGAAGCAGTGTTATCATCATCATTCACAACTGTGTTCTCAACATCATTGACAACTCCATCAGTGGAAAGAGGAACTGCAGATACATCCTCAACCATCTCCTCTACCCTTTCATTTATCCCCTCAATAATGTTTTCAGACCTCTGTTCCTGCTCCACCCAACATATAGCTAACACACTTCCCACAGAACTTCCTCTGGCCCCCATTGTGTGAGAAGGTATTGATGTGTCATCCTCAAGTTCCTGTAAAACAAGCCTAGGTTTGGGAGGAGGTTTGGGAGCACTTTTCAGATCATTAACTATCTTCAATATTTCTTCTTTTGTTATGTACTCGATGTATAAATGAACTGAACCGTAAAGACTCCCAGCCCTTGACATTCTTGCAACATCCTTATTAAACTGTAGAATGTTCAGACCCCCAAAAAATGGCTTTTTATGTTCCCTCCAGTGGTACCTACATAACCCCTTAATTCCATTTCTGGCCAGCAACCTATCTAGGGTATTCATTGCCAATCTCCTGCCATTTATATCCCCTACCAGAAACTGTTTTCCCTCGTAATACGAACATTCTCCTAACACCCCACTATGATGCACAATTAAATCATATACCCCAATCACCTCGCTCTGTGAATCGCCTTCACTCTCACAATTGTTTTCGCTGCTCTCTTCACTGAGAATGAAGGTATCTGAACTCGCTTCACTATCATCAGAATCCCTCATCGCTTTAATATCTCTGCACGCAATTGAAATAACACAAAATAAATATCTTCAGATGATTCAAACATTCATCCTATTAAAAAGTAAACGCATGCAAATACCACAAATGTTCTGAACTTCGCGTTACTGCAAATCGCCTTCACTCTCACAACTTGCGTTGTCAGGTTCACCCTTCGTCTAATCCAAATTTCAAACCTAATCAGTGGACTGGAGAAGAAGAGATTCAGATTTTGAGCAAACCACCGTCGAGGATGAGCTTTTCCGCTGCAATTTCTCGCGCGTTGGGTTTTTCACATAAGAGACGATTCAAATCTTGTGGTGTCAGATTCGTACCAGAGCAGTTAATGAGGAAAGAGAGTGAGGTAGGGGAAGTGATTCAGCATCCATATCAGCACCCACGTCGGATGGTAACCGGCATTTGACCTAGAAACGGGCTAATGGCTCATTAGTGAAAGGATTGTGTAAGTTGGGGGATTTTTGTGAAAGGATTTGAAGTTCAGGTACCACTTCGAAATTATAGCTAAAGTTCAGGTATCATTGGTGAAATTTACCCACTCTTTTGACATTGACTGCAATGCCCAGTGCCTTTATTTATTTTTTAAAAAGGTGGACCCCACACCTCCACTTTTATTTATTTGAAGACTCGAAAGATGTTGCGCCATTTGCGTTAAGTGCTTGCGTCACTTCTCTTAGCCAGCCAACGAAGTAAGCATATGATTGGTAGGATATTTTTAGTTCGCTTATTATTTCTGAAAATGCTTTCTTGCTAAAAAAAATTCGAGAGAAAGACATATATATGACTAAAACATTAAAAATATTTTAAAATATGACTTCTATATTTTTATTTCTGAAATAAGAATACATTTACATTATCAAATATGGTCATATACATTACCGAAAATATAACACATGTAAAGTGTCATATTACCACAGTGTGAAATCATATTTCGAGAGTAAAAACATGAAAGTCATATTTTGATACGAATATTTTTTTCTATGTTTTAGTCCTATTTAGGGTGATTTCTAAAAAAAATACATCCATGCTAGGGTACACCAAGAAATGTACCTCAAAGAGATGCACCGACATTTTCACAATTCACACTGATATAAAATGCTAGTGTAATAAAAAACATTGCACTGATATTTTGTTTCTTTATAAACCATTACACTAGCATAAAATGTTGGTACATGCCTTTGAAGTACAAAGAGGAGGGTATAATTTTAAGATACAAATAGCTTAATTCAAATAAAAACCCTGGAGTATAACATGTTAGTTCCATGGTATTGGCTAATCTTTTGGCACAATAGAATTCCATATTTGTTAGGTATTTTACTAGGTAAAAACCTCTATTTGTTAGGAAAGGTTTATTTTATTTAGACTTCTAGATCTGCTGCAGTTTTCAAGGTTGACACAGAACATGCTACAGCACAATACTGCAACACACTGTTCGGGATCAGAGGTTTCTGCACGTGATTTTAAGCTGCAATCTAAATTAGAGACCTATTGGGATTGTGACTACATGATAATAACTCTAATTGTACTTGTTAAGGAATCCCAACTCTTTAGGCTACTTGTGGATCAAGATTAAGAAAGTTGAGTTCAAGCCAACTTCTACTATCCTACTCCTACTATAGGATTGTGTTAAGAGAAGCCTATAAAAACGCAGCAGGTCCCTGGGAATTACTTGGAGCGACGAGAGGGAAATCAAAGAATATATGTTGATGTAGAGCATTCCTGTCACGTCCCGGAGCTTCCCATGCGTGAAGAAGGTTACGATCTACATGAAGGAGGAGATTTTCATCGCCAAACAGATCGTGACGTCCAGGAGATGAACTAGAGCTGAACGAGTGAGCTGCCAACACGTTTGTCCTCGTGATCTCGGTGGAGATGTGATAGCCGAAGCGGATCTGTACAGGGTACGGGTTAGAAATCCTAGATTAGAAGTTTTGTCATAATAATTCAGAGAAGTGTCTCATCATGTTGTTATGTACCGGTGTAACTTGCATCTAGTGATTTAGTGGAGGGCTATAACACGGACGTGGGCCCCGCAGACTAGGAGAATTTGCTCCGAACTGCGTAAACATATCTGGTATTATTTTTTACGCATTTTATAGTTACAACATTCTGCCTAGTAGGCACTGTAACACCCTCTGCATCATCTGCTTCTGTTTGCGTGAGCTTGTGACATAGAAGTGTTATATCACACTGTCCGTCATCTGTTCCAGTGACAGTGCTTTAGTATCTTCTCTACAGCATAGTTGGTTGATTTGTTTGCATAGCTTTCAATTGGTGATTTCCGCTGCGCCCTGACGAACTTACATAACAAATATGAACTGTTTAGGAGATAAATTTTTGCAAAGTGAGAGATCCTAAATCTTTTTATGCGACTTTGTTTGCTTTTTCAAAGTCTAAGATCCTAAATCTTTTTATGCGACTTTGTTTGCTTTTGCAAAGTGTGAGATCCTAAATCTTTTTATGCGACTTTGTTTGCCACATTTTTTCGAACTATCTTTTACTCTGCGCCAACCTCAATTAAGCATAAAATTACTCAATGGCACCCTTCATTTTCTACTAATTATTCCCATGCCCAACATTTTTACTAAGAATTATCAGGTTCCACATTATCTAGAGATAAATATGCTGTGGGAGGGAGTCCTTAAAATTTGGGGTAATGTACACTGAGGATACATTCTGACTATTTGGACATTATAATTGAAAGTTTATTACTTTGACAAATACTAAATTTTATATTGATAATCATTATTTTATTAAATTAAAATAAAGTTCTTGAATTTGTCAAAGTAAAAAAACTTTTAATCTAATGCCTAAATCGATAGAATGTACCCTCGAGATATAATATCACAAATTTTAAGGATCCTAGTGTATATTTCGGATAATGTAGGACCTGAGAGCTTTTACCAAAAAAATCGAGGGTACCTCAGAGTATATTTCAGATAATGTGTGAAAGAAAATAAGAGAGAAATATTTCTGTATATTGAATTGGCTTGTGAAACTGATTTTGAATACAAAGATCTAATCCTCTTTATATAGGAAGAAGGTTAAAAAACAAGGAAATTTTTATTCCTACTAAAATAAGAATTAAATAAACTAGGAAAGATACTAAACTTAATCCCAATGGGATTCGGTTTCCTTCTTCAATCCCGCTTCCTTCTTCTATTTCTAACACTTTCCCTCTTCAATCCCGCTTCCTTCTTCTATCTCTAACACCCCCCCCCCTCAAGCTAAAGCATGGGAGTTCAGCATGCATAGCTTGGACATAAAAAAACGTTCCCTCGGTTCGCGCATCTGCGCAAGCTTCTCATGCAGGTCCCACGTGCAATTCCTACACGTACAAATTGGGAACTGCTCCAAACCATAGAAACTGAGCAACGATCGATGGACACGATGTCGGACAATCGTGAACAGTAACCGCGATCAAGAGAAACTGCCGTTGGGACGGTCGACCCACTCGACTGTTCTTCAGCAATGGTCGACCATTACGGCACTTCGGCAGCAACAACAGGCGATGATTGATGGACGCGATGCCGGTCGATCGTGAACAGTAGACACGAAAAGAGTTGTTTGTCTCTGTAGAACAACCCTTGTTCGACCACTTCTTCAATAATGAGGAGGCCAATAAAAAAATAAAAAATCACAATATCCTGCCGGTAGGCATTGAATTGTCTATGCCCACCGGCAGGGGAAAAAGCATGTTTGAGGTCTCAAGAATTCAAAACTGGCTCCGATACCATGAAAGAAAATAAGAGAGAAAATATTTTTGTATATTGAATTGGCTTGTGAAACTGATTTTGAATACAAATATCTAACCCTCTTTATATAGAAAGAGGATAAAGTAAACAAGGAAATTTCTATTCCTACTAAAATAAGAATTAAACAAACTAGGAAAAATACTAAATACTAAACCTAATCAAACTAGGAAAGATACTAAACCTAATCCCAAAGGGATTCGGTTTCCTTCTTCAATCCCGCTTCCTTCTTCTGTTTCTCACACTTTCCCAATGTGAGACCTGAGAGTTATTAACTAGAAAAATAAAGGTGTCTGAAAATATATTTTTTCTCAATTAAGGCTCCGTGTGGCCCATAATTTTGTCAATGTTTGATTTAATATAGTTCTGTTTTACTTTTGACCGAACATTAGTACATTTAGACAGCGTTCCGTTCAACTTATTTTTTCTTCTTATTACTTATTCTTATAAAAATTAGATCAGATCAGATAAAACTAGATCTGATCTGATCTGGTCAAATCCAATCAAATCATATCAAATCATATCAACAAAATTATTATTATTATTATTATTATTATTATTATTATTATTATTAATACCCTTATTATTAGTTTTTTATTACTATTACTATTATGATTATGATTATTATTACTATTGTTATTATTATTATTATTACTATTATTAGTATTACTATTAATATGAATCATATTATTATTGTTACTACTATTATTATTACTATAACAATTATTATAACATTTATTATTACTTTTGTTATTATTACTATTACTAATAGTTATTATTAAAATTATTATTATTATTATTAAAATTATTATTTTATTATTACTATTAATATTAATATTACTATTACTATTATTATTATTATGAATATGATTATTATTAACATTGTTATTATAATTATTACTATTATTATTACTAATATTATTTTTACTATCATCATCATCATCATTGTTACTAATATTATTTCTACTATTAAAATTATTTTTATTATTTCTATTATTATTATTATTATTATACTTACTATTATTATTATTATTCTATTATTATTTTTATTATTATTACTATTATTATTAGTATTATTATAGTTATTAGTGTTCTTACTATTATTATTACTATTATTATTATTCTTATTATTATTCTTATTTTTATTATTACTATTATTATTATTGCTTTTATTATCAATAATTCTATTATTATTATTTCTAATAATATTATTACTAGTACTTTATTATAGTTATTATTATTATTACTATTAGTATTATTTTTATTTTTGATTTTTATTATTACTATTATTATTATTTATATTTCTATTATTATGATTATTATTATTACTATAACTATTATAATAAAATTTTTTTTATATAATTTTAATTTTAATCAAATTCATATCAGATTTAATCAGATCAAATTAGATCAGATCAGATCCAATCCGATGAGATTAGATCGGATTAGATTAGACCAGATCAGAACTTTAAAAAATCAGATCAGATCATATCAAGGGAATGAAACATAGCCTTAATTATAAATAGATATTTTTTGTTCAATTTACAATTATGAACAACATCTAACTTTTAATGATAACTAATAAGAAATAATTATATTTAATTACATTCTGTATTCTCTTATTTCCTTATTGTATTGTTACTATCACTTTTCTCATACTAGATTTTGAACGCTCGCTTGTAATCCATATATATATATATATATATATATATATATATATATATATATATATATATATATATATATATATATATATATATATATATATATATATATATATATATATATATATATATATATATATATATATATATATATATATATATATATATATATATATATATATGGGCCAGTTCTCGTGAGAATGCACCTTGTGGAGAGAAATGAGAATAAAATCTAGCCGTCGGATCTGATGCATCGTGCGGCTCAGATTGCATCCTGCGCTCAGATTTTGAGATAGTGCATTTTCGATGGTTTATGGTGCATTTCGACGTGATGCATTTTCGCACCATTTTGGTGCATCTAATTTTGATGAAATCTTGACCCTTAAATCTTACAATCTAAAGCACCAGATTCATTCTCATTTCTCTCCTAAGATTGCATTCTCACCAGAACCAAAATCTATATATATATATATATATATATATATATATATATATATATATATATATATATATATATATATATATATATATAGGGTTTGGTTCCGGTGAGAAAGGAATCTAATGAAAGAAATAAGAATGAATATAAACCATCCGATCTAATCGGATCTTAACCTGATCGCCAGGGCATATGGGTCTTTTTACGATCATAGTGATAAACGCTAAACATCGTTAAACATCCTCATCCCTGATTTCTCGCTCACGATCGAATTCACTTTCGCCATTTCCTCCATATCGGTTCCGCGGATATGAATTCCCTTATTTATCAACTTCTTAGTTTTACAAACCTCTCAATCGTCCGATTTTAGGATTCCAGCTGCTTGATCGATTCTTTATCATGGTTCCAGGTTTGTTTTAATTTTTTGGTTTTGTTATGTTTAGAATTTTGCAAATGTCGTCTGGAAATTTTGCACACCTGCTCGAGTTCGTAGGATTCATATAAACATTTGTGTTGACTTCACGAATGCTTCTACTTTCGGGGTGAAATTACATGTAAACATTTGTGTTGTTCAGAATTTGGCTTTTTGGTGTTCTCCTTTTCATTCATTCCCCGGTAATTATCACAGCTTCATGAAAGTCTACTTCACAAATTTGTACAGCTTGAGCTTTTTATTTTTATTTCTATTACGCATTTTATGCAATGAGTATTGCACCTTCATGTCTGCTTACTGCATTAAATATGATCCATTGATTTGGTTTCATGAATGCTTCTCTTATCCTTCTCAAATTATTTGTAAGTATTTGTTTTTTTGGAGTACTGTTCCGTGTCCTGTATTGCATAATCATGGTCTTTGTATGTTTGTGGTTTCTTTTCATTATGTTTTTGGTCAATTTCAAATACTTCATGAATTCATGCTCCATGATGTTGCAGACCCTCTGTGCTTATATATTCATATATGTTACTTTATTTCGCATTGTTTTGCATCCTGTATTGCATAATCAGATATAAGTAGTGCATTAATCAACACGTTTATTTCTCTATCGGCAGTGCACACATCTACTTCTCCAAACGAAGACACGCCCCATACAACAGAAATTATTTCTTCTTCATCCAACTTATTTATTCCTCCTTGCCCTGAAGACTCCAAGCCTAAAGTGGGAATGGTGTTCAAATCCTTGGAGGACGGATTTAATTTTTACAAGCAATATGCCTCACTGACAGGTTTTGATATTAGCAAAAGCACTAATTTAAAGGTTTCAGGTATTGTTGTGTGGCGGTACGTTGTATGCAACCGTGAGGGTCATAAACATTTTGCACCAATTGTTAACAAACCCACTCACGATGATGGAGTGCCAAAGGCAAAACAGAGGAGACGCATTTCAAATCGTGATGATTGCAAGGCGTGTGTGGCATTTTGGCTCGTGGGTGGTGTAGGGTACACCATATCGTCATTCATAGAAACGCATAACCATCTAATGTTGTCCATTCCATCTAGACCCTTTCTGAAAATCAACAGAAACTTAGAAATTGGCCACAAGAAGTTTATGTTGAATTGTGCAAAGGCGAACATTGGGCCAATGAAGTCATATAGACTGTTTAAGGAATCAGTTGGGGGCTACGATAATGTCGGTGCCACTGCCATTGACTTTAAAAATTTCAAACGGGACTTGAAGGCATACATTGCAGGCGCTGATGCTCAAATGCTCATTGACAAACTATTCAGAAAGAAACAAACATGCTCTGCATTCCACTTTGATTATGATGTCGATGAGAGTGACCAGCTAACCAGGGTATTTTGGTGCGATCCTATCGCTAGGAAGAAGTACGCAATGTTTGGAGACGTCATTTCGTTTGACGTAACCTTCAACACAAATAGGTATATTCTTTAATGCCTTCTGTTATGCCTTTAAGAATACTGTTAAACTAGCCCTGTCAATATGCATTGCAGACCTTCTGTTATTACATATTCTTACTATTTCGCATTTTTTGTAATCTGTACTGCATTATCATATTTACGTAACGCACTAAATACGCGGTTTCAGTGTTTGAACTACTTTCGTGATGGTGTGTTACCCGTGGTGCAGGTACAAAATGGTTTTTACGCCATTCACCGGTGTAGACAACCACCGCAGGTGTGTTACTTTTGTAGCTGGTCTGCTGCGCAGAGAAGATGTTCCTTCATACACGTGGTTGTTCAATCGCTTCCTTGATGCAATGGGCCATGCCCCGCAATGCATAATCACTGACCAAGATGCTTATATGGCTATTGCTATTCCAGAAGTATTCCCAAAGACAATCCATCGTCTCTGTATGTGGCATATTACGAACAAGATTACAGCCAAAGTTGACAATGAACTAGCCAAAGATCAGGTCTTCTTGAGAAGGCTTAATTCTGTGATATGGAATCATTACCTTGAGCCCAAAGAGTGGGAAAAACAATGGCATGAGGTATTAGTTGATTATGAGCTCGAATCTAATTCATGGTTTTGTAATCTATTTGCTATTCGTACAAGCTGGATTCCTGTATACTTTAGAGATTTGTTCATGATTGGTTTACTGCGCACAACATCACGTTCTGAGAGCGAGAATAGTTTTTTTGGTGACTTCAAAAATAACTACTTCACTCTTGTCGAGTTTTATATGCAATTTGAAAGTGCTATGGACTCTCAACGGCATAAAACTGCAGACTTGGATTCAGACTCAGAAGCGTGTATCCCTGTTTACAAAACTCCGCTTGCCATCGAGAAACATGCATCATTTTTCTACACTTTGACCATCTTCTACGAAGTACAATCAGAGATATGCGCATCATGCTTCTCGTGCAGTGTGCTACAAGTTGACAAGAAGGAGCATACGTTATCGTATGTTGTGCAGGATTCCCGAGGTATGGATTTCAACGTTGAACACTCCACCTTAGACGACTCTTTCTCTTACACATGCAAATACTGGCAGCGCATTGGTCTACTGTGTAGACACATATTTTTGCTATTCAAGGTCTTGAAAATTAAAATGATTCCAGAACGTTATATCACAAATAGGTGGTGCAAATCACCACTCCTAAAGCCAATGATTGAAGTTTCTGGTCTGGACTTTGCATCGGAATCATCCATTGACGAAAACAAATTAATGCTGAACCGCTTATGGTCTAACATTCACTCCTGTGTTGCTCTAATTGAAAACAATTCCGACTTATTATCTTCTTTCTCCAAGGTAATCTCTGAACAAAAGGAACTCATTGAATCGTCTATTGCCTCTCATGATGTTGATACTGGAGTACCTAATATCTTTGAAAATTACTGTGGGGTGCCTGCCCCGTCAGAGATAAAAGTGCTTCCACCTCAACCCGCGTACAACAAGGGCAGTGGTAAGCGCATCAAGAGTGCTAAAGAGATCCAAATCGAGCAAAACAAGAAGAACAAACGCATGTGTCGAACTTGCAAAGAGCTAGGATATCACGACAGTAGGAATTGTCCGATGAATTATTCGTCATAATTAAATCATCTTCCTACACACATCTTATAAGTATTTGTAATGATTTCAACATTCTTTATAACGTCACATGCCATTTGTTTGCCTATGAATTGTGTATTATTGCAATTTTGATTAATATAGTAATTACAAAATCATCAATGCACACACTTTATGTATTTCCACTACATCTAAATCTACAATTTTGATCCAATACTGCCCCACAGACTTCTCATTCTATCAAACATACATTGATGGCTCTAAACATGTGTGGACCCCTATTAAACAAACTTTACATTGCACTAAATCCATTTCCTTCACGCACCCATAACAAAACACCTGTAACAATTCCTGCACCAAACAAGTCCCAACAGATCGACTACTTGGAACGCCTCTTACTTATTCACCCAACTTGTTATACGTTTGACAGAAATCACTACTGTCAAAAACTGTACCTGTCACTAAACAGCTACTGGGTTGCACTAAAAAAAATTCAGGACGCACCAATAAAACAAAATGCTGCAACAAATTCTGCACTAAACACTTTCCAATCGAAAAACATTCACATGTTAAAATCAAAATCCCCTCCAACATTATGTAAAATTACAATGCAAAGAAACGGATTCACACAACAAATTGACGTCCAGTTAAGTCAATACTCAAATTCTTCATAAATACCAAAAAAATATGTCTATCTATGTTCATACTGAGCAATAATGCAACCCCATCTAGCAAAATGAACAAGCCAGCAACGACTCACTCAAGGGTTGCTCCATGAAACCAAAACTCAAAAGGATACGAAATTGACAATTCTAGAAAAAAACAGAATAGATCATAATCCCCATGAAAAAGTCAGGCATCAGAAACATGAATTTGTAATCAAGTCATGTAGTCTTCAACCACTCGAGTGCTTCACCAGCTGCCTTATCTTGTCCTTAACCTCGTTGATATCTGATTCGACTATCGCAGCACAATACTTTGTACGAAGTGCATTCACCGCCCTCTCATCCCCCTTTTTCAAGCCACATTCCCACTGCTTCAATGCCTGCCCTGTGTACGTCTCCATGTGCCACATTGTAATCACACCATAATCGAATACAGCAGTCGAATCTCTCCACGCCAGTTGCAATCGTTTCGGTTCTTGCGTCTTCAGTTTCTCGACCCGGCCATCCAGTCCTTTACTCTTGAAATATTTTACGACCATGTCTCGCTGCAATCAATGGTATGCTAAAACATTACAATATGAATTACGTTTTTCTCATCAGATTTTAGAATTGGCTTCATTACATTATAACAGATCTGTATCCCACTTAATAATTTGGGTGACGTGCTATCAATTTCTAGTTACAACAACGCTTGGCATCTTGTCATATTTTTTAATCTTTGCAACGCCCGCTGATGAGCTATCAACGAGAATATCAACCCTATTCCCCTTCAAGTTCACACATATGCAATAACACCAACGGTGTTGCATTACTGGGAAGAATATCTGCACATTTAAGAACATGTTATGCATTTGAACAGTATATGCATATACTGTAAATAAACATACCACCATCGCAAGCATTAGACCAAGCACAGACATGAATAATCTCACCATATCAACATCGCATGGATTAGTCAAGCTCCATCCATATTCCAATGCATCACAAATGACCTTAAAAGCATCAGCATTCTCTTCCATCTCCCCCTCGCTCATGAACATCTGCAATTGTATTAATAGTATAATAACACACCTCCAGGCAGCTACAAAAATTAAAATAAACTGCATATTTAAGTGTATAATTAGAAACTAACATACACATCTAATTGTTTTCGCAAAAAACCGGTCTGGAGATGCAACACTACGAAACAACTCCTTGTGATTCAATATGCAAGACCAAGCATCCACTACCCGTGAAGAAATGTGATGGCCAGTCGCCAACGTCTGAAGGTCTCCACGTTTAACCGATATATTATACCCACTGAACACAATGTCATTCCTATATAAGTTTACAGTACCAAGTTCAAGAATGTTACTTTAAATCTCCTAATATGATGCACTGTTTAACCATAGTTAAAGCATAAACCTGTCAGCATCTTGCTTGCTTACAACCCACTTCCAAAAATTCTTCTCAAATGTGTTCACATTATCTCTTGGATCAATCACCCATGTCAGGTAAGGTGACTTCAACGTTAAAGCTTTCTTGGTCTTTCTTCTTGCCCTTTCATCTCTTGCATTTTGGACAACCTGTTCAAAACAAAATAAACGACTGGCCGAACATATTTATGTCATCTATTCAATAACCAATTATCATACCTCATCAAATTTCCTTTTCAGCCCAACACCTCCTTCAACTCTTCTCTCTTCAACCGTCACCTCCATCTAGAATGAAACCCAGACAACAAGTTCATCAAAATAGGTGCAATCATGTAACGTATATACGCAATGTGTACAAAAACTTTGTGATACCTCATCGTTCAAATCCTGATTGTTCTGCACTACATCACATTCTGCACCAATCATCCCTTTATTCTGCTCTATATCTTTGTTCTGCTCAGGTTCTATGCTCGGGGTGTCCAGAGGACCAGCCATGTTCGGGGTGTTGTGAGGATCAGCATGAGTGATGTTCGCTGGCGTCATCTCATCATTCACCTCACTGCTCTTCTGGATCTCACACGTGCTTTCCATCTCGGATACACCCCCACCTTCTTCTTCAAGAACCTGTGTCATCCCTAGACTGAAAGAAGGCACATCATTTATAAAATCCTCATACTTCTTCCGCATTTCCGCTCCCTTTTCCGCCTTATCAACCGCTGCCAAAACCTCAGGACTACTCCAGAATTCTGAATCCTCGAACATGTCTATATCGTTATTCTCAACACCTTGTTCAAAATTATCTTTCTTCTCAACATTTATGCCAATTACTCTATGGCACACATTACGCATCTTACGAAACATCAAATTCTTTCCAATCGACTTTGGTGCATCCTGAATCATTTTTAGTAGATCAATAACTGTGCTTGATAGGATCTTGCTTTTGTCCGCAATTTTCCTTACAAGCATCTAGATAAAATGTAAAAGGAAAACACCACATAATTGTTTAAAATTGGCCTAACTAGATATAACATAACACCATTCTTGTCATTGAGTATATATTACAAACTTTACCTCCTCTGAATCTTCAATGATTACATTTTCATGATCTGTATTATCCCTCTCCTCTGTAGCCTTCCTTTCTCTCTCAATCAGCTCTCTGTTCACCTCCTCTCGTATCTCACGACTCATACGTCCTTCATCATGGCCTAAACCAAATCCCCCTTCAACAACCTCACTGTTCTCTCTCTTTCGCAGCTCCTTTCCACTCCAGGCCAACACAGCTGGATATGTCCTAGGAACTATTCTTGAGAAATCAGAAACACGATCAACATAGAAGACCTGCATAATAAAATCATTAATAAGCATGGTGGAACTTAAAAAATGCACAATACACACAAGTCTAGATTATACCATTAGAAAGAGCAGTGGACCACTGAATAACTGCTTCTTTTTTTTCTCCCACTTTAGCTTGTTCTCAATCAGCTTGTCAAGCACATATTGACACCAATTCAATTTTGGAACTCTCCCCACATCTCTCAGATGGTCCAACACCAAGGCATTCACGTAACCGTGTGACATTCTATCCACAAGAACCGACACAATAAGTGTCACAAAATGCCTCACAAACCACTCCCCGTCGTATCAAACTTTAGTCTCCACTCCTCCAACAACAACTTGTCATTACTACGCTTGTTATTAGGAATGCGCTCTCCACCAATCGGCCACCCCAAGACGGTATTAACATCCTCAGCAGTTATGTGCATCTTTGTATTGTCCGGAAGTTTTAGACAGCTGCTCCTAGCATCGTAGTTACTCACTACCCAAAGTCCCAACCTCGATGGCAACTCCCAAATATCAAGTTTTAAAACTGACCCAAACCCAATCTTTTCCACAGCGGCACGCTGCACATCATTCATCCCTTCTATTTCTTTCATTAATACGTGCGGTGTCGACCTTGTCTTTAACGACCCATACGGTGCCTTGATATCAACCAATTTCTTCTTTCTAGTCCTCCCTTTTTTCCTCAATTGTAATCTCCCCCCCCCCCCTTCTCAATACGCTGACTTGATCTTGCACGTGAACGTTGGACACTTTTACCAACTACTCTAGGCGTTTCCCGTTTCTCCGATGCAACCCGCTCATTGCTATGTTCATCTTGCACACCAGCAATTTCAACCTCATCACTATTATCTCCCCCTCACAATCTTCAGATTCCTCCTCATTAGCATCACTAACTTCTTCATCATCATAATCTGCCTCCTCCTCATCATTGGCTTCTCCAGCTTCATCATCCCCATCCTCCTCATCAGTTCCCTCAGCATCACTATCACTCCTCACACTAGAGGGGGGATGCACTATTTTCACCCCATCTGCATCATCTACATCCTGCCCAGCTTGCATATTCTCATCATGCAAATCATCCCTCTCACCATCTACCTGAGCATTTATTTGAATCTCTTCCATTTCTTTCTCTGTTTCATCCCTAAGCCCTTCAACTTCAGCAGACCCCCCACTCGTTGTTGATTCTTCACCAACAAGATCAATTCTCTCAGGCCCCCCACGCAGCTTGTTTTTCATCCTGAACACAACACTCTGCAATCTTCCACTCCTCCTTCATGGAGTGTTATCTTGTGTCTTTAGTACCTTCTTTTTACATCTATTAAGGAATAGGGGTTGGACTGCTGTGAAGTCACAAACACATGAAACACATTAAAAGATATTAACAACATCCATACTCATGCTATAAGAATGGTTGGTAATGCATTCCTGTCAGCTTGTAATGCAAACTTGTGATACTTATTCATGCTATTAAGGACCTATATCTTTTCCCATGTATTTCACATATTCTTTCCATCACAGACCTTGCGCTTCAAACCATCTTTAGAACCAATTATTTACTCAAAAAATAAAGGTAATTCATACCCATAATAATTAAATGCACTATCATGCTTAATTAAAATCACCAAATGCACAAATCATGAAAGACAATGCATTCCAATTGCACTAGATTATAGAAACAGCAATCCATCTAAACATTTTCTATACCAATTGCACTAAATTGCTTAAAAAACAGTAATGCTGCTAAACAGAACCATATACCTTAAAAATCAGAAAATCAGTTAAACAATCCCTTAAAAACCCAATCTTTCTTTCTGAAAATTTTCAAAATCAATTACTTTAATTTCAATTCGAACCCTCTCCACAACTACGCACACAAATACCACAATCATGAACAACAAAACCCAATATAAAACATCAAAGCACTGAAGACGTTTTATCAATCAACTACTCCTGCTACACCCATCCTCACCCAAAACCCATAATAATTAAATGCACTACCATGCTTAATTAAACTCACCAAATGCACAAATCATCAAAGACAATGCATTCTAATTGCAATAGATTACAGAAACAGCAATCCATCTAAACATTTACTATTTCAGAGACTCTTCAAAAAGACTACAAATTGATTAAAAAACAGTAATGCTGCTAAACAGTACCATATACCTTAAATATCACAACATCAATTAATCAATCCCTTAAAAACCCAATCTTTCTTTCTGAAAAATTTCAAACTCAATTACTTTAATTTCAATTCGAACCCTCTCCACCACTACACACACAAATACCACAATTATGCACAACAAAACCCTAGAAATGCATCATACAAAACATCAAAGCACTGATGACATTTTATCAATCAACGACTCATGCTACACCCATCCTCAACCAAAACCCAAAAAAAATTAAAAAAACTTGACCTAGAATCCTCAATTTTATATTACCCACTCCCCCCCATTCCAAAATCAATGACATAAAAAATAAACTCTGTGCATCGTTTTTCACAAACGCAACTACCAAACACATCCGAAACCCTACTGGAACACATGCAATTACTTGTTCAAATTAGAATATACCATAATCTTAAATTTCTCAAAAAATTAAGTATAAAACATTACCTCCTTCTTCCGGTGATGTTAAAGGTGTCGGACTCTTATCGCTAACATTTTTCTCCGTTGCCATAGCCACAAGAATTCGAATTGCAGTGTACAACTCCAAGAGCCCTCTCAAAATTGGAGTGTGAATTTTGCCTCTGCGTTTCCTACTCAAAAGTAGCACCAAAATAGGAATACCCTGCGGGATTTCTTTTTGGGATGTGCACGTGTGCACTTTTCAATGACAAAAATACCCCATTTGTGCTGCTTTCCTTTTTTTAAAACAAGTAATTTTAAACTTACCATGTGCAGCCCACCATTCATTAATATGTGATTGAACAATCACAGCCATCCATTCGTCCAAATCCAAGGGCTCTCCATCATTCTTATTTCTTTCACTAGGAGCCTTTCTCACATGATCTCACCCCTGTATATGGAATTGCATGTGTTCGAGTATATAATCAGAATATACCAAATGGCATCAAGAAGCCTAAAGTTCACCGCAACTCCTCCACGAAAGGGGTGGATCCTAAGTTCCTGAGGAACCAGAGGTATGCAAGGAAGCACAATAACAACAACAACAACAACAATAGTGGAGAGGTGTCTGCCGAAGAGTAGATAACTCTCTTTATACCCTAATGATGGTTGTCTGCTTAATGCGGTTTTAGTTTGTTTCTTAGAATTATGTAAAGGGAATGTTGACAATATTGTTATATGCCTCTTTTTTTTAAATTGTCTTTTGTTTCGGCTTATCCTGCATGGGGGATTTGTTAGAATAAAGGCCCAACGCTAGAGGGGGGTGAATAGCGTTTAAAAACAAAATCGCAGGAAATTAAAAATGAGAGTGATAAAGTAAAGAGCGTAAGGAAGGAGCACACCGAATTTTATCCTGGTTCACCACAACGTGTGGCTAATCCAGCCTTTCGAGAGACTCTCTCGAGTTACACTAACTCCGTTAAGCTTAAAGGTGCTCAACAAACCGATACAACTTGAGAACTCGAGTCACACGAGCCTCAACGCCTTTGCTCGGAGATACCGCACTCCAAGACTCCTCACGAAAGAACGAAAGACTTCCTTCGAGTTTACAACAAGGGAACAACCTCCCTTAAAGTGTATAGAAACACTTAAACACTTAGGAATAAAACTCTCACAAAGAGTAGATATGAGTGAACTAGTAAACGCTCAAGAACACGGCAATTTCTTCAAGAATTGGCTCTCAAATAGATAAGAAAAATAGGAATGCTTATGCAATGAAAGAGTATTGAAATGTTGAAGAATTGTGTGTAAAATGAGAGGATTTGGGTGGCATTTTATAGCCCAAAATGGGATAAACCCGTTGCTAGAGTTTCCAACAGGATGAAGACAAATTTTTCAGTGACACAGGCTGATAGTCGATTATCCAAGCTTGATAATCGATTATCAAAAGATTCCTTGTCCAAAAAATTAAAATTCTATCCGTTTGAGGACAACGGTAACCCAGATAATCGATTGTCAACAAGTGATAATCGATTATTGGTCCTCTTAGAAGATTCTGGGTTTTGGCTGCAAAGACTGATAATCGATTATTGCATAAGTGATAATCGATTATTGCGTGCTTCAGAACCTTGGAAGTTCAAAGCTGCAGGGGCTGATAGTCGATTGTCACTAAGGTGATAATCGATTATCACCCAGCTAAAGTCTAGCCAGCTGAAACCCGTTTTGAAAAACCGAGGTCCAAAAACGAAGTGTTCCCAAAAGTAAAAACCAGGTTTGAAAAACATTGTATATGGTATAAAATAGTGAAAACAAGACTTGTTCGGTAAAAACCAAGTCTCCAAGGTCGTACATCACGTGCGTACGGTTTTGACCATTTTTCACGTGTTAGACCGATTGACCAAGATACAAAAGTGGTTTTTATAAAATAATTATTTGGGAACATTTTAAAAATGCTCAGAGGTAAAAACAGGGTTTAAAATGTTGAAAACCACGGAGTTGGTTCGGGCGCCAAAAACCGAACACCGAACGCCGACCTAGGTGGTTTAGGTTCCGAGCAAGGACCAGGGATTTTAAAAAATCGTCAAAAATATTTATTTTGATGCACAAAAATATTTTATGATTTGTAAAAAAATTTTTGTCTCTTTGAGAACCGAGACTTGAATTTATTGTCGGTTTTGATCACAAAAGACCGACTCGACTAAGTCTTCAATTCTTGATCTTGTCCTTGAGTCTTTTTGGTCTTGTTCCAAGTCATTCTTCACGCCTTGAGTTATTCAACGAAACTCTTCATATCCATGGCGGTTTGGCAATTATCAAAACCTGTCAGAAATGAACACGACTTTAGTTTATCGTACAAAGTGTGTTCCAACAGGATTTGTATTATTTTCTTGTTGGTTTCTTGAAGTGTTAATCTATATCTGAGTTTTTACTGCATTGATCCTTAACCTCTTTGAGTCGATCCAATACATCATGTTCAATGATTCAGGGAGACATCAAATAAAAAAAACAAAAAACAAATATATATGTGTGTGTGTGTGTGTGTGTATGGATGTATCATTCATTATTCAATAATACCAAATATTATCAAATTGTACCATGGTATTGTAGCAAAGGTTTTCTAAAACCTAACTTTTTTCGACAGAGCCTCTGTCGTCGGTCTACCTCCCATCAGTGACGATCAACCACCGTATCAATGGCATCTCCGTCCAACTCCCTTCCTGCTCTACCTTTTGAAATAAAACTTTTACTTTGCAGTCTTCACAATTTAATCTTAGAAAAGCTCATAGATATAAAGTATGTGGTGTGGTCTCTTAGCGTTAGAACAACCCTTGCTGCTAATATTCTTCTTGGATGGATCGATGGCTATAAAGAAGCATCGCCAAAAATGATCTGCAAAAATGGAAAGATAAACCCTAACCCTGAGTACACCTCATGGTCCATTGTCGATACTCAAGTTTGTATGTGTGTCCTTGTTGTCATCAACCTGACTATTCACAAATACGCTATGGGCTTCAACACATCTGCTGCTCTCTAAGATGCTCTAGAATTAGAACACAGCTCCATGTCTACCACTCATATCTATCTGCTTCGTGATAAGATTCACACCCTTCGTGAATATACAAAATGATAACTCAATATCTTGATGATGACGTTGCATCCATCCTAGTAGATCTTGATGCCTTGAATGAAGAGATCCCTGAATATGATGTGGTGAATGATGTTATTCATGGTCTCCCCGCTGAATACTCCTTCTTTAAACATAATATTCGCAAGAACAATGAAAATATTGCACTAAATCAACTCTATGGATGGCTCATCCCTAAAAGAATTAACCTTGAGATGGAAGAGAAATTGAGCCTAGCTGAATCTGTTTCTAAGAGCACTCACAGGGCCCTATTCTCTTCTGATGGTCAAGGCCATGATCGAGGAAGCTGCAGTCGACCGTACCCAGGCCATAGGAGTGTCCCTAGCCGAGGCACTCAAAGAAACAGTCGAGGAGAAGAGCACGGTCCTCTGCACGATCTTCCGATTTGTCAGATATTTCACGATTCTTATACCAAGAATACCTCTTCCATCACGTCTCGCATTATGGATGCCACCAAAAACAATCATTATGGTGATTGGTACCTTGATATAGGTGCCAAGACTCATGTCACGCATAGTCTATCACAGTTGCAATCTCCCACTTCATATCATGGGACTGAAACTATCAATGTAGTTAATGGTCATACCCTACCCATAACATGCTGGCTCTGGCTATCTCAGCTCCACACTTCTCGTGGTAAATATCCCCTTTCCTCCCTTCATCATGTTCCCTCCCTTACCTATAATTTATTGTTTGTCTATCGTTTTACCAAAGATAATAATTGTACCCTTGTTTTTAATGCTAATAATTTCCATATAGTGGACAACGCCATGAACAAGGTACGATACACGGGCCTTTATAAATATGGACTATACACGCTCCTTCTATGCCAAAACTTGTTGTGTGTCAAGTTGTTACCAGGCCATGTCTATCAGGCATTGCAGACTCGCACATTCAGCTCCTGCTATTGCCAAGTCTATCTTATCGTCCTTAGGTTCTAAATTTTTTGATCCATTATATTGTTAGTCAAGTTATGTATCTAAGTCTTTTCGTTTACTTTTTCAATTATCTGAACCCAAAGCAAATATACCTATTCAATTAGTACATTCTAATATTTGGGGACCAACATCTATCCCATTTGTTAGCGGTTTTTGTTTTTAAATCTTCTTTATTTATGATTTCAGCAAATTTACATGGATGTACCAACTTAGACACAAGTTTGATGCTTACTCAGTCGTTGTCAACTTTGAAAAAAATGATGAAAATAGAGAGGTCAACTCTAAAATTTAGATTTTTCAAAGCAATAATGGAAAACAGTTTGTTAAGACTTCTTTTAGATTATTTGTTCAAACTTAGGGATTCTCCATCATACATCTTGCCCTTATACTCCTAAGTAGAATAGAGTCGCGGAGTATAAATATCGTCATCTCATTGAGACTATTATTGCCTTGCTCAACGACTCTGGTCTGCCCACGTAATTCAGGGTTGATGCCCTTCCCACCGCTAATTATCTCATCAATCACCTACCAACTCCAAACATGGATAACAAATATCCTTTTGAAGCATTGTACGTTCATCATCCTATTTATGTACACCTTAAATTTGCCCCTTTCGATGTCTCGTGTATCCATGGCTTCGGCTTCACACCCACCACAAACTTCAAACCAGGTCTAGCCCTTGTTTTTTCCTTGGTTATCACCCTACAATGAAAGGTTGCAGATTCTACGACCCTATTTCCTAGAAAACCTATGTCTCTCTTCATGATTGATTTTTCAAATATCAATTTCCGTATTCCACTCTTCTGTATAATTCCCCATCTTCCAATTCTCATGTTATTTTTCCCATCTTTCCTTATAGTCCAGGTTCAAAGGCTTAGTACCGCCCCCTCAAAACTTGTTCTTCTTACACTGCACCACAAATGGTCAAGCCAATCTCCCGTCAATCCTTGGATGGGCGACCGCTAGTAACCCCTCCCTCTAAACCTCTCCAGGCGGTTGATAACCTAGACCGTTCACCTAGTCATGGTCTACCGTCACCTTAGCACTCCACAAAACCACTACAGGCAGTCGTTCACTTGGACCGTGCACCCAATAACGGTTGATCATCTGTGACCCAGCCTTTTAAACTTCCATAGGTGGTCCAAAACATGGACCATCCTCATCACACGGTCGACCGCCAGTGCCTAATACCTCCACTCATAAACACTCACTCTATGCGAACCCGAGCCAAGTCTTGTACCTTCAAACCCAAAGCATTCATTTCCAGCACGGCAGCACTCTTAACTTCACCACTCCCACCACTGAATCCACTACATATAACCAAGCCTCTGGTAATAGTTTTTGGTGCCAGGCTATCAATAAGGAGTTCATAACTCTGAATGAATAGCGCACATGGGATTTGGTTGCTCTTCCTAAGGATTGATTTTCAATTTCCAATTGGCTGTAAGTGGTTGAATTATATAAAACGGAATCCTGATTGTTCGATTTCTGGGTATAAGGCTCGTCTAGTGGCCAAAGGGTATCATCAGAAATATAACATTTATTATAAGGAGACATTCAACCCAATTTCTAAGCAACAAACCATTTGTCTAGTTCATTCTCTAGCACTTCATTAGGATTGGCCTCTACACCAGTTGGACCTCAGCAATGTTTTTCTTCATGGTTCACCAGGAAAAGATATTTAATGCAACAACCACCAGGATGTGTGAATCCCAATCGCCCACACTATGTGTGCAAGTTGCAAAAATCACTTATTGGACTTAAACAAGCTCTTCATGCTTAGTACACTTACTTTGTTTTCTTTTTGCAGGTGCTTGGTTTTCACTATTGTAGACATGAAATCATTTTATTTACTCTGCACTATTCTCTAGGCATTGTGATTGTTTTGGTGTATATTGATGATATTATCATTACAGAAAGTTCCTCTTCTCTCATCTCCAAGGTTACTCAGATCAGGCTATGCACTGTTATTTTTTAATGAAGGATTTGGGTCCACTAAATATTTTCCTTGGCATTGAGGTACAGTGCACAACGGATACTATTTACTTCATCAGATGAAGTATACTCGTGAGTTCCTTAATAAGGTGGTATGACTAATTGCAAACCAGCCATCACACCCATGGCTGCATGGTTGACAACCGATTTAAAAGGTAAAACCAACTGATTCGTAAAGTAATTTGTGTAGTAGTGTATATTCTATTTTGCACAACTTTGTTGATTAATAGGGTGTTATACCCTCTTTCTCGTCACTCTTGAGAATTGCAACAACTCTAAAACTCGAAATAAAATCCATAACTCCGAGAGTTTTACATTGTAAAACTTCTAACAAAAATTAGTTTCTAGTTTCCAAAAGATTAGCCAACAATTTGGAACTAACATACTTCCCTCTATTTGAAATAAATTTTATACTTCTTTTTAATTATTCTTAAATAAATTTTAGGGTTAATTACGTTTTTAGTCCTTGTAAGATAGACCACTTTTATTTTTGGTATCTTTAATATTTTACTCCGTATTATTTATGTCATCCTTACAAAATCTCTTATTTCAAAAATGATCCTTAAATATTGTTAAGAGTATCCCACATTAGAAAAGTGTGAGGAAAATAATCGGTATATAAGTTCTTGAGTTGAACTAACTAATAGATTGGATTCAATATTTTAATGTGTTTCCGCCCAAGTCTCATATAGCCAAGTCCAGTGGTCTCTACCCCATCTTAAATTCTATATCAGAGCAGGTTTTGGCCCACCTTGTTTGTCAAGGTGCCCGTCTAGACGTTCATTCCTAGCGGCCCGTTAGTCTTTAGCCCAGTTGTCCATATGGAGTATGTACCCAACGGCCTGTGGCCCGTTTAACACGATTGATCGACTGAAAGTCCATACCCAACGGCTCGTGGTCCTTTAAGGTGTTGGTGTTCACAAAAAAATCAAGGAGATGGGAGTCCATTTGCAAGTGGTCAACCGATTATATTCGAAATGGCCTGGTCGTCTTCTTGAGGGGGAGTGTTAAGAGTATCCTACATCGAAAAAGTGTGAGGAAAATAATTGGTATATAAGTTCTTGAGTTGAACTAACTAATATATTGTATTCAATCTTTTAATGTGGTTCAGCTCAAGTGTCTTATAGCCAAGTCCAGTGGTCTCTACCCCATCTTAAATTCTATCAAATATAATTAGTAATTCTAATTAATTGAAAGTGTACATTTATTTCTTACTCAACATCTTAGTATTGTATATCTAATTATCTCATACACAATTCACATGCCGTAATTGGGTTCTACATCAAATTATATCTCTAATTCCCAAATTTCATTATATTATGTTCCCATTAAAACTCTGGAATTGGAGATGTAATATGAGTAAAGATAATATTTGGGGCATGAGAATTGTGTCGGAGGTAATTAGAAATTAAAAAAGTAATACTATGATATAGAGTATGAACTAAATGTAGTATCTCAACTAATTACAAGTTGTAATTACGTTTAATGATGATTTTCAAAATAAAATCTTTTGTATACAGGAACAAAAAATAAAAAACATCTATTTTACATTGACTAAACACATTTTTACCCTAAATTTTTCATTTTATTCAGTTATTCCAAAACGAAATTTTACACTTCACTCATTTCCTTTAATTAAATAAAGACATATTGGTCATAATATTTCTCTCTTTTAAACAAATTTCAATTAAATATTTTTCATCTTTCAAAATTTGTTTTTAAATCTCGTGAGATTAAAGTATGTAGTTTAATTCGAGACGAATGTAAAAGCTAAGTGATTAGATAAAAGAAATTTTTTTTGCAGGTGATAAAAGTGCATTTTAATAAAAAAGAAATACTCCGTAACAGTTTTGGTCAAAAAAGAAAAAAGAATACTCCGTATAATTTTGGGAATCTATATAACATTATAACCTTATATATACTCCCTATTACATTATTCCTCCAACAAATTACGTTATTCCTTTTCCTTAAAAGAATTGCATTATTATATCCTCACATATTACATTATTAATTAATCACTCCGACGATCGATCTCGCAGCTAGCTCTTGCTTAAATGGAATTAATATACCGTGCCGGCCTTCGGATCGTTCTTACTATTCTTATCGCAATATGTAACATGATTGCATTTTGTTTTGCGATTGGTGCTGGAGTACTTCAAAAAAACAAGGTAGTGTATCTACATATACTCGCAAATTATATGGTATATCCAGTTGTACCTTTCTTTAGGTACCTTTCTTTTACCGTCAAAAGGACCTCATCTGGAGGGCTGACGTGTACTTGAAGAACTATTTATGCACTTTTAAAACTTGAAGGACCAATCGTGCACTTTTATTTCTATGCCAATATTTAAATAAAATAGATTGAAAAAACTTGGGATTTTTCTTCGTTTTATGCAACGGGAAGAAAGTTTTAGGACGGAGGGAGTACTTTATTTCAGAATGCACATTTCCTTATTTGAGAATGAGTATTGTTTTTTTAAAGAATGAACACTACGCTATTTATTATAATTATATTAGATAAATGTGTAAAAATGAGTACTTCTTTATTTTAAAATGAGTACTATCTTTTCCAGGATGAGTCCTACGTATTTCGAAATGAATGTTTATATTTGTACGAGAATGAGTACTACTTTATTTAAGATTGAGTACTACCGGGATATACTTATTTCTAGGTACATCCTGATGTACGATATACCAACTCACATATACTCCCTAAGTATTAGTATTACTCCTTCCCCCATCTTTCTTTTCCTCTTCCAATAACTTTTTTTTGGACTGTTCATTTTTTTCCAAATTTCTTATATGTACAAATTTCTTTTTTCTTCTTTCTTATATGTACAAATTTCTTTTTTCTTCTTTCTTATTTGTACAAATTTCTTTTTTCTTCTTGTTCATACTCCCTCTGTCCCTACAAGATTGTCAGAGTTTCACTTTTTTGGTAAAACTCCGGCACCATTTGACCGCAAATTATGAAAAAAGTATATTCAAGACATAGTCAAATGGTGCCACAGTTTGACCAAAAAATTAAACCGTGGCAATCTTTTAGGGAGCGAAAAAGTACTACATCCATTTCTTATTCCCTTGATGGTATATGATGATGATGATGTAATGATATAATAGGTGAATGGGTCGTCGTCCGATGAATGTCACGCATGGGGCTTGTTTATTGCGCTATGGGTGGCATCGTTCTTGATTCTTGTGTTTGCTATGCTAGCTTCTGGTACTATGGCATGGTCTTTGCATAATGACGCAATTCAATTAAAGGGGAAATTGGTGATAATATGTGTCTATGTTTCCATCGTGTATGTTTTCTCTTCTCTTCTTTTCTTTATTTTTGGGAGTTTCTTCATGTTTTAATACTTTAATAGAAATAAAACAAAGAAAAAAAATTGTAAAATGTCTTTAAAAGACATATACAATTCCAACCATTTCATTACCATATATATATATATATATATATATATATATATATATATATATATATATATATATATATATATTGTATACATCAACAAAAAGAAAAAGAAGAATAAACGAAGTGGGTGGGGAGGGTATTTGAGTCTTTTTAACTTATAAAACTTACTAAAAAAAAGAAATGGGAAGATAATTTGTGGACGTATGAAAAAGAAAAGTGGGAAGATATATAATTTGTGGACGGAGGGAGTATATATATATATATATATATATATATATATATATATATATATATATATATATATGTTGGGTAATTAAATTGGGCATGCATGCGTATGGTGCAGGATGGTGTTCATTGGGCATGCATGCGTATGCTTATAGCAGGAATAAGGCGTAAAGACGAGGAACAGCTTCAGCAGTTCTGCATGGGAGGTGGTGGAGGCAGCGTCCTTAACATTATCCTTATCTATCTCTACTTTGCTTACATCAATGGTGGATCTGGTAATGCATCTAATAACCAGGTGCAGCTTACCGGAGTAGCGTTCTAGACTTTTTTTTTTCTAAAGACAAATTAAAATGATGAGAAAAATAAATAAAAAATAAATAAATTTGGTATCAAACAAGTTTTAATAATGATATTAAAATCTCTCACTGGTTTACATTGCCAAGCCAGAGAGTTATTCATAAGCTTTGTTTACCTCGGGTTTTTTTTACTACTCCTACATCTCTGTAATTAGGTTTATTTATTCGGAGTATATTACGTACATGGAATGTGTTTCTTTTCTCAGTCATTGGTCAAATTATATAATCTAAGACATTGGATAATTTTTATTAGTGTATGTATTTTCTTTAATTATATCATAAATAAAATAGACATACATTATCATTTCCTTTGTAAAAATTTTTATATGATTTTTAAATGTGTAAGTTGCATTTTATATTTATATAGTCATTCATAACCAATTTAAAAGGTATGATATTGATAATGTAAATTAACCACTCGAGTGAACTGTGCTAAACCGGGTCTAAAGTAGTTTGCTGAGCTTAGAGTGTCAAGGAACCAACTCAACCAAAAGCTCAAGCTTATGGTTGTGGCCCAGGAACAGTTATTTATATTCTAACACGCCCCCTCACGTGCAGGCGTAGTCTTTTTCGAGCCTTGCACGTGAAACCTTAATTTTTTTTAAACTAGGTGGCGCTGAGTTTCGAACCCGTGATCTCTTAGTCAACGAGGCTCCGATACCATGTCAAGGAACCGATTCAATCAAAAGCTCAAGCTTGTGGTTGTGGCCAAGGAACAGTTATTTATATTCTAACATAGAGAATAAAGAAGTCTGGAAAGCAAAGGTTGACCGGTAAGACTGTAGGTGGAAATACCTGTAGTCCAATTGTTATTAAGTATGTGGAGAGTGCGAGACGTTATTATAGCATGAACTCTAGAGAGATTAAATTCGAATCCCTTCACTACAATAATAATGCTCTTTAATGTAAATATAAACCGTAGTTAAAGTGAAGAATACCATCATTAACACATTTTAATGAGAGGAATTTTACTCTCATCAACCGTCATTATAGCCTCCCTAGTTAATTACATATAATGACGTGTTACATGTCCTCTCATTAAAATTATTCAATGAGAGTATTTTTACCTTCATCAAAATACTCTTTTAATGACGAAATATCCTGTCATAAATAAAATTCTTACTAATAAGAATTATATTTTTTATGATTAAATATATCGTCATTAATGCATACCGACACACACACATAGACATACACACACACAGATATAATATATATATATATATATATATATATATATATATATATATATATATATATATATATATATATATATATATATATATATATATATATATATATATATATATATATATAGACACACACACACACACACATATATATAGGGTGTGGTTCCCGTGAGAATGATGCTTGGTGAAAGAAACAAGAATGATCTTGATCCATCGGATAAGATGAATCGAATCGCCAAGATTTTGCATCACCCTTGATCATTGATGACTAGTAAAAACGCTAAGTATTTATTATATTCCATAAAAAAAGGAATGTAGTAATTACTAAGGGCCTATAGGGAAAATACAAAATCCACCAACTTAATCTAACCCTTAAAGAAAACCAAATCTCCAATGTTTCGAATTTTCTTTTTTAAAAGTAATGTAATATTAATTTTATTTAATTTAATTATTCCTTTATTTCAATTTTATTCTATTAATTTTTGGATTACTAAATAATGACCCGTGACTGACTTTGTATGCAATGAGAAAGTCTGAGAATGCAAACCCACGGCTTCATTTATAAAAAAATTCATTATCTAGAATATACAAATGCATCATATGTTTTTAAGGAGAATTCATTATCCGATAGGTGAAATTTACTTTGATTTTGCAAATGTACAATAATCATTTACATTAATTCTAAGAATACACCTTCTTATCATGTAAATGCATTCTTCGACTCCGATAATTCACAATAACAATAATAGAAACCCATTTTAAAATTTAAGGTAGAAAAACAAAAATTGCACTCTTAGAGCCTTAAAATACTCTAAATAGCAGTGCTATATGTTTCCTACATGTGATTCCGGTTTTGTCCTTTAATTAAAAAGAAAATATTCATTATACACTGCCAAAAAATATGACTATTTTTGGCAGTGTGATTGTTCACTTGTAACTGTGTAGTGAACAGTGTGGTTTTATATGTGAGTATTTAATGTGGTAGTGTAAAATTAATATATGTTGTTATATCTTACGACAATGTGTAAGTATATTATTGTAACACCCTAATCCTTCCAAATCTTCAGTCCCTTTCGAACTGAAGTATTAACTTCGAAATCGTAAAAAAATTAAAACTTTTCAAACACTTTTATTAATCATAATAATATTTTTCATAACATATACAGTACGGGGTATTCAACAATATTGCGGAAGCGGATTTAAATATTGTCATATCATAATAATTCATTTCAAGACTTGACACATTCATCCCGAAAAACTCGCCCCATCTGCTGCCAGGATCCCATTATTTTTTTTGTTTACCTGCGTGTAGCAAATAAAATACACTACACGCTCAGCAATAAATCTGAGTAAACATATCTAATGCGTCGAACATCCATATAAACTGAATCTAAATTCATAATCAAATCATTTGATATCATGCAAAAAATGTTCATTTCAGACATTCAGAGTTTTGGTATTGTTCAGTTCATATCAAGGCCAGATCATAACAATGCTCTTAGCTAATCTTAGTCTAACGCCAGATCATAACAATGCTCTTAGTTATTCTTAGTCTAAGGCCAGATCATAATTTTCATAACTAGACTCTTAAACTATGGCTAGTTTAAGGCCATTAACAAGACTCTTAAAAAGAAATTAATAATCAGACATTTAAACTATCATTAGTTTAAGGAAATTCATTTCAGACTCTTAATTGTAGTCAGTTAGGGAAACAACAATATAGCGATTGATCAACGTCGGATCGGGGCATTCCCAAATGAGTGATCCTCTAGTTTGGTCTACGAATCCGGTTTTGCGTTTTTATCTAATTCATCAAATATTCATGTTTTCATAAGTCTGTTCTAATACGAGATCTGTTCTAGAGGTCTTCTAGATAGTCTTAACATGAATTAACTAAATGGGTATATCTTAGAGTTTTTCTTGATCCCCTTAAGAATACAATCATTTCATAATTATCAATATATTCATTTTACTCATGGTTCAATCATCAATAATAATTTTAATCAGTAAGTTCATCATTCATAACCATCCATAATAATCATTCATCATAATCATCAATCAACACAACAACCGATAACAAATAGTGATCTAGTTTCGAGTGTTAACACCCGAACTTACCGTCATGCATCACATAACATTTTTATTTGTTAAAACATAATTTTTATTGTGAAAAATCATCTTTATAATAATCATAATCAATTGGTATCAAAAATAGGATTTTAGAGCTCAAAAATAACATTTTTGGACAAATTTTCGGATCAAAATTTTGGGGGATCGATCCAGCCCTCTAGATTGATCCAAGCTAGAAAAACTATCTCCAGATAATCGATCCATCCCCTTGGATCGATCCAGACAGTATGTTTTTGGTCAATGTTCATCTTCTTCTATCTCTCGAGTCCAATTTCGAAAATATCATTTTAGTTACCGAACTTCAACTAAACTATATAAAAATGTTCTCCAAGGTTTATAGATCATTTTGGTATCATTAATTCATAGTTTTAACAACAATTTCATGGTTTATGATTCTTGGTTTTTCAAGCATGTCAAAAAAAACTCAACCAAACGACCATTTGTGATCGTAGAAACAATCTATACGAACATTCTAGATATATCTATGGGCTTACCTCGAGCTTAAATGGAGGTTTTGGAAATTTTCCGGCGAAACTTCTGGCGACGAAAATTCCTAACTCCAGCAGCCTCGGCGGCAACCAACAACACCAGACTGCTTGTTATGACAGATAGAGCTCGGGATGCTAATTCCTGGGAACGGGTCGAGAGCCTGGGGGAGAGAGATCAACCCGAGCAAGATGGGACGCGTGACAAAGTGGTACGATGAAGCGGGCGGACACGGAGGCCGCCAATATGGCAACAGGATTACGAGACATGACTTACACCTATTTAATATTTATTATTTATTTATGGTTTTATTAATTGTACTTAGATTCTATTAGGTGAGCGAAAATAAGCTCCTTCGAGGATTTCTTTACGGTTCTTTACCTTGTCGCTTTTCTTGAACCGTCAGGATAGATAACGTAGATGCTAGGGTTTATGATTAGGGTTTGCTCATATAAAAGGTTGTACCCTATTCTTGGGGAAGGCATGGGAAATAATAAACAAAACCCTAATTCTCTACATCCTTCTCGCCTCTCTCTTGGAGTACGGAGACACTCGAAGCTCTCCTTGTTCGTATCACTGCTCCCCTCACTCTCAAGATTCTTATGGGATAATTTTCAGAAAGTTTCTGTGAAGAATTGAGAGGGATGAAGGGACCCCTTTATAGTAGTGTGGAGAAGGAAGCTGACAATGAGCTGAGTTAGTGATGTGTAGAATTTCCTCAGTGCGCATGACGGTGATTCCCTGAGATTTACACGTCGTTCACTGATTGTGACCAATTTTGGTTCCAGTTGGGGTACACTTTTCGGTCCAACTTTCTCTAGTTGAAATTCCATTTGCACCATTGTAATTGGATAATTAAACTCTATCCTACGATATAATTTTTATATTAATTTGTAATACTTTTTCCGACATCATATTTTTTGGTGTTTGACTTTGACAGAGTCAAAATTTGTTTAATTGACCTTTATTCAAAAAGGTTCTCACATTTAATTAATATCATTTGTGCTCATGATTTATTTCAATAAATCACTTCAAAGTTCACATCATAAGCAATTTCCTTAATTATTCTTGATTTGGGTCTGTACTCAGGTTCCCAACCAAGGTCACACAAATAGTGAACACATTGGATTTATCTGTATAAGATTTATCCTGATTGTGATATTGGATATCAAAACACATTTTATTTTGGCCCAAAGGTCAACAACAATTTATTTTAATCAAAACAAATTTGATTAATCGAATAATTATTCATTATTAATCCTAGGGTATGTTTTGGGGCGTTACATTTCTCTCCCCCTTAAAGGAACTTCGTTCTCGAAATTCTTCTAAGGTCCACGATCAACATCTTGTTGTATTCATGACTACTTCATGTTCACATGGTTATGTCATTATCTTACACATACGTATTCTCAAACTATTGACGTCCCCAAACTAGTTCAACCTCGAGAGATTAACAATATTTGATTAAGAAATGCATTCAATGATCCTTTAGTATTGATGACAAAAGTTCCTTCATAGTGTATAGTATTGTATACTTTCCATATTTCCACATAACTTCGTTCAGTCACGATTCTCATTTGTACGTCTTTCGTCAACATAATTCTTTTCTCATTTGAAAAGTTCTTCAGTCCTCGTTGTAGGAGGTTCATGACAGGCATAGTTATTTCAATTCATACGTATGTCAGGACAGTGAATCTAACTGTTCATGAGTCTCAATATGTCATATCGTCAGCAGACTGTAGTATTGGCGAGTACATCATTGTCAGTAGGTAAATCGAATCCATCTTTGCTGTACAAACTTCGACTGAGGATAACCACCCTTTTTTCTCAAAAGTCGGGTTTCAGAGCCTATATATATCACGATTGTGGCAAGAGTATCTTGCATTCTCACATGCATTATGGAAGGAACTTCTTGCAGTTTTCCTTACACCATAAAACTCGTTGGTCTACTTGGTAGTCATGCTTTTGGTAAAAATTTAAAGTTCATGGCTACGGAAGTGGATTTACGAAGGGAATTGGTAAGGCAGAAAATTAGACTTACCTACAGTGGAGGTAATGTCGGCCTTCAAGGAGCTGTTGCTTCAACAGTCTATACCAATGGTGGTATAGTTAGAGGCTTCATCTCAGGGTACATAGGAACACGACAGATCTACGGACCTACGTACGATGTAGAGTACACAGTTTCCAGCAATTACTATAAGTATTTTGAGATAAATCATGTTGTGGAGGCTTTTATCATACTTCCCCGAGGGATTGATGCTATGGAAGGTTTGTATACTTTGATTTCATGGGAATTTGAAGGGTTGCACAGCTCATTGGTCTCTTGAACATTGACGGTTATTTCAATAACCTAATCAAATTTCTAGACGATGCAGTGAGGCAGAACTTCATGGCTTCTATTCAGAGGAAACTTTTCATTTCTTCTTTCTTCATTGATGAGCTTTTAGACAATCTAGAGTTCGCTAAAGCTTTTCTAGGTCCTGGGGCTAATTATGACGAGTTCGTAAATCCTAGGAGGTTAGACTTAGAGTTGCATTTGTAATATTACTTTATGTAATTTCAGTTAAATTTGTGTTGGAATAATATTGTTCATGAACATTATGAGTTAACCACAAATATTATTCTAAGCTCCATGACTAGTGCAAGTCAGAAAAATATCTATTTTCAACATCATAATGCATCATGTAAATATCAAACATTTTCTCAAGATGGGTCAAATGAAAGATTTCATTATACAAAATATTCAATACACATAGATTCAATCAAATACGAATATTCTTGAGATACAAATCGAAAAATAATTTCTTGTTTACAGAAAGTTCTTCATTCTTCAACACATCCTCGAGCCCTTTTAATATTTTAGGATCTTCACAGAGTATCATCCTTGGATTGAATTCTTTGAATTGTTTTGTGTTTTAGAAAGTTGACTTGTTCCTGAACGGACAGATTGATTTTAGACGGAAGTAACTGAATATGATTCAGGGTTAGGTGGACATTCTCTTCGGAAATGTCTAAGTTTACCACAACCTAAACATAATCCTTGTGCAAGCCAGCAATCTCCTGGATGGTGCCTTTTACAAACGTTACACTTTGGATGTATCCATACCCTCATTTTGTTCATGGATGACGTCGATTGAATTGTCATTGATTTTCCCTTTTTCGAGTGTAGGGCACTATCGATTTCTTACAGGTGTCTCTTCCCACTAGTATTTGGTTGTACTTTTGAATTGGCAATCTCAGTCTTCAGACTTTCATAGTAATCACTTAGATCTTTTTCAGCTTTGGAGATTAAGTCGTATGCCTCAATGAAATCCACAGTTCGAATAGTAGATACGTGCGGCCTGAGATCAGGTCGAAGTCTTTTGCAAAACTCCTCAATGCGGTCAGCCACTGTTCTCACAAGTGTGGGTGCAAATTGAGCGAGGTGGACAAATTTTTGATGGTATTCAGGGAGTGTCATATCTCCTTGCTCCAATTCACTAAACTCAGCATGCTTCTCTTCACGAAATCGAATTGGGATATATTCTTTCTTGAACGCCCAATCAAAGAATTCCTAAGCCCAAGGTTTGGGTGTGTTTGGATTTTCGTCACTGCGTTTCCACCATTCATAGGCTTCTTTGAGGAGCAATTGAGATGCAAATTTTGGATGATCAACAAGAGGTACGTTCAAATTTTTTAGTACACAAGCGGTCTGCTCGATCCATTCAAGAGCGATCTGGAGTTCGGCAATTCGATCTCCCAGAAACTCCTCAGCACCATTATCTTTCAAGGTTTTGAAAGTGATCAAACGAGGTGGAGGTGGAGGTGGTTGAAACACAGGGGCATTGGTCATTTGTTGCAAGAAGTTTACCATTAAGGTAGGTAGCATAGCATCAGGTTGACCTCCAATATTTTGATCATTTTGGGGAATATTTTGTGAGTTCACTGGTTCATTTTGAATAGGAGGTGTGAAACTGGATGCTTCGGTATGAACATTCTCGTGCTCATTATTTGGCACTTGGTTACTTTGATTGTGAGCGGTTTCTTGACTCATTCTACAAGTTATAGAAATTTCTTCATTAGAATTCTTTATTTGAATAGGCGAGTTGACAACAGATATTTATTCAATCAAACTACATCACTATTTTCGATGGTAAGCAATTGAGTCACTAGTCGTTCCTTAACAAGGCGTCACTTCATTCAACAAGGTTGAGCTATCTATAGCTTCTAACAAGTAGTTCTTTGACCGAGTAAGTTGTCAGTTTGTAGCAAAGGATAGCAATTTCAGATCGTCAGTTCGTTCAAGTTTCTTAATTGGGATTCGAGGTATCCTGACCATAAGTCAATCTTATAGAACACAATGGATCCTCTAAGCAGATCAAATAAATCATCGATACGAGGTAAAGGACAACGATTTTTCTGGTAATTGATACAGAGTCTCATCGATCTACCTTTATTTGCGTATTCATTTGAGATGAACTCGGTTGGTTTAATAATCAGCTTTGCTTTCACCTCTATGAGATTACCATCATTGGTCTTTAGTTGAAGAATTCTTCATCAAGATTTGTCAGCAGAACGCCGTTTAGTCAGCCAATTCATACTAAGGATAACATCAATTTTCCTTGAATGGTATTTTCAACGAGGTAGCTTTATATGTTCTTTTCTATAATGTCAAAAGGGAAAGTGTTTAGGTAGCTTTATATGTTCTTCTCCTCCATGTCTCTCCTTATTTAACTTGGGTATTTAGGTAGCTTTATATGTTCTTTTTTATAATGTCAAAAGGGAAAGTGTTTAGGTGATATGCATCTAGTAAGGTGGAATGTTTCTACTTTTTTGTATGCGTTTTGTGAGGGGGGACAATGCCTTGTTTGAGTGGGAATATTTAGGCATATCCTTTTGTGTTGAAATATAGCATGATTTTAGGGGGGGTCCTATATGCATATCTCTCATTATTTGTCGATTTCAAAAAGGGAAAATTGTTCGACCTTGTATGGGAATCATTAATATGTGCATTAATATTTTAGCATGATTTCCAAGTGTAGGTTTTGATGAATGACAAACTACGAGATGTTGTTGACGAGCAATGAAGAAAACCAGGTTTTGTTGACAAAGAACGTGTGATTGAAGTGAAGATTGTGCCAAGGATATATACACAAGCAAATAAGTAATATATGACCATCGATTTTTGGTCATCGATTCTTGGTGTTCAATTATCAGCATTTGGTTATTGGCTCGTCTTTTGATTTTATCCAAATGGGTTTTGACTTTTTATCTTTGATTTTTACTTTTAGGCACATTCAAATGATTTTCACACTTTGATTTTTCAAAAAACCGCATGTGGTTTATGGTTGTTAGTCTTATCACGTGGTAATCCGTTTTTGACTAAATGGTCCATGGGTTTTGACCTTTAAGGCTTGTTTTTTGCCTATATACCTTGGTTTATGCTTTATATACCATAAACAAGTGTTTTCAACAATTGGTTTTTGGTTTGGGGGACTTTTGTGCTTTTGACAGACTTTTAGCCTTTGGTTTTTTACATTGGCATACTGATTTTTGCCCAAAAACCGTTAAACACCTATTTTTGCAAGTGATATTCGATGTTTTGGCCTCCAGACTTACCAAAAACTATTGAACATCGATGTTGCAAAGTGATATTATATGTTCTGGCATATTTTTCACCCAGACGTATCTAAATCTTTTAAGCATATTACCCGAAAATCATTCACATTTAGAAACCACGATATTTGTTATCATTTGATCCAACATCCGTACATCTTAAGACATCAGGCTTACATTTTTATTTGTACTTCTCCATTATTCTCCTTGCCTCTTCTAAACTATCATCAGCTGATGTTGCAGCGCCATTTCCAGTTGGCCTTTCATCCTTATTTAATGCCAGAAATGCAAAATACACAACTCCCATCACACCCTATTTGCCACAAGCAAATGCCCAGTATTATTTATATGGCAAAGTTATTTGTTATGCATATAATTCCAAGAAGTATACAAAAAGCAAAAAGTCAGCCATGCAATTGCTTAATTTTTTCCATGGTCTGCCCAAAGATGAAGATGATGAAAATGGGAGAAACTCAGCATTCTCCATTGATATTTTGCGTTATTGCAAGATTATAATTGTACGACTAAGATTAATTGCTTAGCGATAAACATGGCATGTAATAGAGCAACAAGTTACACCAATATTGATATCAAAATATAGGGAGAACTACTTAACTAAGACTAAAACATCCTCCATATATCAAAATAGTACATTCAATATGATTTTTATACCAAAATAAGACATATAATGCCAAAGAGTGTCAATATATAATGTGAAAAAACAATGTGAAATGCCAACATACAATACCAAGTTGTGGCATTGTACAATTTCAATGCTCCTGTTTAGGAGTTAAAACCATACGATGTCCTATCTTGGTATATGTTTAATGTTTTAATCCTATTTAGATATATTTTTATGAATATATTAAAAATGGAATGTATAATGATCGTGACATTAAAATACCTAAACATACCAGTCCAAAGAAGACAGTAGAGAGGAATGACTTCAGTGCAAACAATGCAAGGGTAAGTGCAGCTACTGCAACTGATACACTCGCGATTGGCCTTGGAATAGAATCCTGACAAGCAAATATATAAATAATTTCAGAGCCAAATTTCCGCACAAAAGTGCTGCTTATTTTGCAGGCCATATTCAATAGACACATATTTGTTTACCGGCACCATGTTTGCTCCAACTTCAATTCCATGCTTGCCAACATTCCACACTGTTCTCGCAACTATTTGAAAAATTAAGGGAAAAACTTTTAAACACGAAATGTAAATTAAAGAACAGTCCATTATTAGAACTTGAGATATGAGGGTGTCAAGTTCATTTAACACAAAAGAATCACATGTATATAGTCATACACGTTACGTAAGCTAAGATAATTAAAAAGAGAGCGATCGGGATTCTTGACTACCAAAGCCCTCTGCTCCTTTATGTGTATCAACTACTAAAATCCACCAAGTTCGGATCGATGTTACTAGTTATTCAAGTCCTATGTGAGAGTTCAAGAGTGCTTTTTTGAACACTTCTCGAACAATAATCAGGTATGTACTTGTTTTTAACTTTTTAGCATATGAGGTTTAAGCGTATAAGCAATGAGCAGGTAGATATTTGCTTGTGGATTATTGGAAATTGCTTAAAATTAGCAATGAACCAGAAATTTAAGTTTATTAGCCAAAATTATGAGCAGAAATTTATAAGCCTATTAACCAAAATTATACCAACACCCTTAAAATAAACAACAAGAAGAAATTTAAATTCTCTAAAAACACCCCCTTCATATTTCATAGTTCACAGGCGCGATTGAAATTCCCCTACTCGGACATCAATATTCAAGTCTCCAGTAACAGAAACATATACGGGTAACTACTAATGGATTACCAAACATATACATATCTCATGAATTGAACACTTCTTTGTAGGAAATGTAAATTAAAACTTGTTACCTCTGATGAAATTGGATTGAGCAGCGAATACTGAAGGTCGGAGATGATTTCTGCGGCTTTTTAGGTTATTGAATGAAAGCGCGATTCGCTCCGTCTTCTTCGGCCAAGAGATAGGGTTAGGGGAAAGAAGGTGAGATTTGCAGAGACTAGGGAGCGCTGGGTAACTGTAAGGTGAAAGATAAACATCCGTGCGGATAGAAGCCATGGAAGCCATTTGCATATGTCCGGCCAGTCCGGGTCCTGGGTTCTATATGTCCCAACGTTTTGAGAGGTAACTTTTTTTTTCATTTTATTTTAATTTATTCTAACTCCATTTTTTTTAACTTTTTTTACTTCCCTTCAATTTTTCAAGTCCCTTTTCATTTAAAATTTAAGGATTCAAATTTTAAAATTAAATGTATGAACGGAAATGAAATGTTAATTCTAAAATACTACCTAAACAAATTTATTTTGGATTTAAAGCTCTTATCTTTTCTCCTAAATTTTAAAATACTTATTATATTATATCTCTGACAAAACTCACCAAAAGCCTCTAAATCTTTTTAATTTCTTCTAACACTAACTTAAATATTATTACCTACATTTTGTATATTATTCTTACTTTAATTATTACTCCGTATTATTAAAACAAATACAAAGTACTTATTGGGTAACTTATAAATGTATACATGCAATAACACTCTCAAACACTGGCATAGATGAATTTTTCTTATCTCAATTCATTTTTTACACATATATTTTTCTTTTTTAATAATGTAGTAATTTAGTGTTTTTCCCTATTTAAGTCATTTTTTTAGTACCGAGGAAAAATGTAAATCGTGTCGTACCATCAGGAATTTTTAACAAAACCTTAATATTATTAATCTTGAGTCATTTTGATGAGACATAACACGTGATTATTTTATATTACTCCCTCCGTCCCAAAATATAAGCAAAATTACACTAAACGAAGTAATTTTTTGAAATTTTTTAATCCATTTTATTTAAAGAATGGTCTACAAATGAAAAATAAAACTTACATATTTAAAAACTACGTCAAAAGTTCTACAAAATAAGTGGTGACAAAAATATTTTATTCTATCAAATAATCAATGAAAATGCAAAAATAAATACGGAGTAAAAGTTTCTGGGATTTTTAAATAGTGGAGTGTTGCTTATATTTTGGGACGAAGGGAGTATAAAGTGTCATGTGAAATTCTTTTTATTTGATCGAGTAAATATTAGATTATATGTTAATTTTTTCTGTTAATTAATGTTAATAAAAAAATTGTACTCTTTCTCCTACTATTTTCGGGATATGAATTAGTGCTAGAACTAGCAAATTGGTCGGTCAGATCGGGATCGGTTCGTTTACTTCGGGTTCAAGTAACTTCGAGTTCGAGTCAATTCAGATTCAAGTTGAAAACTATGTATCCATGACCCAGTATCATCGAGTTCGGGTGGACACAACAGGTTATGACTTTGGTTTTTAAAATTTTTAAAATCATATTAACACTTACATTTTGCATAAATGAAATTAAAATATCAAAAATATGTACTAAATCTATTTTATAATTTTATTTTAAATTATGAAGTAATGTTTAGGTATATAAATCCCTACAAAAAATTTAAAATATGCATAATTTTTGGAAAAAGTAAGATAATTATACAATATCATTAAAATTGTCTGAAAAATAAATTTATACCCTAAAAATAAATAATAAGAAAAATATTTAATGATAACCTTATTTCAATAACATTATATTTCCTTGTAAAGTACTCCCTCCGTCCCCAGTTTTTGTCCACTTTTGACTTTTGAAACTGTTCATCTAAGCACTTTGATTCATCAAATTCTCTCAATGTGTAAGCCTAAATATAGTAATGTGTGATCTTGTTTGATTTGTCTTAACATATAGATTATTAATATATAATTTCTATAATTTTTTAATATACAAATTACAAGATAAAATTGATTAAAGAAGTGCATTGGATGGTGTGCAAAAATGAAAGTGGACAAAAACTAGGGGACGGAGGGAGTATATAATTTTGAAAAATTCTTACATTAGCGGGTCGGTCACGTCGGGTTTGGTTGGGTTTGACCCATATTTAGCGTGTCATTTTAGATTCGGTCAACAAAATCTTTGCTCAAAACATAATAATTTTTTGGTCAGATTTCGGGTCAAAAACATGTGTGATAAATTTTTGTCAGGTCTAGTTAGTGTCTATTTGGTTGGGGGTAGGGGGAAGATTTAATTCCCGTTCAGTGAAGGAAAGAAAAAAGCATTCCCGATCAGTACTGGTTATCTCATTCCACGAGTGTTCTCACTTCAGAATTACTTCGATTCATATTCTGGAAGTGTTATGCCACTACAAAATAAAATTGAATGGCCTACTGGATTACGAATTAGTCCGACCAATTTAAAAGATAATTCACCTTATCATTTAAAAGATAATGATAAATAAATAAATAAATAAAAACATTAAAAATGAAATAAATGAAATAATAATCATATTAAATCAAAAAATAAAAACAAAAATTAAAAATAAATATAAAAAATGTGAAAATAAAATAAATTATCATGCAAAAAAAATTCTCCATTAATAGTAATAATAACAAAAACAGTTATAATAATATACTAAATAAATAATAATAATAATAATAATAATAATTTAAAAATTAAATATATAATAAATTAAAAATTAAAAAATAATAGAATAATAAATTACAAAAAACAAATAAAAAGCACTAGAAATAACAAATAAAAATTTATGCTTATAAAAATTTTAATAATCAATAAATAAATGATAAATCAATGTAATAAATAACATTTAAAATAATAATAATAAATAAAAATAAATATATAATATACTAAAAATAAAAATAAAAAAATAAAAAATTATAGAAATAATAAAAATAAAACTAGTAATAAAAATAAAAACAAAATTATAAAATTAAAATTTAAAAATTAAAATAAATATTAGTAATAATTTAAAATAACTAAATAAATAATAAAATGAAAAATATTAAATACAAAAACAAATTTGAAAACAAAACATTTCCTCCTCGTCCCAACCAAACAAGGTGGAGGGAATCCTAATAGCTATTGAATGGTTAGAGTTGAGAGCATGAAAAGCAACAGAGAGTCAGAGAAAAAAGAAAGGAGAAAAAAGAAACTCATTGCCAACACTCTTTTCCAGAAAAAACTCAACACACGCACTACCAAGATTGTTCATCACGCACTGAAGATTTGTCTTAGTATTTCTAGTAGACTTACTCATGAAAGTGATATCTTCTCTTGAGTCCAGGCTCTTGTTTCTAAACTTCCACTCGTGTCACGTGTTTGGCTTGAGGGATGATGTTATACGTATAATAGTAATAATAATCTATATTATGGTAGGTCAGCATGAGTTCTGCCAACTTCTATTCCAATACCTATGCTCCAAGCTGTTCTTCGTTATCGATGATCTGTTTGCGAGAAATATTAAGAATAATATAGATAATAGGGGAAAATTATTATTACTATTATTATTATTATTAATTATCTTCCTTATTTATATTGTTTCCTTATTATGTTATTATTATAATTCCTAATATACTATTATTAGGACTCCTCTCTTGTCATCCAAATACATATGGATAAAACCTTTATTAATTAATAAGATCAATTACTATCAAATTGTATCAGAAAGCATAGACGACAAAAGCCAAAACTACCCCCTAAGGCCTAAACAACTATCTAGCTACCTTCAGTGGCGGATCCAGGATGTTAGATAGTAGGGGTCACTTTTCGGGTGTTCGGGGCAACGTCCCCAAAACTTTTTTTATACATGCAATGTGAAACTTTAAAAAAATAATGAATTTACCCTCAAACAGTTATTCAAATAGTAAAAAAATAAAAAAATAATTTTTTTAATTTAATGCCAATATTATAAATTAGTTTAATTATTACTCCGTATATTGTTGAGAATTAAACACACAACACACACAAATAATCTACGAGAAACGAGAGAAACGGAACACGGACGACACACAAGAATTTCACGTGGTTCGGTTTCCCTAATCCACGGCTGCAACAGGAGGATTTCTATTTCACTTGTCGTGTCTCACCCGGAATTACAAGTACAAGGTGTGCATATATAGGAAAACACCTAGGGTTACGAAACTTGTTCCCCAAGAAACAAGAGCGAAACGGGCTAAAAATAAGACGGGCCGATCCAAGTCGGGCCCAAATGTATTTAGCCTCCACAAAACCCAACATGTATTTCTAGTGTACTACTTTAGAATTTATCTTTGGACTTTTAAATATTTCACTTTAAAATTATATTCTTTTAATATTTAAATATTCAACTTCTCTCATTGTTTTCTTTCTTAACACTATGGATTGAGGTCTCTAATATTTTCAATTGGGATCTCTAATATTTTTAGTTAGGGTCATAAATTACATGACTCTAAGAAAGACATTAAAAAAATTAAGTATCACAATACATATGATTTAAAAAACTTAAAAAATAGTAGGGGGTCATTGCCCCCAACTACTATAATATGGATCTGCCTCTGGCTACCTTAGTCCTATATCTTGAGATGCTCTTATCTAAGGTCATATTTTCGATAAGGAATTAAAGTCATGGTCCAATTTTGATTTTGAGATTGATGATTCCAATTTCCGGGGTTGGAATCATAACCAAAATTGGTTAGGGTTAGTTTCTGTTGCATAAGGCTTTTAGTTTTTGTTATTCTCTTTTTGAAATTTATGTTTCCTACTTTATATCATTTTTTATTTCTAAATATTGTGAATCAATCTTTTATAAATTTAAAATTATTTTTTCAAAATAAATTAATATTTTTATTAAAGAGAAATGAGAAAATATCATTCTTTGTATACCAAATTGCCATGTTTTAAAAATATTACAGTACTAAAAAGAAAAGATTTTATGGGTTAAAGAAATTGTAACTATTTAAAACTATTTTAGTTACACTTTTAAATATTTTACTGACAATATTGAAAGAAAGATGAAAGAAGTGGTATTGTTCTAAACGTTTAGTGGAATCCTCCTATATACTATGCTAGGATGTGTTAGTGAACAGGGTTCCCGCCAAAAACAAGGACCAATGACTTTGGGTTTGGGCCTACATATCCGGGCTAACAGAAGGTTTTGGGCTAAGACTTCTTGCTTCTCGAATTTCCTTCATTGTATCAAATCATTGTGTGGCTCAAGAATTATTTGGTGCCTTCTTCCATAAAGTGGTGCACTCTTCCATAAAAATAAAGTATTTGTCAAATCTATTGTGTGACTCAATGAATGTTTTATGTCAAATCTATTAAAAATATAGATTTGCTCTATCCAAGCATTTAATTGATGGATTAATAAGTTCATTTTCCAAATATTATATATACTTATTCTACCATTTAAGCACCACCCCACAAATTCATATAAGTGAAATCTTCTTACATTCGAAATGTCTCAAATATCTCAACAATGTTCAAAGAGCATGTGGACTCCCGTTGTAGAGCTTGACAATAATCGGACCAGTGGGATGCTCAACTTACGAGGAGTGCGTGTTTACTTTGTTCCGGTTTAGACAAAAGGTGGAGATTCAATGGAGATCATCTTTCACGATGAGCATGTATCATATTCCTAATTTTATTACAGCTATTTACTTTTTATTTTTTATTTATTCTAATATAAACTTTTCTCCTTTTCTACAAGGCACAAGGATTTACGCTCATCCTTTCGGAATGTCTTTGTTCATGAAAACTACCAATCGTGCAAAACCACCATAAATCAAAAGCATTTAGATTTTTTAACTCTAACTATGTACGAAGTACAAAGCTATGATGATTTTTTTGAATAGTGTTGCTACATAAATTAATGGACTATCCAATTGGGTTTGGGCCTGCCGAATTACGCCTAATTGATGGGTAGTGTATTGATATGGAACCGCGTGCGTTGTAAAATTGATGTTTGACTCGATGCAAACTTTATGTCAAATCAAAATAAATAAATAGGTAGTGTATTGATATGGAATTGCGTGCGTAGTAAAGTTGGTGCGTGGCCCCATGCAAATTTATGTCAAATCAAAATATATAAATGGTATTATATTGATATGGAACCGTGTGCGTAGTAATAATGTTGTTGTGTGGGTCGATGCAAACATTATGTCAAATCAAACTAAATAAATGGGTGGTGTATTGCTATGGAACTGCGTATGTAATAAAGTTGGTGTGTGACTCGATACAAATTTTATGTCAAATCAAAATAAATAAATGGGTAGTGTATGGATAAGGAATCGTGTGCCTAGTAATGTTGGTGTGTGGCTTGATGCAAACTTTATGTCAAATCAAAATAAATAAATGGGTAGTGTATTGCTGTGGAACCACGTGCGTAGTAAAATTAGTGCGTGACTCCAAGCAAATTTTATTTCAAATTAAAATAAATGAATAGGTAGTGTATTGACATGGAACCGCATACATAGTAATGTTGGTGTGTGATTTGATGCAAATTTTATGTCAAATCAAAATAAATAAATGAGTAGTGTATTGCTATGGAACGCGTGCGTAGTAAAATTAGTGTGTGGCTTCATGCATACTTTATGTCAAATCATAGTAAATAAATAGATTTTCTAAATCAAGACATTTAATGGGTAGATAAATTGTCCAATTAATATACTACTTATACTCCAAACATTTCATACCTCTCATCCCGGTTTGACCCACTTTTGAAAAATGTCTCAAAACATTCAAAGAGTATGTGGAATGCGCTTGTCGATATTGATAATAGTCGAACCACTTGGATGCTTATGTTACGAGTCGTTCGTGTCTACTTTGTTCCAGCTTGGACAAGAGGAGGAGATTCGATGGAAGTGATCATTCATGATTAACATGTATAGTATTCACAATTTTTTAAAACTAGTATTTCTACCCGTTCCGTGCACGGGTTCGGACGTATTTTTTTTTATTCTATATATTTTTTCCTATATAAATTCAAAAATATATTACTACAAAAAGTATTAGTGATCCAATGATTCTTTTTCCTCACATTAATTTTAAAAACCTAAATTACCGACCTTATAATTATATACTCCCTCTGTCCCTGAGTATTTGTCCACTTTTGACTTTTTTTGTCATAATTGGTAAATTTTGACCTCAAATTAAATAAAAAAGATATTAGATATTGATACAAAATTAGTTTTATTTGATTTATTATATCATTCATTTTCAAAATATTTATTGATGTACTTAATATATAATATTTATTTATTTAATTCTAAGTCAAATGTTGAAAACAATTAATCGGAAAAGTCAAAACTAGACAAATGCTTAGGAACGGAGGTAGTAATTAAAAAAAGGATTCTTCTCATCCATAATCCTAATCTACCCCCCCCCCCCCCCTCCTGCACTGATTATAAAAAATTATTATTCTTTCTTACATTATTAAAAAACAAAATCTTAAATTAGTGATCCTAAACCTCTATGATTAAAAATTTTAATTTTAAAATATTAAGAATCAATTATTTGTCTTCCCCACATTGATTTTATAAAATATTAAAATGTTAGTGCTCCAATAATTTTGTCAGGATAGTATTCTGGACTTCTGGTCAAGATATAAAATGTTCTATCAAAATACAAATAGTTACAAATTGGAAATTATATTTTCTTTGATGTGGTTGTAATCTGTAACTGAGTCTCGAACTTATTAGTATTGCACCTTGGATTTTCTGCATAATTTTTCTTACATTTTTTATTATTTTAAATCTTCATTGTCACAAATATTCTCACGCTCCCCTCCACATCTTGATCTTCTTTGTCACAATCTTCTTTGCTTAAATCGGTGACGTCTCATAAAATATCATCTTATGAAGTTTCCATGTACGATTGTGTAAATGAAAATGTATGAAGTAAGTCCTCTCTCATTCAAAATTTCTTAATTTTATTTATAAACATTTTGAATTGTAACACAATATAAGTATGTACTGAGTAAATTGTAAGTTACAATATAAGATTATTTTGATTAAAATAGTAAACCAAGTTATCAAGATAAAGTATAAAAGTCTTATTAAATCTTTTTTCTAATTTGTTTATTTTAAATATTCAATATTTTAAAAATAGTCAAATTGTATGGAAATACTTTTATTTCATATCACAATTAGTCATCTTACCATAAACAAAACTTCTATGTAAGATATGCATTGAGTCAATCTCATAATATACGTATTATCTATTTGTCCAAAAATAAAGTATATAATCATGACACGTATAATTCTCTTAGAAAATATAGTCTTAAATCTTTTAGTCACCTAATTATAAATCATAAATTTCTTTGAGTAATCTCAAAATAGTCTCTTCGAATAATGTATTTTCCAAAATCAGTGTTATTAAGCATTAATTATCTATATAGTACTTTATAGTTGAGATTTATTTACTCAGTGTCTTCCGTATATGTTTGTTAAATGGATGTTCAATGGAGGAAATTTGGGTATTTTCAACATTTAAATGTAGAGTAATTTTTCAAAATGACCCTTTCGGATTAACCTTTTTCTAATGGAAAATGCTAAAAACCCCCCACCCTTGCTACCACCCATGCCCCCCCTACATAAACATGTGGTAGGGAGGCAATAAAATTAAAATTAGAGGGTGGGTGGAGAATAGATAGAGATAAATATGTGGTAGAGAAGTGGGTGGAGGCAAGGTTGGTAGCAAGGGTGGGGGGTGTGTAGCATGGTCCTTTTCTAATTTAGGTCTCCGTTATAATGATTATAATTTTATCCTAATTGTGCATTTAGGGGAATCTTAATGTTTTGTGTCCTTCTATTAGCCACTCATGTTCACACTAGTAAATTTCGAATGAGTATTACCTCACCTCCGATACCCCACTTTATATCTATGTAAAATTTTGATAAAATTCGCGTATGAAAAATTTGTGATTCGTTTTTTTGCAAATATTGTTTTGTTGTATATATACCATGCAAATATTTTTTTTGTGTTTTTTTAAAATGTAGTAGTTGTGACTTCAATGAAGTCAAAAGTGAAATACCTATGATTATTTTAAAATGTTTTTGTAATTTTTCTTTGTGAAAACCCTTATAACTATATTTGTTTTGCTATTTAAAAATAAATTCATATCAAGTGAAAAAAAAATTTGGGATGTAAAATTTATGTGATTATTTTTACGAGATAATTTTTTAAAATTTTATGTGAAAAATGTAACTATTATTTTAGAAGTTGATTTTAAAAATTTATACTATTATTTTAATTATTTTAGAAGTTGATTTTTTAAAATTTTTAATCAAAAAAAGAATTTTAGTTCTCAGTCAATTGCATAAAATTTCATGTATGTTCTAATTTTTTCAACAATACTCCCTCTGTATTTGGATTTGATCTTCCCAATTGACGTTTCTTGTCAATTTTGTATACTTTAACTTTAATATATAGAACAAACATTGTCTTTTGATGGAAATACATTATCAATAACTTCTTTTTGAAACTAAAAAAATCTCTTAATGTTTGGTGGCTCCTATTTTGGAGATAAAAAATGCATTTTTGTTTTTGTATTTTCTCCATTTTTATTCCTATTCTGGTTCAGAGTAATTTTTTCCAAAAAATTAGGGATAAGGAGTAAAATAGGAGTAAAACATTGATAAAATTCTAAGATAGGAGTTGAAAAATAAATCTCCAAAATAGGAGTTAAAAGCATCAACAGTACTACCCGCATACTAACTTTAATTCCATTACAATTTATCTTTTTCATTAAAAGTATCATCACTGTTCCAGCAACCAATTTCCTTTTGTTGTCCACCTCTCCATCTCATGACAATTGCTACCGCCATCACCTGATTGTGGCGCCATCACCGCTACCACCCCCGCCCCTCTTAGCTTCGTTGTGCCGTTGCACCCCTCCACCTCCATCTCCCTCTCGCGATGACTTTATTTCAAGAGTGAGCCACCACCACAATTTCTTATTAATTGTTCGTAGTGTCAAATAAGGACATATTGTCAAAAATGACAACAGATAACACAACACAAAATCATACTGATGTCTCTATTGCCGCCGCCATCCTTGTTGTGCCACTCCACCATCAAAGTCTTTCGATGCCATTGCCATTAGGTGTTTTGTCATCTACGTTGTTGTTGCCACAGACACCACCATGGTCAGTCATTATCATCGTTGCAGTGACATGGTGCCACAGTGACTCTCAATACAATGCTAGACGAAACTGCAATGACAAATATGACACTGCAAAATGACAAATGTGTTGCTGCACAATGCCAAACATATCACTATATAATGTCCAAACAGAAATAAAATGCCAAGAAAGACTGTGATTTGCCTACATACAATGCCACATTTCATATTGTAGTTCCAACAATGAAAAAGTCAAAATTAATGTTAAAAATTCTAACATCTCAAATCTATAATTTTATGATAAGTAACAATGCAATTAAACAAATGAGGGGCCCTATGAGACCATCAAAACCATAAAGGTCACTGATTAAACCGTGCCAGAATCACCAGAAGCCCAAACATGAGTTGGGCGGTGGTAGATCAAGGAGAAAGTGGTGGACATGTGAGGAAGCTAAGCTAAGAATAAGTGATTGAAAATAGATTTACAAATTGAAAAATAAGAAAAAAAATTAATTGAAGCATGAAGAAGACGACGACTGATTGATTTTTTAAAAATTGTTTGGAGACTCTCCTCGATTAATTGGAGCTTCGCCTTCTTTTAGAGAGAGAAAGAGAGAGAAAAATTGTCTTGAAGTAATTGAACCAATTTGACTTACTTCATTTTGAAATTGCTAAAAGCTTTGATGATTGTGGTGGGAAGCTGGCGCAAGAAGAGAAAGAGGAAGTTGAACCACCAATTCAAGAAGGGGTCAGAGAGGGAGAGATGAATGCAAGTTGGAAAGATCACTTCTATTTTGAGTATATATAAGTTAGGGACTCCTATTTAGAAGATATGCCTGATGATTTACTCTTATTTGGAGGGTTTTCTTAAAAATTATAATGACACTGTACATAAGACATATGCTCCGTATACAACTTAAATTGGATCTACCCATATTTTGGTTAAAATTACCACGTCATTCAATCGTTAATAGGTGGTCGGTGATTTGTTAAAATGTTATTATGTAGATTCGCCACTTGTCGCAATTTTAGGCGATTAACTCTCAAATTTAATATATAAAGATTTGATTATATGTTATTATTATAATTTAATTTTATAATTTTCTTTCATCAATGTTTTCTTTTCTTTATATAGTTTATAATTAAGTCGTGCAATGCACGAGTACGAGTCTAGTTTTTAAAAGAAAAAAGAGAGGGTCATCTTTTGATCAAACTTAACAATTGAATCACATCAAAGAACTTGTGGTCTATGGACATTATGATGATTCAAATATGAGAGATTAGAGATTCAATCTCGAAGAGAAAAGAGAAGTAATTACTCTATTTGGTTAATGGATTGAAATATATGAAAACTTTTCCAAACTCCTAGCACAATTCTTATGCGGAATACTCCTACCGCCAATTTTCTTTTTTTCCCTTCCATATTTCCATTTGACAAATCCCCGGTCTCCTTTCTGCAAGCTCCTCTACCCAAGGAAGCCGGATTCAGACTTTCAGGCGTCCAGAACTCAAGATTCCCCTGGTCACAACCCTTTAGACTAGATTCTCCCAGAGGATCCATCACCGGTCCGCCATTTCTCGAATCCGTTTACATTATTTCCATAATTTCCCTTCTCTTCATATCCGATTTCGATTTGTTCTCCATGAATACATGAATCTGTGTTGTTCCTTGATCCGATGGATAACCGATTGCGTTCTCGTCAAGACTCAGTTTTCTTGCTCGAAGTGTGATAAAGCTAGCTTTATGCGGCAGCGATGATCCGTGTTTGTCTAAAAGGAGGCGTAGAGGAATGAAAGAACAAACTTGGAAATGGGTTTTAGGTTTGGTGTATATATTATTAGTTGCGTCCATATGGATTGTTGCTAGTTTTGTGGTTCAGACAGTTGTAGATGCTGGTGTTTCCCCATTTTTTGTAACTTACATATGCAACTCATTGTTTGTGGTATATATTCCCCTTGTTGAAATCGGGCGGTATTTAGAGGACAATTATGGGAATATTTTGTTTTGGAAAGCCAGAACGGATTGTGGTTTGCAAGAATTGAGAGAATCTGAGGAGGTCATTCTTCTAGAGGATGGTTGCGAAGCTGATGCTTCTAGTCGAAGCATTGTTGCAGAGGAGAAGGAAGCGAATGAAACCGTAGTTTTGAGAGAAGATCTGATTCATGAGCGCTCAGATACTGGTGTGGATGCAAAGGGGCGTTGGACGAGGACCAGAGTTGCAAAAGTTAGCCTTTTGATTTGCCCATTCTGGTTCTTGGCACAGCTCATGTTTAACCTATCACTCAAGTACACGACAGTTACGGTAAGCATTCATGCTTTTGATATTCTTTCCTATTTAATCTGGAGAATTTTGTGTTGATAAATTGTGCTTCCACTTGTGTACAGTCCAATACCATTTTAAGTACTGCATCCAGCTTGTTTACCTTTCTGGTTTCGGTTGTGTTCTTGGGAGAAAATTTTACGTGGGTGAA